>OU611756.1:10591210-10956210 GCA_914767535.2 Dunaliella primolecta | reverse complement strand
GCAGTCAGGTGTCACAAATGAAGCTCTCACTGCAGTCGTGATCGCACCTGGAGCTCGAGGAGGGCGCGCCCAGAGAAGTGCTTGGCATAGCACGCTAACAGGCGAGTCAACACAAGGCCTGTAGCAACAATTGTACCTTATCCTTATATCTCACCTGGAGCTTGAGGATGATGCGCCCAGAGGGGTGCACAATACAGCATGCTATCAGGTGTGTTGACGCAAGGTCTCTTGTAACCACTGTACCCTTTCCTGTTTCCTCACCTGGAGCTTGAGGATGATGCGCCCAGAGGGGTGCACCCTATGGCCGGGCATTGAGCAGGACAGCAGAGGAAGGCCCTGCGCGCATTCACCAGGGGAGGAAGAGAAAACACCTCTTTCTTTTCAGACATCTGTACGAAAAGCAGAAGCTGTCTTTCAGGCCCCGGGTGCAGCACATCCAGCATGGATATGATAAAGCACACACACACACACATATGCTTGTGCACCCTTACATCCCCACAGGCTGGGCTCGAAGCAAGGCAGTCCACCAGCCATATTGACGTCGAGCTCCAACTGTGCCATGGGGCCTTGGCCTCACAGGACTACTTACAGAGGTGTGTGGGTGTGCGCTTGCTTGGCACATACACTGCGGCACCAGCACGAGAGCACAGATGTACTTATCCGAGCACTCATCTATACTGTACTGGCACCACGCCCATCAAAGCGCACATGCCATGTTGATGTCCAGCTCCAACTTTGCCGTGTGGCCTTGGCCTCACTGGACCACTAGCAGGACTCACTTGCAGGGGCAGGTGGGCGTGTGCTTGCTTGGCACACACATACACCCTACCAGCACACCGCCCATTTAAAGCGCAGGTGCCCGCATCTGAGCTCCGTGCTGCACCAGTCCAATGCCACTCTCACAAAGTGCTGCCCATGCCCCATGCTAGTGTCACAAGCACAAGGCGCCCCACTTGATTGTCACAAGTACGACGCGCCCTCCGAACATGGACCCACCTCAACGGACTTGCGCAGGTTTTAACCGCGGCTGGTGTTTGCTGGTTGGGCCTCATTCACCCATGCTGACATGCTCCCACATCATTGAACATCCACCCATGCTAACATGCACCCACCTCATCAGACTTGAGCAGCTCTCGAACGCGGCTGGTGTTTGATGGTTGGGCCTCATTCCAGGACTCACCGTCGATAACTGACACCTGGGGTAGGGCAAGAGCAGCAGCAAGGGATGCAGCAGCAGCAGGTTAGGAACATAACAGCAGCAATAGCAGCACCAACGCTGGCCGGTACCTGGGGTGGGCAGCAGCAACAGCACGGGATGCAGCAGTAGCAGGTTAGGAACATAACAGCGGCAGAGGCAGCACCCATCTATGGCCGGCACCTTGGGTGGGCAGCATCAATAGCTGAGACCACCCGAGGTGCCAAGCCAAGGTCCGTCCATTTATGTGCTGCTGCTGCTGCTGCTGCTGCTGCTGCTGCTGCAGGGATGCAGCAACTGCAGTTTCATAGGTAGCAGCAGCAGCAGCAGCAGCAGCAGCAGCAGCAGCAGCAGCAGCAACCGTCAAGGGCAAGCACCTATAGGGTGGACACCAGCAACAGCAATGGACACCACAGGTTGTGTCTGTAGCAGCGGCTGGAGCAATAGCAGCAAGCCGCAAGGAGCATTATTAAGGGGACTAATGCCTATAGCGCCCCAAAGGATGAGCAGACCACTGCTTGAAAACATGAAAAGAGGCAGGGCACGGGCTCAATCGCACGCGCTTTGAATCCAAGCCTACACACGCGCACACACACACACACATACACACAATCCCTCCTACTTTCCTCCACATGAATCTGGTGTAGCCAAAAACAGTGTCTCCCTGGACCTCCCTGCCCAACAGCTCCATGAGCCTTCCTATTTGCACATTCACCAGCCCTTCCCTCCACACCTCCACTTGCATACCCACGCGCGCACACACACACTTCCCTCCTCCTCTTATCGCTCCTCCTCCTTTATTTATATAGACCGAATATATACCATCATAAATGAGTGTTGTCAAGAGAGCCTACCACCACCGACAATCGCACGCTTACCTGGACCTCCATACCCGGCAGTGCCACGGGCCTCTCTGTCTGTGTATTCACAAGTTCCACAAACACCTCTGCCTCGCATTTGCTCCGCAGCACTTGGCAGTCAGCATAGCACTCATCAAGGTTGTCTCCCTCAGGGCACCGCTTATTGGGATTGTTCTTGCACAGGTTGCACTCCTTGGACATGCATCCGATGAACCTAAGGTCATGGGACATGTAAAGAGCAGTGTGTGTATGTGTGCGCGTGTGTGTGCGTGCGTGTGTATGTGTGTGCATGTGTGCATATGTGCGTGCACGTGAATGTGTGTGTGCGTTTATGTGCGTGTGTGTGCGCGTGTGCGTGTGCGCGTGTGCATGCATGTGTACATGTGCAAGCGCGTGGGTACAAGTGAGTGCCCAAACATATGAAAATGTCCACACATTCAAAAGCTCCCTGCTGTGCACATTTCCTTGCGCCAAGGCCTCAGAGGATCAGGGAACGCGTCTGAGCCAAGATCTCGGGATTAAGGAATGCGTTTGAGCCAGGACCCAAGGATTCAGGATACTAACCTGCAGCGGTGACCAAAGCGCAGGAGGCAGTCTTGTTCCTGACTGTCCCCCTCATCCCCTCCAGATAGTTGTAGAGCTCTGCAAACAACGTATGAGCATGTATCCTTGAAAACAACGTTGCGCGTTGACTGAGGCATCAAAGGTGTTTAAGTGTGTGAACACATCATGCACTAAGGTTTTCTAGCTAATTTAGGTGCATTTATGTATTTAAAAATGGTGTGCAGCTGCAACAGCTCATTTACCTGTGGCACACATGTGTTTGCATAAATGCTTGCACGCAAGCATGCAGTTGAAACTCCAAATGCTTGCTTGCGTGCAAGTGCATGTGCTCGCTTGAAGAGAGAGTGTGTGTGTGTGTGTGTGTGTGTGTGTGTGTGTGTGTGTGTGTGTGTGTGTGTGTGTGTGTGTGTGTGTGTGTCCAATCTACAGGAGGGCATGCTATACAGCATTTCAATATGAATCAAACCATTCCTTCTGCTCCTCACTTGTGGAAAGCAGCTTCAACGTTTGCTTCACTGGATGTTGGGCTGAGCAATTTGGCAAACACCCGGGAAAACAGGCAGAGCCGGGCCCGGCAGTACTCCTGTTGTCAACACAACAGGTTGTCATGCATTACAGTTGTGAGCAGGGTTTTGGTTGAAGAGTGAGGAAAAGGGCGCATCGTCCTTGTCTGTGAGGGAAACCCCCCGGGGGTAAATGAATCGTGCAAGCACACCTCCAACGTGGCGTGGGGCACTCGCTGGAGCTCCTGAGGAACGGGAACTGGGACCACTTTCTCGTGGGGTTGCATCTCGCCCAGCCTTGCTACCAGGAATTCATTCCCAAGCAAGAAGCCATGGGTCCGTACGGTCCGGAGACTGTCGGTTTCCGGTGATTGAGTTCTAAAAGAAAGAAATTACACGGTATTATGAATAATCGCCAGACAACGTGTTAACACGTTCTGACTTTCCCGGTTGACGCAGAGAAATGCCGAAAGAGCTTGACACCACCCTAAGAAAAATATTTTAATCAAAGGAAGAAAAGAAACACAGCACTGTGGTCAGATGAAGGTGAAGGTGGCCCTGATTTTCTGATCAACTTCAAAGTGATAGATAGATAGATAGATAGATGGATAGATAGATAGAGATATAGAGAGGAGGGAGAGAGGCACAAGTGTCTAAATGCATTTTTCGCAAATCCACATACGCCTTCAGTTTTTGCTTCCCTGGGCAGGTGTACAGCCATGTTACGCACTGTCCTTTCCTAGTGCACGTGGTCCATGGACGTGGCCAAGCTCAAGCACTTTTCTCGTATACATGCTCGTGTATGTAAACATGTATGCTGGATGCACTTTTCTCGTACACATGCTCATGCACTTTTCTTATACACATGCATCCATATGGTCTGATCCGGTTTAAAAGATTTTTCTCTTGCTGAGCTGCCCTCTGTCAGCTAAAAAAATGATGCAGTCAGAAAAAAGGGGAAAATTACAGCTGCCTACGTACACGTCCCTGCGCAGGGGATCCCCTATGGGACAAGAAAAAGAAAAAGAAAAACTACGTAGGCAGAGAAAACTCTCCCTACATCAATTAAGGAAAAGGAGACACATTGGCTCCGAAGAGCCGTAAGTCCATACAGGCCTTAAATTTTTTTTTCCGAAAACTCTCCTTACATAAGGAAAAGGAGGCACATTGGCTCCAAAGAGCCGTAAGTCCCGTCCACCACAAAGCAGGAACAAATTACATGTTTTTAGGCAGATAGGTCACAGTACCTTCAAGTTGAACAAGACCCTATCATAGGATGCATCATATGACCCTTTCAGGATCAAGTGCTAACTTCAATTTGGCTGGGCTCATGGTGCTTAAGGAGATTCGGTGGCCTGCTAGCCCATTAGTTAGGAGTTGTTCAAGACAGGCTGCCAATTTCACCCTGCGTTGGAACCATTTTTTGGCATGCCCGATCTGCCAGGATATCGGGCTGTAGCCTTCTCGTAATCTCCTTTTTGGCATGGCTATGTAACGCTTTCCCTACATATTGGGTTGGCGTGGGAAGGGAAGTTAACAGCTCATGATCGGTAGCTTAGCATGTCAATGGGCATTGAGACGACTTTCATGCAGGGCGACCTTGTCGTTTTGTGGAAAACTCTAAGACCATACGTCAGCAGTGCTCACAAAATTGTTACCACTACCACTTGTTTGTGCCATGACTGTCACATGCTTCTTGAACCTTTCTTCCAAAATTTCTCTGACGCCGACCTTTTTTGCTGCATCAAGTGGGATCTCGAATTGTTTATCGTTTCCTTCATTAGGGGGACTACAGCGAGGCACCTCCACGTGCTGTTCCTGGAAACGCCCTCGTGTGCTCAAGCACACGCTCGGACATACCCGGGAGCGGCTGAGACCTCACCACTGGCAGCGGACCAACAGCAGCCTATGCCGGAGACCTCTGGAGCTGGCTCGCGGCGCAGGCGGGGCGCATGCGTGAGTGCAGGGAGGAAATTTTAGTGCAGAAGTGGTCCCGGAAGTTGGCGCAGCAGAGAAGGAGTTCAGAGGTGGAGCGTCTCAACACGGGTCTGCATAACTCCATGCTTGCCTCTCAATCTTGGTTGGCTCACATAGGGAAGCGGGGGGCCCATGCTGGGATGTTGGAGAGCATGCTTAGTGCTTAGGGGTGGGTCTTAAGCTTGCTGGACAGGGCCTGCCTGACAGTCGTGTTGTAGGTCCCATGGTGGGGGCTAATTTGCTGAAGTAGAATTCCGTGCTTGCTCTTCCTCTCGTCACAATATTGCTTGCATGATGATTTTGAAACTGGTTAGTGAAGGCTTTTATGGGGCCAATCTTGTGCAGTTGGATACAGGAAACACAAACCGTTTGGCCCAGCACGACCTGCAAGTCCCTGAGCTACCTACCTCTTCAAACCCATGATTCCTATTCAAACCAGACGCAACTCCTGCCGCCCTGATGCGATCTTGGTCACTCCTCACCCCACTAACCCAAACAGGCCACCCACTCCACCCTCACACAGAGTACTGCGCAGTATGGGGAGTAGCACAGCTTCAAGGGTTACAAGGGAAAAAAAGGCCTCAGTCAAGACGTTTGACTGCTAGCCTTGTAGCACAGCTTCAGCCTGCCATATCCACTTGATAGAAATTAATTACTGTGAAGATACGAGGCCTAGTGCCCAGCTAGAAGCCTCACAGCAAGAACACAGCGAACTGTGCAAACAACTCCAAGGTGCAGAGATTACTACCACCCAATCCTCCTGGGTGTGGGTGGGACCATTTACAATGCCCATACCCTTGATCAATACAAAAAATTAGGGATTGACTCACAAAGATCTGAAACACTTGCAAGAAAACTCCATGCCCATTCTGTACAATTTGCGCACAAACTTGCCTCTACCAAACGTGCCATTGACAATAAAAACACTCATCACAACACTGGTTCCCTAGAACAGCGTGCTGCCAGAAACCCACCTGACCCACATTAATTTCCCTCTAATCTTCTGGTGAAGGAGACTCACGGCTCTTTGAGCCAATGTGTCTCTCTTTCCTTAATTGATGTAGGGAGAGTTTCTCTGCCTACGTAGCTTTTTCTTTTTCTTTTTTTCCTCTTAATCTGTGTGGAGCCCTGCCTTTCAGGACGAGTGACCTTTCCTTAATGCAAGTGGCCAGACTTGGCAAGCGTAGTCTTTTTTCTTTCTTTTGTTTCCTTCATAGCGAAACAACTGGACAGCAGTTGGAGGCGGCACAACGGCAGCATGCAGATCTTGGCAATAATATAAGTGGAAATGCTGTCACGTCCTTTTGGGTGTCGGTGGGACCAGCTATACTGAGCACACCCTTACCTAGTTTAAACGACTGTGACTTGACCAACAATGTGCCATTAAACTCGCTCGTAAACTTCATGCCCATTCTGTTATGTACGCCAACAAGCTTCAAGTAGTGGTAACAAATTGTCACCACTAGGCGTGCTATTGAAAACAATAATGCTTTTCACAGCCAGGTTATTGAGCCGGGTCCTTTATCCTTTTCCTTAATTGATATAGGGAGAGTTTCCTCTGCCTACGTAGTTTTTCTTTTCTTTTCTTGAGCCGATTGCTTTCACAAAATCTCCAGATCCCCATTAGCATTTTTTACTTCACAGCTGTGTGGTGGAGGGGACTCACGGCTCTTCTGAGCCAATGTGTCTCCTTTTCTTTAATTGATGTGAGGAGAGTTTCCTCTGCCTGCATGTTTTTTCTTTCTACTCCTCACAGCCAAGTCCTGAGCCAGGTGCTTCCAGCAATCCTCCAGATCCCCACTAGCCCTTTTTGTTCCTGCATTGTGTTAATTGATGTTGGGAGAGTTACCTCTGCTTACGTAGTTGATCACTAACTTATTGAATGTGAGCAGGTTCCAACTTCGTGCTCATACTTTGAAAGTTGAATCGGCTGTTTGGCAGGATGGAAACTCTATGTGTGACAGGTGTCCTTGCAATCAAACTCAAGATGAAGCACATGTTTCCTAACCTGTACTGATGGACAAGTTTGTTCTTTGCACGCTAAGCTGCCCTTGTAGGCAGGTACAGCTATGTAACCCTATCCTATCCTATCCTATCCTTTGCACCGCGAACCTTTGAATCAAACAGCACGCACACCCTTCTGTATCCCATCATAGAAAAGAAAAAACTACTTAGGCAGAGGAAACTCTCCCTACATCAATTAAGGAGTCATGAGGAATGTGAGTAGGTTCAGGCTTCGTGCCCACTGCTTGAAGGTCGAGTCCTGTAAATGGTTGGGTGGCTTAAATATTTGTGATAAGTGTGAATGTGCTGAAGTCCAGGACGGGAAACATGTACTTTTCTATTGCAATTGGTGTGAATTGTGTGAGCTGCGCAGAAAATAAAAGGACATGTTCATTGATCTTTTTAAACCATTACATACTTTTGCCCAGCTTCCAAACACTGATTTTACTCCTTTCTTGGCGAGCTTTTACATTTTGACTGATTTCGAGGTCAATGCTTTTCTATATCAAGACTCGTACAGATTTTCAAAATTTTCGTCAGAATTGGTTTCAATTTTTGGTGCTGGATGAGAATTTTTCACCAGCAGCCGATCAGCCAGATCCTCGGGCTGTAGGCCAACCCCTTGTAGCCCTTTGCGCTGCGAGTATCACGTGCTTTTTGAGCCTTACCTCCAGGATTTCTCTGAGACGCAACCTTTTTTGCTGCATTAAGTGAGTTCTAGTTGTTTCTCTATTCCTTCATCAAAATAAATGCGACTGGCACACTGTACAAGACGAAGAGCATGTTATCCTGGATTGCCCATCCCAGGATTTAACAGAACTGCGCACTCAGTTCCAGCATCTGTTTAGCTCTGCACCCCCAAGCAGTGCATCACGCCTTAGAGACTTCATGAATCAGGCTGATGCCCTAGGATTAGCCAAGTTCGTGTCTGCTTGTCTGAAATGCTGTGACTGAGCTTCTAGCTCATTTTGCTTTTTAGTTTGGACTGGTTTGGTTGCAGGCACGTTTTGCTTCAGCTAAGCTGCCCCCGCAGGCAGGTACAGCTATGTAACCCTTCCCTTCCCTTCCCTTCATCAAAATACAAAGCTTGTCATTTTTGTGTCCAAGCTTATGGATTCATTTCTGGCTGGGTGAGACCAGCCACGAGCTGATCAGCCAAACGGCCTTGCTGAAGGTCACCCCCCCATTGTAACCATTTTTACCACTAGGCACGCAATTCAAAACAAGGATACTCCTCACAGCCAAGTTCTGGAGCCGGGTGCTTCCATCAGCCCTTCTAGTTCCTGCTTTGTGGCAGAGGGAACTTGCGGCTCTTTTGAGCCAATGTCTCCTTAATTGATGCAGGGAGAGTTACCTCAGCTAACGTGGTTGATATTTTCCTTTCAGCAGTGCTAACTGGCAGTCACTTGAGCTAAGCAAGTATTGTTGACCACGCACTATAGTTCATCTTATTGTAGCCCAAGCTTTTGATGGACTAATATCAATCCTGGTTAAACGGAATTTACAGGTCACAGGCACCGTTTTCGCTGCAGCTAAAGTGCTCACGCAGGCAGGCACAGCTATGCAACCCTTCTCTTTCCTTTAAACGAAATTTCATCAACTGGCACATGTCAGTGGCAGCAGACACAGAATAAACAGGGAAAGTGCAGCAGTCCCCTGTGCAAGAAATGAATGCATATTTAGCTGTGCAAGACAAGCAGGCAAATCTGAGACGTTATGGGAAAGGATGAATTAGGAAAGGACTTCAGGTTCCACACGTGGCTTACGGGGATTTGAGAAGCAAAACTAAAAACATGAACACTTTTAGCAAGGCTCACACATGGCAAACCTGCACCTACTGTTCCACTGCTGTTACTATCTGCTGTGGCAGCTACAAATGTGCCTATAAAGAGGCTTGGCGCCTATGTAAAAGCCAACAATCATCACATAAGTAATGCGCCTACGCGGGGCAAAAGCCAGCACGCAAGGAAAGACCCAACAGCCAATGCTGACACTGACGGTGAGTCCCACCAGTCCAGACTGAGAGGGAGAGGAATCACAGATGTCTACTCCAGCAACTTAGCATCCACCTCTTATATATGGCTTCAAAAAAAGCTAATTAACATCTCAGCAAGGGCCCCCCTCTTTCTCAGGAGCCACCACATTTATTCTTTGCTGCAAAACCCTTCCTAAGTGCATGTAATCAATTTTTCTGGTTTACAGCGTAATAGGCATCAGACCCTAATTGTAAGGCGTTGCTGCGCACCTCGTGCATCTTGCGCTGCTTGGCTTCCTGCAGGTCACCAAGTACCCTAGTAAGTTGACTATTAATGAAACAATCATGTCCTTGAAAGCTTATTATAAAAGCAGAAAACTTCTCATGCTGATTGAAACATCAGCAAACTCATTCAGGTAACTTCATTGGAGGCTTATTGAGTATGAACTTACGTCATTGCCTCTGGATTGGGAAGTAGCAACAAGGCTAGTTAAGGGCCTGGCAAAAACGATGTATGTCAGGCAATAACTTCTGACTCACTCATCTCTCTTACCAAGCGTGAGGCAGCGTACATGGACATCACTCCTCTGTCAAGCGATGGGTTAGGAGCTGTGAGAGCAAGGCAGCAGAACTGGGAGTGGGATGATTTCATTTTGGCGTTATGGGGATGCCAAGTACTCTGTCCTTGATTGATGGTCCTCATTTGCAGCATCATGCTGGCTTGTGCACGTAAATGAAGTGACACTTATAGTAACCTACCCGGGCGTGACGCAGCATCTTGTTTTTCTTGAAGGTCAGTGATTTGGCAGCCAGCCCCCCGGAAATGATCAATCTTGTTAGGACCTGCAAAGGCACTCAAAACGCTCATCAGGTCAGCCTCAAATGGTCAGCTATTGAATTGACTTGCTGACATGAAGTCATATTTTTGCAAAAATACATAACTTAGGAACAGAAAAGCTTAAGCGCTGGCACTCAGCATTATGTCTGGCCCTAAAAATTGTGCAAACATGCAGTAAGAAGGAGAGGGCATTCCCTGTGTTGCATGGTGATGTATGAAATGGGTATCCATGTTAGTTATGAAATGAAGTGAAAATTGCGTGCGTGCGTGCATACATGTGTGTGTGTGTGTGTGTGTGTGTGTGTGTGTGTGTGTGTGTGTGTGTGTGTGTGTGTGTGTGTGTGTGTGTGTGTGTGTGTGTGTGTGAGTGTGTGTGTGTGCGTGTGCGTGTGCGTGTGCGTGTGCGTGTGTGTGTGTGTGTGTGTGTGTGTGTGTGTGTGTGTGTGTGTGTGTGTGTGTGTGTGTGTGTGTGCGTGCGCGTGCAAGTGCATATGCTTCTCTATCGTTGGAGCAGCACTCCAGAGCAAATTGCTGTCTCGTTGGCAACATCTTTACTTTATCAAGGACCAACAATTCCTGTAAGCAACATGTCTACCATTCTACAACTGTCAACCTCGAAGGAAGGTCAAACCGCTCTCCCCCACCTCCTTCTGGCTTGTACAACGGTCTTGAGGGCGTCTCATTGGGCGGAAAATCCAGGACCATGGCAATGCAGGGCAACGACACGAGCACTTACGTGACCTGAAGCAAACTTAGAGGTTTCACTTGTATCCTTATTACTAGGTGGATTAAGTGTTTACTTCTGATGTACTGAGGAGTCGAACCAAGGAGATCAGTGAAGTATTGAACGAGGTGTCTAACGTATAAGTCTGCATATCTATAACTTCCCTTTGTTATATTCTTATAGGTTGAGGCTGACGGGGTGACACAGCTTGGGGGCACACGCGCTCAGATGAGTGAACATTGCAAGCTACAATGAATGCCATAGCTGTGAGCTAGGCATCCTGTAACAGCCTGGAGTGCAGAGCCTGGGGGGAAGCCCAAGGCGCAAGGGGCACCGTAGCTTCTGCCAGCCGCAAGTCAGACAGCTATGAATGACCTGCTCGGGGAAGTCCGGCCCAAGAACTCCCTTGTGGGAAACAACCCTGCTTATGAGGCTGCACCAGGGTCAGATGTGGAGATGGGAGAGGTTGGGCTCAGCGCTCCAGCGGTATGTAGCCCATGCCTCGTTTTTTACCCTAGGCTTGCATTGAAGCTGCCACTGGAAGCAGCGTCAACTGTGCAAGTGCCTTGCACCTGCGTGGCACTAGCAACTTTATTTGAGCATGCTTCTCAACGTGTGCGCGTACACAAAACTGCCCCAAACTTTGTCAACAGGCCACTGAAAGGGGTCAAGCTATGCGCGCCTTCTTCAGCAATGTGGAGTCCATCAAGAATGACATGGCAGAGATCCGGGCCTTGCAGCGAGAGGTGCTGGCCATGCATGAAAAGAGCAAGACCATTGTCAAGAGCAAAGACATGGAGCGACACCGGGAGGACATGCAGGTGGGGTGCTGCTTGTACCAGCTGGCGCGGCAGCAATGGTATTCCTGCCAGTCAACCAGAAAATATCGAGATGCCTAGGGAGATGAAATTGCAGAGATTCCATACTTTTTCTCTGCGCCAAATGTTAGGAAACCCTTGGATTCCAAGGTGTTGTTAGCGGATGCAGCAGGAAGAGAGGAGATGGATGGGTTGCTGGCTCCTACTGCCTCAGTGCATAGGTTTGATGGGAGGTGGTTCCCAAAATGCCATCCTGTTTTGCCTGATTTAGAGGCGCTTTCAACCTGAAATGTTGAGTGCCTTGAAATGGGTGCCGGCCTGTGAATGTCAGGTCCTACCTGAGCAACTGACACCCAATGCATGTGAGCAATCAGTGTTGTTGATCACACCCATCCACCTGCGTACACAGCGCAGGCTGTGCTCTCCTTCATCACCCTTGCAGCAAAACCCCAGTGCTCGCTCGCACTCATCATTGTTGGCTGCATGTGTGTGGAACACGGACGCAGGATGTTGTGAACCAGATCAGCATGCTGGCCAACAAGGTGAAGCACAAGGTGGAGATGCAGGACAAGGACAACGAGCGGGCCAAGACCATCAAGGGGCAGGTGCGGTCACACGAAAACAAAGTGTGTGTTTAGGAAAAACGTGATGGGCATAGGAAACATGGGAACGGAGATCCCAGCAAGGGCATGCTCCATCAAGGGGCAGGTGAGGACACAGGAGAATAAGAACTGCACAAGGGAGAAACAAAATAATGGACAAGGACCCAACAAAGACAAGCAGGGCGATGGGCATTTTAGGCTATGGAGGGTGAGCACTGATGAGTGCAGGAGGCAAGCATGGGTGCATCTGAATTTGAAGCAGCAGTGGCGGGCGTTGCTGGCTGAGCATGATGGGAGGCAGGCTGCTCATGTCATTAAAAGGATACTTGGGACAAAGTTTATGGTGCATTGGAGCTGCACTGCAGTTTTGAATTTTTTAGGTTTGTAGGCAGAGGCGTGGGCTGGCTTGACTTGCTGGTGACGGCATTTTTGGCTTTGGAGAGTTGAGCGCTGCTGAGTGCAGGAGGCGAGCATGGGTAACTCTCAATTTGAAGCAGCAGTGACAGGCTTTTTTGGCTGTGGAGGTTGAACACTGTTGCATGCAGGGAGGCAAGCGTGGGTGCTTCTGAGGTTGAAGCAGCCATGACAAGCTTGAGGGAGGGAGGAGGTTCGGGAGGAGTCCTATCACTGTGTTTGTCCTGCAGGCAGACAGCGTGAAGGCAATTGTGGTCATCTCAAACAACTCTGCTGCAGGGGGCGGCAAGAAGGGCCCTCTGGTGCTTTTGCCACCTGAGAGTTGCAACAATGGCCTATTATATCATTGCGCTTACCCTCAGAGGGGCCAATAGTCTAGTGTTTGAGTCTTGGGAGGTCCTCCTGGCTACAATGTCCACCCGGTAACTTTGCTGGCGAATGGCAGGCTGCAGGAGTAGCGGTGGAAGGGCAGGAGCTGAATTCTCGTCAGCTAGGCATGGTTGCCTTGAGCAGCTGACAGGGTCTGAACGACTGGTCTAAAGTGTCAGGTGACGGTCCCTTCATGTGGAACTCGAATCCTCATCAACAAGGAATGAACCATCTCCTTGGGATCTTCTACCTGTGACAGACAAGATGTCTATGAGGTGACCTGACCACATGCGACGTCATTTTGTGGTACATATGAGTGCTTGGTTCGCAGGGCTTGCTTGTGGGAGCCTGTGGGGGTCTACTTGAGAACCGCAGGAGGAGTGGTAGCCGGTGCAGAAGACCAAGGAGCCTGCTTGATGCAGCAGAAGCTGCTGCTGGGACCAATCAGAGCAAGCATGCCACTGGGAACGCTGGTGAAACATGTCTGTGACACCGCACGCAGGGGCAGAGCAGCGCCGTCAGCGCCCAAAGCTACTGCACCAGCTCATGAGGCACACGTGTCATGCCTGAGCGGAATCCCGTGATGCTGTGCGCAGGGGCAGAGCAGCGCCGTCAGCGCCCAAAGCTACTGCACCAGCTCATGAGGCACACGTGTCATGCCTAAGTGGAATCCCGTGATGCTGTGCGCAGGGGCAGAGCAGCGCCGTCAGCGCCCGAAGCTACTGCACTAGTGCATGAGGCACACATTTCATGCCTGAGCGGAATCCCGTGATGCTGTGCGCAGGGGCAGAGCAGCGCCAACAGCGCCCGAAGCTACTGCACTAGTTCATGAGGCACACATTTCATGCCTGAGCGGAATCCCGTGATGCTGTGCGCAGGGGCAGAGCAGTACTTACGAACACATGAAGCCCCTACACAGTTCGCGAAGCATGCAATTCGTGTTTGTGTGCACTGCTGTGGCTTAGTGTGCAGGTGCAGAGCAGCGCCAACAAGTGCACAGAGCTAGCACACCACCATATGATGTGCTCAGCTCACAGGCGGGTGCACTGCTGTGACATTGCGTGCAGGGGAAAGGCAGCGCCAATGAGCGGACCCGCACCACCATTACTGCAGGCTTGAAAAAGAAGCTGAAAGAGCTCATGGGCGAGTTCAGCGAGATGCGCAACAGGATACAGGAGGAGTACCGGGAGGTGGTTGAGCGACGAGTGTACACAGTGACAGGTGCGCAACAGGATTCAGGAGGAGTACTAGGAGATGGTGGAGCGACAGGTGTAGACAGTAACAGGTGCACATGGGTTCGTGTTGAGGTGTGTGTGTGTGTGTGTATGTGTGTGCGCGCGTGCGTGTGCAGGGTGGGTTGGCACCTAATGCACATGCAGTGCTGGAGCTGCTTGCAGAGGAAAAACTCATGCAAGGGATAAGCATTTTGTGAGAGGATTTCTAAAGAGGCAACTGTTTTCGTGAGCTTTTCAGGTGCCAGTGTATAAGGGGTTTAGAGCTTACAAAACACTGCTGCCCAGTACAGTAATCCAAGCACTGACCCACGATTGCAAAGCAGAGAAGTCCTGCAACAGGCCAGAACAGCGTCACACATTTCCTCTGCGCAAGTCATCTCCTCCACGGCCTGCCATCGTTTGCATAAAGCAGGCATGCTAATCATTTGGCAGGAAGGAGGCGTGGTACCATACACCACAGCTCAATGCGTTGCAATGGTGCGGATGAGGTGTAGTACACCACCGCTCAATGCGTCACAGTGGTGCAAATGAAGGGCATGACGTCAGTCTTGTAATGCTTGCTTATATCAGTGTATGAGCCCCGGTCATTGTGCACAGGCAAGCATGTCCCTACGGACTTTGTGCACAGGCGTAGTGCGCAGGCATGGCGTGTCCCAGTGGTTGTTGTGCACAGGTGTTGTGCACAGGCACGGCATGTCCCTAGGGGTTGTGTGCACAGGTGTAGTGCGCAGGCATGGCGTGTCCCAGCGGTTGGTGCGTACAGGTATATTGCGCAGGCATATGGCATGTCCCAGCGGTTGGTGTGCACAGGTGTAGTGCGTAGGCATGGCGTGTCCCAGTGGTTGGTGTGCACAGGTGTTGTGCACAGGCATGGCATGTTCCTACGGGTTGTGTGCACGGGTGTAGTGCGCAGGCATATGACATGTCCCAGTGGTTGGTGTGCGCAAGCAAGCATGTCCCCGTGATTGTCGTGCACAGGCAAGCATGTCCCCATGATTGTCGTGCACAGGCAAGCATGTCCCCGTGATTGTCGTGCACAGGCAAGCATGTCCCAGAGGAGGAGATCGACAAGATGATTGACAACGGGGAGGCCGAGACCATTTTTCAGAAGGCCATCATGGAGCAAGTGGGTGTTTGCAGCTGCCTCTTATACACTTTCGAGCATCAAGATTGAAAAGGCACAAGAAAGGAGGCTAAGAACTTGACAGAGCAAGGTGCTGTGGCTGCAGATATTGCATGCTTGTGTATTCGTCCTTGCTATCTTTGCAGGGGCTCCCTTGTTGTTGCTTTTTGTAAGTCTATCCATGCAGCATCTCTCTCGATCTATGCTCTCACTGGGGAACCCTTGTGAGGCCCATGCTTGCGCTGTCCTGCTGGAAGTGGATCTGGAGGTCACCACCACATATCGGGCTGCTCAGTCATGGGCGTACAGCTTACAGGTTACAGGAACAAAAGGCCTCCTGACAAAACGACTGACGGCTAGCCTGTCCATAGAAAAGGAGGGGGCTGCGTAAGAAAGGATTCTGTTGTCTAGTCAGGAGCTCACAAGTATTGGCACGACAGCGGCGCTCAGGCTTATGGTTTCAGGGCTGGGACGGGCCTCCTCTCTCTCTAGACACCTTCTACACTCTTCCAGAGCGTTGCTGGCTGTCTCTGGACCTTGCGAGCAGAGACCCTGCTGTTTTGGCCTTCCTAACAGAGGTCCCGCTGCTGGTGTCTGGCTAGCTGAGGTCTTGCTGCTGGTCTCTGACTCTGACCCACAGAGGACCACTGGCCCCTGGATCTTACGAGCAGAGACCCTGCTGTTTTGGCTTTCCTAACAGAGGTCCCGCTGCTGGTGTCTGGCTAGCAGAGGTCCTGACCCACAGAGGTCCGCCGGCCCCAGGAGCACAATCGTGCAACCATCGGCATGGAGCGGCATCTGTGCCCAGCTGTGCAAACAGATGAGCATGCCTCACGTATTGTGCTTGTGATCACAGGGCCGAGGGCGGGTGTTGGACACGCTGGCGGAGATCCAGGAGCGCCACCGCGCGATCAAGGAGTTGGAGCAGAGCCTGCTGGAGCTGCACCAGATTTTCTTGGACATGGCGGTGCTCGTAGAGGCGCAGGTCTGTGACAAAGAAAAGAAAAGACAACACATGCCAGGTCTTGCTGCGTGTATAAGGAAGGTCCCCTGGCTAGCGAGCTAGCTAGGGTCTCATGGCGGTGCTGGAACAGACACAGGTTCGTGCATTCCTCACCAACTGTGCCACTGTGTGCATGTGTAACTGCTTGGTCTGCGCAAGCATGTGTGTTTTGCTTGGGGTGCTCTGCCTGGTCCTTGCATGTATTCATTTTTCTTGCATGGCTCACCGACTGTGCCACTGCGTGCATGCGTGACTGCTTGGTCTGCGCAAGCACGCGTGTTTTGCTTGGAATGCTCTGCTCGGTCCTTGCATGCATTTGTTTTTTTGGCACGGCTCATTGATTGTGCCACTGTGTGCATGCGTGACTGCTTGGTCTGCGCAAGTATGCGTATTTTGCTTGGGGTGCTCTGCTCGACCCTTGCATGCATTTGTTTTTGTGGCACGACTCACCGACTGTGCCCCTGTGTACGTGTGAGGCCAGTTGATTTGACAGACCTGTTCAAGCACGTGTATTCTTAACATGCTTGTCAGAAGGGTCCTGCCAGGCCAGTTGATCTGCAGGACCTGTGCAATGCATACCCTGAGTAGCCCTGGTGTCCGTTTGTTTCAGACAAGATGACGGTGTGGAGGTGAAGGCCGCAACATGGCGAGCATGCCTGCAAAGCCTCGTGATTGTTATTAAGTGAAGTGACTCAAGACTTTGATTTGTGCTGCCAGCTAGGCACAGAATGTGAGCAGCGAGCAATGCACTCCGGAATTTCCTTCACTTTGGATTGCTTCTCTCCACACCTGTACTGTGCTGCTGTCCTTCGCTTTGGATTGCTTCTCTCCACACCTGAACTGTGCTGCTGTCCTCCACTTTGGATTGCTTCTCTCCACACCTGTACTGTGCTGCTGGCCTCCACTTTGGATTGCTTCTCTCCACACATGAACTGTGCTGCTGTATGAATGGAATGTTGTGTGCATGTGTTAAGTAAATGGTGCTGTCGTTTTCTTACTCCCTTGAGCTGAATGTCATCCCTTGTCGCATTGCTTGTGCACAGGATTCAAGGATCTTTGAGCCAGTTATTTTCCTTGCCCGGATTTAATTCAAGGATCCACAGCCATGTAGCTTTACTTCTCTGCAAGCAAGCACGTAGAGGGATTCACTGCCTATGTAGTTCTATTTTCTCCGCCAGCAAGCATGTTGTCCTTCGACTTTGTGGCATGCGCTTGCAGGGGAGATGTTGGGGCAACACAGAGAAGCAAGTGCATTAGAGCGTTGATCACGTAACACAAGCAAACATGCTGTCCTTCTACTTCATGGTATGCGCTTGCAGGGGGAGATGTTAGACAACATAGAGAAGCAAGTGCATCGGAGCGTTGATTACGTGTCAACAGGGACAAATTTTCTTTCGGTACGTAGAGCCATGATCCTAATTAGGATCCAAAATCTGTGCCTTGTCTATGACGATTGGAAACATCCTGGAGCGAAAGCCATCTGTGGCTGCTACCTATGCATCTTCTCACAATATTCACATGCATGGCAAAAGGTTTTACTGAATGTTACGCTCCTGGTACATAGGATGATGCATCTGGCATACCACCGATGAAGCTGACCTTAAGAACCATGAACATGCCTCTCCTTGTTCACACTGCTGGTCCCCTGGTCCCTGACTGGCAGCAGAAAGTTTTTCAGCCTTGACAATCGCCACTAACCTTTTCATTGATGTGCAAATGATTTCGAGCTTCTGGTAAATATCACCATTAGAAAGACTCCTTCAATGCTCACTGAGTGCTTCCAATACCCTCTACAGGACAGGCTGGCAAAATGTTGCTTTGCCAAATTTCCCCCCAAAAATGCTGGCAATTGGACGACTCAGGGCAGGCGCTTAATGAGCTCTGTACTTCTGTTTCCATCCTATGTGCAGAGTGCCAAGAAGATCCAACACAAAACGCGCAAGCTCATGATCTGCTGCGCGTGCATCATCCTCATCATTGTCATCATCATCATCCTGGCCTATGTGAAGCCTTGGGAGCTGCATAACAACAAAAAGAGGCAACTGCTCCTGCTGCTTTGAGTGTGCCAGCCCTGCAACCTCAAGGCATCAGCAGGGAGTTCAGTGTCAAAGCCAGCTTCTGGATTTTATGTCTATATACATACAGCTCGGGTGCGAATGCGTGTTTTGTGTCCCCCAACAATAGCTTCAACTGCTTTGCTTATCTGCAAGTCAAGCAGCCTCTTGGGCTCTTGCTGCAAGCGATAGCTAGACGATGGTAAGTGGGATTTTGTTCTGTCAAGTGTGTCTTTATTTGTGTCTCATATTGCAGGGAGGGACAGGGATGGCTGTAGCGTCTTAGCTAACACATTTTTTCCCGTATTTAACCCAATGTCTCGCAACTCTCTGCACATAAACATTGTACAGCCACAATCCCTCAAATTATCTGACTTTCCTTTTTACTACACTGATTTGTGTCTTGTACCTGTTGTGGGCAGCAGAGGCATGATCAGCAATGATCCATTTATGGCTTGTAATTGAAAGAACAAAGGATTTGTCATAAGGTAGCAGCGGGCGCTTAGCAGTTTCTTCGCCTATACCATCGTGACGGAAGGAAAAGGACTCCTCATCTCGGAGATGTGCGACATGGGTCAGAAGCTCTGACCATCCTATTACAAGGTTTGCAATTGGAATTCAGCCTTCAGCCAGTAAGTTTGGCTGCTCAGCCTATTGAGCGAATAAAGCCAAATAAGGAAAAAATATTTGTCTCATATGTGCAGGGAAAGGCAGAGAAGACATGGCAAACAAATGGAACAAAAGAGGCAATCGGTTCCAATCAAAGCAGCGAAATGAAGGATAGGATAAGATAAGATAGGGTTACGTAACCCTATGTATACATAGCTGTACCTGCCTACAAGGGCAGCTTAGCTGAAGCAAAAGGTGCCTGTAAACAAACCAAACTAAATTTGTGTAAATATCAACTGGAAGCCTTGAGCTGAGTCCAGAATAAAGGGGTTTGGCACGTCTCTGTTTGGGAAGGAAAAGTTTGTCCAGGAAACATTGATGCACCATGTGTGAACAGCAGTTCAGCTCTGAGAGCGGCACCAAGAAAGCAACATGATCATGTAGGATGATCATTGGTGGCCTTTTGAGTATCAAGACCAAGCTCCGTAAGTGGCTCAAAAGTGTGGGGGCTGTGGATGACCCCGGCCACACCTAACAGGATGGTATGGAGGGTGACTTGAACTGAGGCCCTAAAAAGCTCTTTGGCGACACAGATCACGGTGCTGCTGCTTGGAGGCTTCGAGCTGGTTCTTAAGCCAGGTGTCTACACAGCAAAGAAAAGTCCACCCCAGCCAAAAGGCCGCGTGCATTAAAGAAAGGTTCCCTGACTAGCAAGCTAGTAAGGGTCTCACCAAAGGGCCCTCAAACCTACACTAGACACAGCTAGCCTAGGAGAGCCAGAAACAGAGCTAATGGGGGTCTGGAGGGCTGTCCGCCATGCTCCTGGACGCCCGGACTCTCCTTCTCCTGCTCTCCACCGCCACGCGCCCAGTAAGCCCCCCCCAGGAGTCCCATGCCATGGGAAGTGAAGTGCATGTCTGGTGTTGATAAGGTTCACAGTATTTGGCCTCCACAAGATGGACGTGCCTTTGTTCTGGGACCTTTCCTTAATGCACGCAGCTGGACCAGGCTTGCGTAGACTTTTCTTTTTTATCCTTCCTGGAAGGAGCTGACTAGGGTGACGGACCTTGGAAGTAGGTGGAGTGGCTGTGGCTGGCGCTGAGTGCTCCCTGCTTCCCCTGCGTCCCCCTGTACTTCTCGACAGATACAGGGAATTTGTCCTTGACACTCTTCTCATGCGTTACGCTGCAGACACAACCCCACACTGAGGACCTCAACAGCCAAACGTGTGAGGCAACCCCGCCAACTGAATGTGAACCAGCGTCATGTGCACTTGATTGAAATCAAGTACTGTGAAGACATCAGGCCTGGACAGCAGTTGGAGGCGGCACAGCGGCAGCATGCAGATCTTTGTAAGAACATTAATGCAAAAGTTGTGACTCTCCACACCATCCTTTTGCGCGTTGGTGGGACCTGCTACACTGAGCGCACCCTTAACCAGTTTAAACAACTGAGACTTGGCCACTAACGCGCCGATAAACTTACTCGCAAACTTCATGCCCATTCTGTCATGTATGCCAACAAGCTTGTTACAACTAGAAAAGAAAAAAGAAAAGAAAAAAAGAAAAACACTAGGCGTGCTATTGAAAACAAGAATTCTTCTCGCAGCCAGGTTATGGAGCTGGGTGCTTCCAATAACCCTTCAGATCCCCATTACAATGTTACAATGTTACAATGTTACAATGTTACAATGTTACAATGGAATCTAAGCCTTCAGATCCCCATTAGGGTCTTCTTTTTGTAGCTTCGTGGTGGAGGGGACTCACGGCTCTTCTGAGCCAATGTGTCTCCTTTTATTTAATTGATGTAGGGAGAATTTCCTCTGCCTGCGTATTTTTCCTTTTCTTTTTTTTCCTCGTTGGAACAACTAAACTTGCATCAGGGCGACTAAAATTGAGCTTATCTTTGTCAGGGAAGCGTCGTGGGAAAATATATTTAGGGAGGACCGGGTTCTATTTGTTGAGTGCTCAGGGATCTGTAGGTCCTGTAAAGCAAGACGATCTGCGTTGCCAATGTCTATGGAGGCAAGGCCTGCCCCAAGAGGGCCTTTGCTGGTGGCTTTAAAAAGGATTCTGCTGGCGATATTGTGGCCATCAGTTACCATATTTGTCATGGTGGAATGGTTACATCCTGACAGAATGCGAAGGGCAGTGTCTGGCTCCCCACAGAGGGGAAATTGTAGGCTGGAGGACATTTTAAAGCGAACTGCATGCTTTTGATTGAAGAGGGCACCTGTGCGGTAGTTGAAAACGTTTCTCTTCATTTTAAAAGGAAGTTTTGGCATGGTCCAGAAGGCATTGCTAACCTTTTTATGGACTGTAGGGAGTAGGCTTTGATAATAAGAGTCGTGTCCTGTCTCTGTGTTAGCATTTCCAAGTCTGTGCTTTGAGTGCATGTGCGTCCTCAGAGTATCACAAAGGTTGGAAAAGTGTTTAAACTTAGGGGCAGGCGAGTCAGGGCGTTCTGATGTGCTTGCATGGGGGCGGGCAGCTTCCTCAAAGGTAAGCCAGGTGGTGTCATGGAAAGGATTGCCTCCAAGGTTGACACAGGGGAAGGTTGTGTCTGCAGGGGTGTCATCACCCTGAATAGCCTGGTGTTTGGCAATGGCATCTGCGCATTCGTTGCCCGCAATCCCAGCGTGAGGTTTAACCTTGTAGAGATAGATAGGGGTAGGTGAATTCCGCACAAGCTGTATGATTATTATAAGGATATGGCCTTGGACATGCTGGCGATGAAGCTCTGGATACAGTGTTTGCTTTCTGATTTGGAGGAGTGAAGAAAGGCTACCAGTAGCGATGTGAGAGTGGCCCTGGAGAATGGCAGCTGCTATTGCTGCTAATTCAGCCCTTACAATTGTATTTGTGATTCCTGCTCCGTTTGATTGGACATAATTGGGACTATCATTGTCAGGGTGGTAGACTTCTGCTCCTATTACTTGTCTTCCGAGGTGTATTTGGCAGCTACCATCTGTGTATGCCCATTCTTTCTAATTCTGGACTTTTCAGACCAGGTCTGGGCTAGATGCGGTAGGCGGCAAGAGGGGTTGTTGGCTTTGGACAATGTTCTTAGGGGTGTGTTGTTGGTCAGAGGGTAGTTTTTCAAACTTTTTGAAACCAGTCTCAATGCCTAGGTGTCTGGGGTTGAGAACTGGGTCATTGCTGATGGTTGTGGAAATTGTGCTCCCTTATTTTCTGGTCCTCTCCTCTCTTTATCTTACTCTTCCAGTAAGATGGCTCCCTATGTTCCTGGTATTCACCATGTACAGTCTTATCATGATCGCTTCTTTCTTAAATCAAAGCAAAAACAAACTTTTTACTTTCTTACATGAACTTTTTTTCTTTTCTATATGTACAAACTGACAGACATTCGTTTTGACTGGAGGCCTTCCTTTACCCTGTCATCTGCATACTAAAGTAGTCACAGCGAGGAGCATCTTCAGGTATTTTTCCTCACTCTCTCTCTCTCTCTCTCTGTCTCTCTCTCTCTCTCTCTCTCTCTCTCTCTTTCTCTCTCTCTCTCTCTCTCTCTCTCTCTCTCTCTCCACACATAACCACACATAGTCCATATTCAAGTCACCGTGCTCATGCATTACATAAGCACACAGACCAATCTGCTTGCTGCATTTCTCAGCAGGCAATCACAGTAAGTTTTCCAAAAAAATCAAGTGTTCTTCAACTCAATCACCAAGTTGTGATTCTCTTAGTTTGGACTCAACAGTCATAAGCCAGTGTGACTAGTCTCATTGTCTAGGGCAACAGAAAGAATTCAAGCAGCTGCTGTCTTCGCGTAGCTGACATCATCCTCCCAGGTCTTCCAGCCAGGTGCGCATGACCGGTATCCATTCTCCAGGCCATTCAGTGCTTTCATCTGCTCATCAGTCAGCCTCCAGTCATAAATGCCCTCGTATGTAGTCTTAATGCGGTCAGAGTTGGAGGACTTGGGAAGTGCAGGCACACCCCTTTGGATTGACCACTTTGTCAGCACCTGCAAAAGATTAGAGTCCAAGCCATTGACA
Organism: Dunaliella primolecta; assembly: GCA_914767535.2. Taxonomy (NCBI): domain Eukaryota; kingdom Viridiplantae; phylum Chlorophyta; class Chlorophyceae; order Chlamydomonadales; family Dunaliellaceae; genus Dunaliella; species Dunaliella primolecta. The sequence goes on along the minus strand of OU611756.1, from coordinate 10,933,328 downwards.
CAATGAGCAAGACACCCAGCAGTTCCTATTCCATGCAAACTTGTGCGCAAATATTGGGACCATGTCTTTTAATGACCTTTCTTTCTTGCACAGCATGCGAGGAATGGCCTCCACCATCCCTCCAGTAAGAACAAAGTTCGTCAAAACAGGTTCTTAGGCCTACCAAAGATCCTTTTTCCCAAGTGTTTGTGAAGATGACTCCTCCTTGGCTTCCATCCACAAATGCCTCTCCTCAGAGTGAGATAAGCCTGCCTACCTCTCACACAAAAAAAAGACCTACTCTTTGGAGAGACAAGAAAGGGTATTGCAAGCAACCCAGAGAATTGCCCATTTGCCCGTAAAAACATTTGCATGAAATATTGTGCGCACGTGCATGTGTGTGGTGTGTGCATGCAAGTGTGTATGTGTGTCACGCGTTTGGAGGGTGTGCGTGTGTGTGTGTGTATGTGTGTGTGTATTTACTGGCCTGCGTGTGTCCATGCACATACATAGGTGCACGTTTGGTTGTGACTGTAAAAATTGGAAAATCAGGTCAATGCGTTACCTGAGCTGGTGCCTTGTTGGTCTCCTAGAAAGCTTGGCCATCAAAGGGTTTTGCAGAACATTAAAAACAACTAGTTCCAGGTCAATGCGTTACCTGAGAGCTGGTGACTTGTTGGTCTCCTAGAAAGCTTGGCCATCAAAAAGTTTTGCAGAACATTAAAAACAACTAGTTCCAGGTCAATGCGTTACCCGAGCTGGTGACTTGTTGAGCTCCTGAGCAAGCTTGGCCACAAGAGGGTCTAGCAGAACATAAAAACACAACTAGTTCCGGGTCGACGCGTTACCTGAGCTGGTGACTTGTTGGTCTCCTGAGCAAGCTTGGCCACCAAAGGATCTTGCAACAACTTGTTGGGCTTGATGGCGCCAGGGCCACCTGAAGAGAGCAGCAGATCAGCGCAAGAGTAAATGAGCATCACCCCCAGGATGGGCCAAGCATCACCAGGGTTGCGAAAAGAGAGGATCAGCCAAACAGGCCAGTGCCAATTAAGACCACACAGCGTCCAACACAAATCAAGGCATCTTGCAAATACGCCAACAAACAAAAGTCCAATGAAGCCATCAGGTAATTATATAGCAGTGCAGTACCAATTCAAGCGGAGCATACACTGAAATAATCATGTTGTGTCCAACCCAATCCTTCATGATACTGCAATCGTGTCAGCAGAAACGTGTGCCTCAATCCAGCTCACGATCAAGTGTGGACATCAAAAAATGTTGTGAACTCACGATCAAGTGAGGGCATCAATACAATTCGTGAACTCACAGCCAAGGGTGGGCATCAAAAGAACTTATTACAAGTGCTCACCTAGAGGGCAGTATGCAGTGCACTGCACACCTCTCTTCTTGCACTCCTCCACCAAGGTCCACTGTGATCAAGCAGACAGGCAGGAAGAAGTGCTTAGCTAAGAGTTGCAGTCACCAAGACCACCAGCAACTTGTTCAGGAAAGGTCCGACTTTTGGCCAGCAAGCACAGCAATCAAGGTGCTCAATCCTTACAGCGTGTTGTGCAAGCCCATGCGTGCGTGCGTGTGTGTATGTGTGTGTGAGCCCGCATGCACATTTAGGACATACAATTGACAAGTTATTCGTAATTGGAGTAGTGAAATCTGGATACAGTGTTTGCTTTCTGATTTGGAGGAGTGAAGAAAGGCTACCAGTAGCGATGTGAGAGTGGCCCTGGAGAATGGCAGCTGCTATTGCTGCTAAAACTTTCACTAAACCCCAAACATCTGGCATAACCGCCTTCTATTATAAAGGGAAGTCTCACTTGCACACATTTACCTAGACTCTCCAGGCGCACACATTTGATTCAAATGTTTCAGGCACCTTCAAATATGAGGAGTTATAGATCAGATACACACTTCAGTCCCAACTTTCCTTAAACCAAATCGTCAATGTAAGGAGTCCATCCACAGAATTAGTTCAAGATCCTTGCAAGGGAAAATATCAGATGGGAACAATGTACAGAAATAGCAAGAACATACTTGTGTGGGTTTTGAACAAGCTTCAGAAACTGAGTCGAATTGGGGTTTGCAAGACACATTTCATTGGTATTGTCATGCACAAGCCGACCATTGCAGCCCATTCTCTTCAATGGAAACACCTGCGCACCTCCAAAGTATTATTTTTTGACTCCGAATGAATTTCTTCCTGGTCTTTCTTGAGAGACACCACCCAAAATTTCAGCAGTTGCACGGAGGACTGGTTCCAGATGCAATATCAGCATGACTTCATTCAGGTCTTCCTTAGAGGCACAACTTGCAGGGATTTCAGCACAGTCATATGGAAGCCTTGTAACGGTAGAGCTGAGACTGATCAACATTCAACCGTCTCGTTGCAAGCCTGCACCTATAGAAGAGCCTACCAAAACAAAGCACAGGAGGGCCCCCATGCCTACCTGTGGGAGGTAGGGGTTGAGCTCCACCTGGTTATGCAAAGGCTGGATGCGGGCGACCTTCAAGATCTCATCAAGCTGTCGCAAGCTGAAGTTGGACACGCCAATGCTCCTGGCAATGCCATCATCAACCAGCTTCTCCATTGCTTTCCTGCATCACCATGGACGGAGGATACCAGAGTCACAGATAGGCACAGCAGGACACACGACAGCAGGCATCAGGATCACAGGAGATGATAACAAGGCATGTAATCACCCATGACCGTAAGAAGCTTTGCTCTCAACCTCACAATGAGTCAAGATACATCACTGCTGTTGTTTAAATACCCTTTCTGTGACGCTGATGCTCACCAGATCGTCTGCCTTGCTCATCAAGGCAACCACCCACCAGGTGTCTGCAAGGGTGACCTTGTCATCAAAGATGATGTTGTCGCTCGAGAAATCGTTCCCCACGCCAGGCATGAATGCATCAGGCCAGTGGATCAGCATACAGTCAATGTAGCCGCAGTCCAAGTCCTTCAGACTGGCCTCTGCACTCTTGCGCACATCCTCAGGGCGATGGCAGTCATTGAAGACCTTCACATGCAGTGTGGGGATGCAGTGTGGCATTAGCAGAGGGATCTTCAGACACCACGCCTGTGTTTTATTTGTGCTATGAGAACGATCTCCAGGGGCCGTGCCTAGGTTTTTGAGTGTTAGGAAAGAAACCCCCAAATACCACGCTATGGTTTTGTGCTAGGAGAGTGTCCCTGTGGACCTGGTCATGCCCACATGGATGAAGCAAGCTATGTTCCGGCTTTTTCTTGAAATCAAGGAGAGGCACCAGAACGCAACCTTCTCCACGAGGGCGCTTGCCGGTTCTAGCATCACTAATCTGTTCAAGTAAGAACATTGCTTTATATGACCTCAGTGAGCAAGGACACAGCTCAAACCCCCTGTGCGCCTTTTGCACTAATCTATCCCCTTTAAAATGATTATTCTGGTTGCACACCCTTGAGCCTCTTTCTGAGCCTGCAAGCGTGCACACACACGAGCACACACACACACACAGACGGTCATAATTACTCTTGCCTAAGTTGCCTGCCTGCTAATTCCTGAGGTTTGAGTGAGCTTTCATCAGCACAGCAAGAACCATCCCAATCTGAAAAGTCGGCAAAAGTGCACACGGCAGGCCAAACAAAGTGTGCTTGTGCATGTGCTTGTGTGTGTATGTGTGTGTGCGTGCGAAAAAGACAACACTTCAATGCAGTTCTCACCTTGGTCACAATGTACAAGTCCTCACGCTTCCTGCAAGGGATGGGTCAGCAGCGCGGTGCAGTCAGCAGAACAGTTGCATACTTATGCCAACAACAACTAAAGAAGAATGTCAGTGCAATGTGCCACAGATCTAGTGGACAAGAATTCTGACTTATATCCTTCGCACGAATAAACTTCATGTCAACCTGTCATCTGTCACGAGTTGTAACATGCAGGCATGCACATACATGCAAGCGCACACATATGCAAGTACACATGCGCTCACACTCACACACACAAACACACACACACACCTGTTTGCTGGGTCGGCAGCTATCCATTCCTTGATTTCTTGGCCAATCATGGCTTCGTTGAAGTACAAACGAGCAGTGTCAATGTGGCGGTAGCCCGCCTCCAAAGCTTGCCTGCAGTTTTCAGGGAGACAACCACCAAGGGCACAGGAAGTTTACAGTTTTGGAGAAGGCTCACGACAAACTAGCGTGAAGTGGTGCAAAAGGCGCGCAACTCTGCACACCCTGCCAGCATGGAAGCAATCCCTGAACTGATTTGCCTTATTTCAATCCACAGGCAAAACTAGGGATGACTTCCAAAAAGGTAAGATGACCTCCCTGGCACTCGCAAATAGCAACGCCCTTTATTGCACAGGCAAAACAACAGAGGAATAGCTGTACATTGACAGGCTGCACAAAGCAGCCCTCTCTGGCACTTAAAAGCAGCATCATCCTTGTGATCAGGGCCTTTGAAAATTGCCTTTCATTTGTGTTTCAGCAATGTTTTCACGAGTGTTACAAACCAATGAGCGAGGCCAGAAACATTGGTCGCTGTTTAAAAAAACAAACTTACTGCTCTGCCTCATGTGCCTTGATCCCCATGTCAAAGGGGGCTGGGGGGCATTCTTCCCATGTCCAAAAAATCAAAATATTGGCGTCTGCTCTTGATGCCACACCGCCACATGGATGTGCAGACAAGGAAGCAGAAACAGTGCAGTTGCTATTTCTTCCACTTTCTGCCTGTAACAAGGTAGAACTTTCTTCTCCAATCTGAAGGGATAGCAAGTGTGAGCATGACGCAGTACTCAACGTTAGCACATTACTAACTTTGAGGCTAAGACATAATTCAGGAAGACCTACTCCACTTAAGCATTGTGAAGGCTTGATGTGGACTTGGAAGGGCAGCCTCCACGGCAAACCCTCACAAAAGCAAACCACTCATTCAAATGCACAGTAGGAATTGTCTGCAGGGTCAAGCAGAATCCTTCCAGACACACCTCACGACCTTCATTTCACGCACGCAGCCGGACTTGGCATAGACTTTTCTCACCTTGTAGCACCTGGCTGCTGCATCAGGAATGTGCCATACGCCACGATTGGCATCTTGCTTCCATCGGCAAGCTGGACAAAGTTGGGCTCCTTGCTCGGACCGATGGTGATGGGGTGGGGCTGCTGCACCATGGTGGAAGGAGCTACAACTGCACACCTGCATGCAAGCATCATGGAGCAAGAGCAGGATGTGAGCTGGACAACAACCTTACATGAGTTCAGATACCTTCTGCGTGCGTGCGTGTGTGTGTGTGTGTGTGTGTGTGTGTGTGTGTGTGTGTGTGTGTGTGTGTGTGTGTGTGTGTGTGTGTGTGTGTCTGTGTGTTTGTGTGTGTGTGTGTGTGTGTGTGTGTGTGTGTGTCTGTGTGTGTCATTTTTGGTAGGAGGAGGCATGAGTGCAACAACAGGGATCAATTCCAGCTCGCTGGCAAGAACCAGAGATGATCATGATGAACTTCCAAGGAGGGACTGTGAACACAAGAGCACATCCAGCCATGCAATTGCATTGTGATGTGCACAAAGCAGCACCATGCTCAGCTGCAGGAACTAGACCATGAACTCCGAACTGAACTTCACAAGGAGTTTGCATAGGAGGAGAGCTCCCGGCCGTCGCTGAGCCCGACAATACATGCCTTGGTTTCAAAGCGCGTACCTTGTGTCTGAGCGCCTGTGCGACCTTCTGGCAGCAGCGAGGGGCCTTGCTGCGGAGGAAGTCTGGCGAAGGAAGCTGGCGGAGGAGGGGGTCTTGTTGAGCACGCTGTTGAGCATCTCAATCTCCTGCTTTATTTTACTCAAGGAGTCAATTCGAAATTGAAAACATGAAGAACACGAAACGTCTAGAACCAAACCAAAAATCAGGAGTTCAACATTAAAATGTGGGTAAGATGATTTAAGAATTGAGAATTTTAAATAATTCGTAATACAAACCAGGCATGGTGTTCAACTTGTGCAACCGGTTAAAGAGCGCTGTGAACCCATTGAGGACGTCGTGGAATGATTTATGAGCACATGATGATGTAAAGCAGTCCCAATAGAAATGTTTGCTCAATTAAGAACACACTGGGCGCGTTTCCAGTGGGCGCTTAACGGGACTCCGCTAACGGAATATCGGAGCTCAAAAATGTATCGTGTTTCCAGTAGACGGCAAAAACGGAGCAAGTTGTTTCCACTGAAAATAGGCTGTGAGCACCCAGAAAAGTTGGAAAGGAGAAAATAAAAGGAAAAATGAGACTTCTTCTTCTCCTCCTTGCTTGCATGCTTCCAAATCTCTTCGAAAATGGCAGACTGTGTGTGTGTGTGTGTGTGTGTGTGTGTGTGTGTGTGTGTGTGTGTGTGTGTGTGTGTGTGTGTGTGTGTGTGTGTGTGTGTGTGCGTGTGCGTGTGTGTGTGTGTGTGTGTGTGTGTTTGTGTGTGTGTGTGTGTGTGTGTGTGTGCGCGGGGGGGGGGGGGGTTGTGTGTGGGTGAGCGCATGTGCTCCCCACTGCATGCATGCGCACAACGCTTGCCCACTTGCAATTGCCTGGGTGTGCTGCGTCGGCCCAAGAGGTTCCGGGGGCTGGGAGCCATCTTGAAACTGTGGGGGCAGGGATACACCTAGAGCCTCTGGGAGCTGGGAGCCATCTTAAGCCCCTGAGGGCATCTGGAGTAATGGCGTCAAGTCTCCGCTGTCACCCATAGTGTGCTTGGAGAGACAGTGCTTAGGACTGATTAAATTAAATTGAGTAGCGCAGTGGTAAAATTGTGTGTCTGGAACAGGTTTGACCAAGCTTACTTCTCCGTTCGGAGCTCTACTGGAAACAAACTTTCCTCCGTTAGCCCCACTTTTCTTTTCAAGGGGGGGGGGGGGGGGCCCTTGAAAAATCGGGCCCCATTTTCACGCTCCGTTTTTCCCTTTTGGGCTCATTTTTCGGTCCACTGGAAACACATTTTTGCCTTTCCGTTCCGTTAAGCGCCCACTGGAAACGCGCCCACTGCATGCAACTTGGTAGATGATCAGACATGTCAGCATCAAAACAAAAAAGACTTGAATTCGAGAACGATTAAGCACACAAGTACTCTACCCTCAGAATAAAACAATGCGTTTAAGATGAAACCAATGACCATGACATTCTTGGGGGTTGGCTTACTGACATTATGGGACATGGAGTGTGACTGGCGCTCCTGCAGATCTCATAAACAAGTGCATGTGGTTGCATAATGGCCCAGGAGGAGCAGCCCGGCCATGTGCCGTCCCTGGGGGCGGTGCCCGAGCGTCCAGCAAGCAGCGCAAAAAGCCTTCACCCTCAGCAGCGTTCCCAGTCAGCAACGGGAGCGCGAGGGATGACTCCAGTTGAGGCCACAGAAGGTCAGATTCTGATATAATTGATTTATTTTTATTGTCATTGCAGTTTGAAATGGTATACCTACGTAGGGCCATCCGCACTTGAAACAACATGTCAGCTCCTCCTGAGAGCAGACCTATTCAGGACGCAAGCTTCCATGCCAACATCTCTGTTGTCTAGAATTTCAAAGACTAGTTCCCAAAATTTTTCGCTCTATGTAACAGGTGCCCTCGCAAACTGGTGGGCTTATGAAGTTCCCAAAATCTCCTTCTTCGCAGCATTCTGTGCTAGTGCTCCCCCTGTCCTTTTCTTCAACATATGTAAAGATACACACACTCACGCACATATTCACGCACATACTCACACGCACATGCACAAACGTACAGCTGCTGCAAACGTTTGTGCGAGGATGCATGGTCACCAATTTGCGCAAGAAGCAATGCCATTTCAGTATGTTGCACATGAACTATTGAACGCTCAATGGGCTCTGAACCCACTTGTCTTTATCCATCTCCTGCGCTAGCCCCTTGCCAAATGATTCGGTTATTTCTGTTCCCTTCTCATTTCTTGCAAACTCTCTAAGTCCTAGAGTGAGGACATGCAAGGTCCTACTTTCTTGCACAGGGTTTCATCTGTACAAGCATTATCTCTCAGGCGTTCACACCATATGTACACACGTGCGCACACACGTACACACGTACACACACACACACACACATACACACACATGTGCACGTGTATGCACGCATGCGCATCCACGCGCAAGCTGATGCATAAGCCTTTCTGCAGCTCTGCACGAATACACTCACTCTTACTGCAACAGGAAGCACCCATATGCTAACCTCATGCCTTGTCCGCAATGCACGTGCTGCTGCAGCTGGTGCATGCATACCGTGTTGCTTCCCTTGTGCCATGTTTCTTCGTGCCATGTTGCTTCCCTCATGCCATGTTGTTCCCCTTCTGCTATACTGCTTCCCTTGTACCATGTTGCTTCCCTTGTGCCATGTTGCTTCCCTCATGCCATGTTGCTTCCATCATGCCATGTTGTTCCCCTTATGCTATATTGCTTCCCTCGTACCGTGTTGCTTCCCTCATGCCATGCTGCTTCCCTTGTTCATGTCCGCAGCACGTATGCAGGAGCTGGTGCGCACACACCAGCAGCAGCTGCAGCAGCTCAACTTTGCTCGGCAGCAGATCATGCAGCGGCAAGCGCTCTGGACAGGGAACACCCACATGCAGACCCCGGAGGAAAAGGATCCGCAGGTGTGGGGGGAGTGTTGGGTTGCTTGCCTGGCATGGTACGCATTTGGCTTCAATACTGCAAAGGGACCTGACTTATGAGCTAATCCATGCAAATGGCTTTAATCCTGCAAATGGCTTCAACTGCCTTCAACTGCCTTTGAATGCCTTCAATCCTGCAAATGGCTTCAGTCCTGCAGAGGGACCTGACATACAAGCTGAAGAGAGTAAATGTCATTGCTTCGATGGATAAAGTTAAAGGGACCGCAGGTGCCGCAGGGAGTTTGGGGTAGCTGGATTGCTTTGGCGTTTCAATCAGGGAAGTATTAAGTCGTTTAATGTGAGGGGAAAGCTGGCTTGTCTGCCTCAGCATGTGCCTGCAGCATTCCCGCAGCTTCCGTCAAACTGGCATGTTTACCTCAGCATGTGCCTGCAGCATTCCCGCAGCTTCCTCCAAAGAGTGTGAAGATTCAGCCTGAAAGGGAGCTTTGATGTTCCATGATGCACACACAACTCACATGCACGGACCTTTGTTCCATGATGGGAGCTTTGATGTTCCATGATGCACACACAACTCACATGCACAGACCTTTGTTCCATGATGGGAGCTTTGATGTTCCATGATGCACACACAACTCACATGCACGGACCTTTGTTCAGAGCATGTACATGCTTGCGTGTGCCTGTACATTGAAGCGATTTCTATGAGCCCATGAGCAAAGCTGTGAAATGTGGGAGGCGATGACTTTCTCTGTGTGCATGCTGCTTGACTAAAAGGGTTTGTTGCATGCATAACCCCAAATCCACACCTCGATGCAGCGTGAGGAAATCGCAAGTAATAACTCTGTATGACTCCAGGCTTTGTGATTCAGCATTTTTAAGGTTGGCGGTTGGTTTGAATGCCTGCAAACAGTCAGAGAAAGGTGAATTCTTGCACTTCTCACTTCTAGATTTGTTCCCCTCCATGCTAGGCCCGCTGCTGAGCATCCCTACAGGCTTTCTGTCTAGTGCTGCTCAACTGGCTGGTTGGAGGCGGGTGAGATAATTGTTGCTATGCTTCATTTGCCTTGTTCCAATTCAATTATCTTTGTGTTCTATTTTCCAGCGGGTAGCCTTCATCTCCCCTACATCCTAGCAACCATTTGCTTCCTCCATCTTCCTTGGCGCATGCTTTCTACCTGCATGCCTGCCGAGCACATATTTGCTTCCATGCTTTCACGCGCAGGCTTGTAGTGGAAAGCGCTTGCGTTGGTAGAGAAGGTGTTTTCTACCTTCATGCCTGCAGCAGCTCAGCACACATCTGGTTCCATGCTTTCGTGCGCAGGCACGCCGTGCAAAGCGCTTGGCATTGGTAGAGCAGCTGACGAGTGAGCAGGCGCCTGCAGAAGCCATGCTGGAGGCACTTAAAAAGGTAAGAAAAATGAGCGTATGTGTTTTGTGTGTAATGGGTGCCCATCAGGGCATGGCATGCTTATTTGTCACAGGTAAAGAAACACAAGGCCTCCGGGCAAAACGACCGACTGCTAGCCTAGGGTGTCATGCTTACTTGTAGCACAATTGACAGAAAATCATGGAGGGCATCAAGGGCATCATTGCCAAGGTACGCACTTTTCACAAGGTCGGATCTGCAATGTCTTGTTTGTGTGGAGTCTGGAGGGAGGTCCATCTAAAAACACATGTAACTTGGATTAAGCTATGTTTCTGTATGCTGTCGGCACCCGCTAGGTTTTACTCAATGCTTACCGTATCTGCCTGGCTGCAATGCTCTTGCCAGGTTGTGCATGATTTCATGAAATGTGGGGCAAGGATGATGGGGAAATAATCTTGCTATGTAGCAGCTCTTCTAGGCTCTTATTTTTATGGTAACTACCTGCTTTTTTGTGTGTAGAAGTGAGCAGTTGGTGAAAGCTTTGCCATATATTCCCAGGCCGCCGGCTGAAGACACTTCTTTGCATAATTTGATGGCAAACGGATTTCTTAACAAGAGTTGGTGAAAGATTTCGTTTTGTATGCCCAGGCTAGAGGCTAAGGGACGATGGCCCAAGTGTATGGACTGACACAGTCAGCTTTGCACTTACATGCCAGCTCTTTGCTGTGCACCAACATGCCATTTCTATGCTGGGTGCTTGTCTGCTGTTTTGCGTTGTGCGTGCATTCTGGCTGCACGATGTGCACTCACATGCTGGCAGTGAGTTGTGCTTTGCCATTTTGCTTTGCACTCTGCAGGGCTGCAGCTTGGAGGAGGCATCTTACTGTTGCTGTCCTTTACTTTGCTGTCCGTCACTTTGCTGTCCTTTACCTTGCTGTTGCTGTGGACTCTGCAGGGCTGCAGCTTGGAGGAAGCAAGGGCTGCGGGCCACAAGCTGCAACAGCAGATGGCAGCAATCAACGGCAATGCAACTAGGTGGGTGGGTGGGGTAGGGGAAGAATTGCTGCAAATATAAGCATTGACATTTTTGGTAACAAGGATGCAAAGCTGTAGCTGTTGCAAAGCTGCTATGAGTGCCTGTGGCAACAACCCAAACCAGCATAAACCGTGGCTTTTGCAGGTCAGCATCTCGCGCTGTCTCCCCAGCAACAAGTGAGCTGGCTGCGGCTGGTTTGCAAACTTCACTGCTGGGGACAACTGGCCAATCAAAAGGTGTGCTTGATTTGTCAGAATTTCATTTTTGAGGCAAGAGGGAGGAAATTTGTTTTGTGGAAGGCAAGTGTAAATTCTGATCTGGACCCCCAGACTCACCCCCCCCCCTTTCAGTGCCCCTACCCAGACAATAGAGGTACCCGTCTGCTCCCTTTTGAATTCTATGTTCATCCGCATACTCAACGCAATGAAAAAGTAAATTGCAGCAGAGTTGTGGAGCAAAAACTGAGCAGCAGACGCCCATGCATACCTGCCCTGCCAGGCACTCACAACTGGCTTGCAAGTCCACAAACTGCCCTCCTAACTTCACCAAGCAATAATACTTCATACATTGTCACTATCCTGGAAGCTTGAATCAATTTGCTGCATGTTTGCCTCCAAACCCTTGCTGCCCACACCCTGGCAGGGCCTGAGCCAAGGAATCCGACGATATGTATTTGCTTCTGTAGGAGTGGCCCAGAAAAATCCTGGAGGGGGGGTCCCAAAGAGTCTAGCCACCCCCCGACGACCCCCCTCCTCTCAAATTGGACCCATATACATAGCAATTGATCAGTCTTAAGCTCAGAATTCCAAATAAATAGTTCTTGAATGGATTGACACGTGCCTTCCAAAAGTTACATAGTTTCTTACCTCCTGTTTGATCAAACGGAAATGCGTGATGCTGGAGTCTTTATGTTTCAAAATGGTATGAAGGTGAATGAGCATGAAGGCTAATGCCAGGGGGGCGTTGGCAGCTGGGTATGGGAAACCCTGTCCCAGTAAGGAGGAGGCCTGCACGTGTGAAGGATTGTGTGTACTGTGCAGGTCTTGTTGTGGGAGCAGCAGCAGGTGGACTTCATGGGCCTCTAAACAGCGGCTTTTCTATGACTCTTAGGCTAATGGTGTACAGGAAAGTGTATCCTGTAGATGTTCACATGTAGGAGCAGTGTTCAGACGGTACACACAATGCTCATTTTACAGCTCTGAATTATCAGGCTGAACAGGGGCTGATTTCTCTGCAGGAACATGCAGGGCACCTAAAAGCAAATTCTGAAGGGGGTGCAGGATCAAGGCAGGATGCACAAAGTAAGCATTCTTATTTGGGTTGCCGGGTGGTCATTATTTTGTGTGGCAATTAGCAAAACTAAAAGCAAGTGCCAAGCCAAAGAATGAAAGCTAAGAGACACTGCTTCATTCCTTAATGTATGCAGGACGTAAAACTTGAGTTAAAACATTGAGGCAGTAATAAAACGTATCTCCAATCTGCATTTGATTATGTTACATGTATGATGAATCATCTTGCGCCAAGGAAGCTTGTCTATTCTGACAAGCAGCCTTGGGAAACGCTTGCGTTGAATGTCCTGGCAGTCCTTTGGGACCTTACCGAGAAAACACCTGTGCTGAGGCTGAGGTAGCAGGGGAGCTCAATGGATCCTGTGTGTGTGTGTGTGTGTGTGTGTGTGTGTGTGTGTGTGTGTGTGTGTGTGTGTGTGCGTGTGTGTGTATGGATGTGCAGGTAGGCCTTTGGGATCTTACCGAGAAAACACCTGCTGAGAGTAGCAGGGGAGCTCAATGGATCCTGTATGTGTGTGTGTGAACCTATCTATATGTATCTATCTATCTGTGTGTGAATCTATCTATATGTGCAGGCAGGCCTGCATTTCTTGCATCCTCAAGGGCATCCAGCTTTACGCACAGGGACATCAAGGACCTTGGCTCCTTATCTACCAAAGTCCGGTTCCATCCAAAAAAACAAGAACCTCATGATGACGTGCAGCAGCAACAGGCTGGGGTGCGGGGTGTATGTGGTGCATTGTTTGATCCAGTGATGGGGTATTTGATGTCGCATTTTGGTTTATGCATGGTTTGATCCAGTGATGGGGTATTTGATGTCGCATTTTGGTTTATGCATGGTTTGGTGCAGTGATGGGGCATATGATATTGCGTTTTGGTTCATGATGGTTTGATGCAGTGATGGGACATTTGATGGCGTATGTGGTGCATTATTTGGGGATTAAAAGAGAAGGAAAAGAAAAAAAACACGCCAGCCAAAATGGCTGCATGCGTTAAGCAAAGGAACAAGCAATGCAGTGATGGGGCGTTTGATGGTGTATATGGTGCTGTTTGTGTTTTCCTGGTGGGGCAATTGCTGAGTTTGAGGTTGAGTGGCCACAGCCTGGGTGTATTTGGGGCTTTGGCACTCAGTGTACTTGGTGCACTATTTGTTGCATTGTTTGGGCCTGTTATGCAATGAGAGGTCTGGAAGACTTTCATTTGTCTGTTTCCTGGCAGCATTTGTGGACTTTTGCTTCAGCATTGCTGCCCTTTGTGTTTCTCCCATTTTTGCATTCAAGTTTCAAAGAAACGCTCATGAAAAAATACACCCATCTCTGGCTGCCAGGGCTTGTTCTATAGTGCCTCAGCAAATTGACTACACGTGGTTCTGTCTCTGCTTGTGCCTGCATCTTCCCACTTCTTGCCATTATACTACTGATTGCCAAATTCTTTCACTTTTTGAATTGTCTTCTCTGTTCATGCATGCATTTTCCCATTTCTTGCCATTATGCTGTTGTGCGCCAAATGCCTTCACTTCTTGAGTGATCGTTTCTGCTCGTGCATGTATCGTCCCACTTCCTGCCATTGCACTGCCATAACTAAGGTTGTTCGCTACTTGAGTTGTTACTACCTGCATCTTCCCATTCCTTGCCATTGCTCTGCTGTGCGCCACTTCTCTTTCACTACTTGAGTTGCTGCTTCTGCTCGTGCATGCATCCTCCCATTTCCACCACAGACCTTTTCCACCGCGCCATCCTCTCTGGAGTGCAGTGTTGCTGTCTCTGCTTGTGCATGCATCTTCCCATTGATTGCCATCGCTCTGTGGCGTTGCCACCTTTGTACCGCACCTTTGCGCCACCTTCATTGCCATTGCTTTGTGGCAGTGCCATATTCATTGCCATCTTCAAGCTACATCTTCATGCCATTTTTATTGCCATTACTTTGACAGTATCATGTCTGTTGCCGTCATTCTGGTGGGTTGCCATATTCATTACCATCTTTGTGTCACATTTATGCGCCATCTCCATTGGCATTTTTGTGCCATATCTTTGTGCCATCTCATTACCATTGCTCTGTGGCAGTGCCATCTTCTTTGCCTTCGTTCTGAGGCAGTGCCATCTTTGCCATCTTTGTGACACATTATCATGTCATCTTTATTGCCAACACTCTGTGGCAGTGCCATCCTTGTTGCTATCCTCCCATCTTCATAGCCATTGCTCTGGGGCGGCAACCGCAATATTTTTGTAAGGCAAGCCATCCTCTCTGGCACATTGTACTGCTGCCTGTGTGTGTGCAGGCAGCATTTCCGTCTCCACCGCAGACCAGCGGTAGTAAGGGGGCAGATACCACCTTGCTAGGACACAGGAAGCAGAGGGAGGGCAGTGGTGATGGCGAGGACACAATGTCTCAGACAATGACAATTGATGCGCTTCACAGCCCTGGCAACAGATCAGCGGCAACATCGCCCAGCAGCAGGTCTGAAGCAGGGCAGCCCCCAAGGTATTGGCGCCCTGGCTCAAATGCGGGGCAGACCTCGTGGTGTGTGTGTGTGTGTGTGTGTGTGTGTGTGTGTGTGTGTGTGTGTGTGTGTGTGTGTGTGTGTGTGTGTGCGTGCGCGTTTCTGATTATCATCAAACATGGCCTTGGTACGACAAGCTTCCATTCCATGAGTTCAATGGCAGATTTGGGAAAGTGCCTGAAAGTCTGCGGTGTTTCCAACATGGTTTGCCTTGAAAAGCGCATGTTTGCCTCAAAAAGCGCATGCATGTTTGCCTTGAAAGGCGCATTCATGTTTGCCTCGAGAAGCGCATGCGTGTTTGCCTCAAAAAGCGCGTGCACAATTATGTTTGATAAGCAGATTCCTCAACATGTTGGAGGCCGGATACATCGCCACCAAAGTTGTTATGATTTTGGAGTACTTTGATCTGTATTTTTCACCTGCCCATTATGTCCAGCATCAACTTGAATCTTATCGCCCTGTAAACTGTTGAATTTGTGTTTGTTGTCCTGCAGGCCACCCAGCCACAATTCCCGGCCTCACTCTCAGTCAAGCAGCAGAGCGCCCTCAGACTCTGAGCCACCTCCCCCTTACATTGAAGAACTCAAGCAGCAGGTAGGTTGAGAGCAAGCTTTTCTCACACCTTGCCTCAAATAAACATTCAAAAGCATGTTTCTGACTTCTTCAGGAGAGCAATGGAGGCTAGCTTCCTCTACCTTTTGCCTTCATCGGAGTCTTGCAGGCTTTCCAGCATTGATGGGGTGAGCTGCATAATTCAACCCCCAAGAATTCTGCTGGGTGAATAAAGGAAGAAGGCTCTATATGCTGGGCGTGTCCCAACATCAACCACTGGATATATAAAGAAGGATCCTAAATTGTTGCAAGGTTCACTCACCCAAGGGGCACCAGCATAGTTGGTGAGGGATCTGGAGAGTGGGCGGCAGCATCTGGCTCCAGACCTGTCCCTGGCATGTGAAGTCGGGGAAAGGCCAATGTTAAACAGCCAGAGTGTGAAGTGTGTGCCTTTCTGTGTGCGCTTATGCAAAGAGCTTGGATGTACCACAGCTTAGTGTTCTATATCTTCAAGCAAAGGGAGAACATGCACAGGCATATGCACCGTTGAGCATGTCCACATGCTTGTTATCCAGGCATGTGTACACCCCTAAAAACGCCAAATTGGATATGACAGGCCCTCACACGCGTACAAAAGAAGGCAGTCGTCCGCGCTCCTAGAAGCGCAGCACTCCAGGGTGTGGTGGGAACCCCTAAAGAAAAGGTGGCAGCACTCCAGGGTGTGGTCAGCACTGATTAGGATGCTTCCCCACTCTTTTGCAAATGAAGGCACAAATGAAGGCACACCGGGTTGTGGCCAAAAGCACTTCAAGGTTGTTCCCCCGACCTGTTGCAGGTGAAAGCACTTCAGGATCTGGTGGCCAACCAAGTTGCCAACCAGCAGCACCAGCACTTCTCGCAGCACCTTCCGACCCAACCAATGATGATGCCACCCATGCTGATGCCCCCATACCCCTGGTACCCTCCCCCTTTCATGCCCCCCCCGCAGCCACCACAGCCACAACCACCTCCTCAGCCACCACCCTCTGAGCCCCCAAAGTCGCCACCCAAAAAGAAAGAGGACTATGATTTGGGTGTGTGTGCATGCTCCAGGACATTGTTAACCCCTTATGATTTGGGCAGGTGCATGCTTGACCTGTAAACCAGATGATGCTACACCCGGATTCATTTTGAATTTTGAAACATGGTTGGTGTTATGAAATGATACACAGCGCTCTATCATATTCTGTTCCAGCGCACAACCGTAGCCCATATGATTTGGGTACGAGCATGCCCCAGAACAGCATCTCAGGATAACATTCATTACATTTTGGGCACCTCAAAACAAGGCCCTCCACCCTTCTGCTCCCTTGGCTCATCCCAGCTAGCTGCCCTAATAAGAGGTGCATACCTACAGTAAGCGATGGCTGAGTGGATGTGCTGACTCGGCAGCTTCTCTTCCTCGCTTGCGCTCCCTATATTGTTATGATTTGTGATGACGATAACTACAATGACATGAGTGATAACGTTAACAGTAACGAGCATAAATAAATGATATCAATAAATGATCCGGTGATTGCTTTTCCTGCACAGGCACGCTTTCCTCTGACCCTGAACTCAGAGAAATCCAGATCCGACACCACAGAGAGATGGCCATGCTGCGCATGGAAATCGATCGTGCCCGTACCGCCACAGAGCTTGAAGGCATCAAGTCGATGCTCAATGATCTTAGAGTACAAACAGCAGGTGAGGAGCCAAGCATGCGCGGTGTTTTTTCCACCTGCTTTCCTGTGGTGATCCCGAAAACGCACAGCAGTGCTGCCAAACAATCAGAGGTGCAACACGCATCTCTGCCTGTGCAAACTGGGTTGTAAATGTGATCAGTTTTGCTCAACTGACACAGCAACAAGGAAGTTACATATCTTGAGTAATGGCTCCTCGGGCACAAAGGTGCACGAGTAGTAATCCTGTGTTATCGCCTCTTGGGAGAAAGAAAAGCAGGAGCATGCGCGTTTCCATGCACTTCCAGCTTGGCAGATGCGCAAATGCTGAAGGCATATGTGCAACATGGTTTTTTTTGCACATGGTGGAACACTAATGATAAGCACTTCTGGCCGCACAGGTTTTGCTTTCTGGTGACATGGTTGGAATCCCTTGTGGTCGCAGCCGTTGGCACGGCCCTCTGCTCATGGCATGCCCTTCTTTTTGATGCATGCCCTTTCCAATTCCAACTGGCACAGCAGCACTTGCTGAAAACTTGGTTGGAACCCCTTCTGGTTGCATCTGCTGGCATGGCCCTCTGCTTGTAGCACTCCTTACTTTTTGACGCATGTCCTTTTCAACTGAAAACGCAGCCAAGTACCCTTCCGCTCAGCTGGCTCCCCCTCCCCCTGCTCCACCCTTCCATCACATGGCACGCACATTTTCCTACGATGGAGAAGACACTGGCCAGCCAATGGAGCCTCCCCCTTTTTCAGGTGCTGTCCTAGTTGTTGCTCATTGTCAAAGTCCAGGTCTGCTTGCCGACCAGCTTACGCAGATGGGTGGAGAACCACTGTGTTGATGAAGCAGTCAGATTGGAATGAGTGTGAGGTTGGTTTGTGGGCGGGGTTTGCACACAAGGGTGGGAGGCACTCTGTGGTGGACTTGGCGCAAGGGTGGGAGGGCCCACTGTGGGTGGGTTCTCCACATGAATGGGAGGCACACTTAGGGTGGGCTTGGCACAAGGATGGTAAGCACTCGGTAACTCGAACAGGACCTCCTTCTGGTGAAGCTATGAACCTCCAAGGGTGCTGCTTGGAGGCTTGCATTCTGTGCCGCATAAACTGAGATAGCTACAGCACTGGGCAGGATTTGTGGCTGGGTGTACCACGAAAGGGAGGCATAGCGCAGATCATGGCCATACCTCCTCCAAGTTCAGGGATCATTTCTGAAGCCTTGAGTTTAGGCTTAGCTGAGGAGATCTTGGTCACGTATGGTACAAGGTGCGGTATATGAGCAGCCAGCTAAACAGTAGGTCATGGGCTGACACACACACACACGCACACACACACACGCATACACACACACGCACGCATACACACACACAACACACACACACGCATACACACATCTGCATGCATCATTTCCCTGATTTGCCATCCATTTGTTTGGGAAGCCCTGTGCTGCAGCTCCTCGCTGCAGATGCTCTGCACAGGCCATGTGGTAGGCCTTGTTCCTGTGTTGCCTCACGGGCGCCTCCATCCATACAGCTCACATGTGCACTGCCGCACCAGCAACCCCAACACACTGCTTTGCCATTGTTCTGCCTCACAAGCGCTTCCATCCATGCAGCTCACATGTGCACTGCTGCATCAGCGATCCCGAGCCCTGCTTTGCTGAATACTCTATCTCTTGTGAGTGCATCCTCCTGAGTGCATCCTCCTGAGTGCGTCTCTTTGGGTGCATCCTCCTGAGTGCATCCTCTTTGGGTGCATCCTCCTGAGTGCATCCTCCTGAGTGTGTCCTCCTATGTGCGTTACCATGGGTGCATCCTCCTGAGTGCATCCTCCTGAGTGTGTCCTCCTATGTGCGTTACCTTGGGTGCATCCTCCTGAGTGCATCCTTTTGAGTGCACCCAGGTGATCACTGGGGGTGCACACGTTTGTGGGTCAACAAGCAGCCAACAAGGCAGCCAGCCTTTTTTGGACTCCGTCCTACCTTCTGAAGCAGCCTGCCTTGCTTACTCGAACGCATCCTGGCAAGAAGAATGGAATTTGCATGCGTGGCCTTGGAGACAGCCAGCAAGGCAGCCAGCCTTTCTTGTATCCAACCTCCCTTCCAAAGTAGCCTGACCTGCTTTCCCTGTTTTCTGAGCGGAAAAAAAAGGAAAGAGTGTGCCTGCCTTGCTTGCTGGTAGCATCGGCCAAGAAGAGGGCATCTTAATTTGCGGGCTCAATACATCTGGTACATGCAATTGTGGCCTTTCAGGCAGCCAGCAGGGCAGCCTCCCTTTGGGATCGGATCTTGGATCACACGGGCCGCCCTCCTTACTGCAGCAGACCCTGGACCCGCTGCCTTCTCCTGGGCCGATAGTAAACGGCAGCAGCAGCGACACAAGCAGTGATGATGAGGGTGGCTTGTTCTCAGGTGCGTATATGCACCTTGCTTTGTATTAAAAGCATTTGATCCAAGTTTCAACAAGGCTCACAGCAGCAGTAGCAGCAACACCAGCAGTGATACTAAGGGGGGCCTGAGGGCTTCTGAGGGGTCTGAGGGGTCTGAGGGCTTAATCTCAGGCAGCGCTCCTCCTCCTGCTTAGATCAAGGTGTGCGCGCGTTGCAAATTTCAGGGAGGCTGACAGCGGAGGCAGCAGTGTTGACAGAAGCAGTGGTGCTGGGTTTCGCTCCCTTTCTGTCATACGTTGTGGGGCGCAGATGCCGGTGGGGTTCAGCTTAGAACCGTCGCTAGGTGCCTGTGAGCTTGCACAAATGTTTAAATGCAAGGTCCTTCATGTGACTGTGAGCTTGTGGAGTCCTTTATATGCAATCGTCGCTGGGGGCCTATGAGCTTGCACAAATGTTTAAATGCAAGGTCCTTCATGTGACTGTGAGCTTGCGGAGTCCTTTATGTGCAATCGTCGCTGGGGGCCTATGAGCTGAGCTCTTGAGAAGCAAATTTAATTAAGTGCTTATCTGCTTTCATAGTCCTTTGAGCGCAGTCTAAGCTAAGTATGCATGGCTGCAGTTCTTCAATTGCATATTTTCTCAAGTTGTCTTCTTCTCCAAGTGCAGCTTCTGGTGGGCACGCATAGTTGTATCCTGATTTTGGCACCTTCAGGCCTATGCTCCTTTCGGCAGCTTTCCACAGCATATGATTGTCAGCACCACAATTTGCACTTGTTCAAGTGCAGCGGAATCCAGCTGGGAGTGCATAGGTGGCCCTCTCCTTCTTGCACCTTCAGGTCTATGCTTTCCAATGCATGATCACCAGCCCCACTAGGCATTCTGCAAAACTGTTTAGTGCCCGTAACAGGCCTTGGCTTGGCCCACTTTATGACGCTTGCCATTGTCATTGACCCCTGCGATTCTGTCCTTCTTGACCTTGTGCTTGGCCGCGGAAGATGAGGATCCATCCTTCTCAATTTTCCTACATGAGCTTCACCTGCGACCTTGCTGCAGAAGACGACAATCAGCCCCTCTCAATTCTGCTGCAGAGCCTGCATCTGTAACCTTGCTGCAGAAGATGAGGATGTGTCCATCTCAACCTTGTGTATCCTTTGCTTGGACGCAGAAGATGAGGACCTCATTGACAGGCCCCCTGTTGGCAAGTTTGGACAGGTCATCAGAACCGATGCTCTACATGTGAGTATCTCCCTTGGATTCGTAGACCAAGGATGAAAAGGGTGTGTTCCATGTGTCTTTATATTTATGTTCCATGTGTCTTTATGTTTCATAATATGTAGGCAAAGGGCGTGGGGGCTAAATCAGAGGGCCCCTCTGTCAATGTTTCATGAGGTCATTAAAACAGGTGCCCCACGTGTCGGGGAATGACAATGCCTTTCTCTTTTCTCTTGCTTTCTCTTTTTAGCCAGAAAGGTAAGTTGCATGCATGCCCCTGCCTTGCATTTGTCTGTTTGCCTTACAAGCAAATGAATGATAGGCTTGTCTCAAGGATCTGCTATGCATTCAAGTGACAAGCAGGGATGTGTGAACTAAGGCTTGTATGCAAGTAAGAGGCTTTTAAGTGTGGGGAAGAATCAAGCGCCTGGCATGCAAGCGACAGCCTGACCCCGGCCCAGGATATCTAGCTGCCCTCCTTGCATGTGTGGATGGACATCCATGTGGATGGACATCCGGTTGCCTTCCTTGCATGTGTGGACGAACTTCTGCTTGCCTTCCTCGCATGTGTGGATGGACATCCATGTGGATGGACAGCTAGCTGCCCTCCTTGCATGTGTGGATGGACATCCATGTGGATGGACATCTAGCTGCCCTCCTTGCATGTGTGGATGGACATCCGGTTGCCTTCCTTGCATGTGTGGACGAACTTCTGCTTGCCTTCCTTGCATGTGTGGATGGACATCCATGTGGATGGACATCTAGCTGCCCTCCTTGCATGTGTGGATGGACATCCATGTGGATGGACATCTAGCTGCCCTCCTTGCATGTGTGGATGGACATCTAGCTGCCCTCCTTGCATGTGTGGATGGACATCCATGTGGATGGACATCTAGCTGCCCTCCTTGCATGTGTGGATGGACATCCATGTGGATGGACATCTAGCTGCCCTCCTTGCATGTGTGGATGGACATCCATGTGGATGGACATCTAGCTGCCCTCCTTGCATGTGTGGATGGACATCCATGTGGATAGACATCTAGCTGCCCTCCTTGCATGTGTGGATGGACATCCATGTGGATGGACATCTAGCTGCCCTCCTTGCATGTGTGGATGGACATCCGGTTGCCTTCCTTGTATGTGTGGATGAACTTCTGCTCGCCTTCCTTGCATGCGTGGATGGACATCCGGTTGCCTTCCTTGTATGTGTGGATGAACTTCTGCTTGCCTTCCTTGCATGTGTGGATGGTCATCCGGTTGCCTTCCTTGTATGTGTGGATGAACTTCTGCTTGCCTTCCTTGCATGCGTGGATGGACATCTGATTGCCTTCCTTACATGTGTGGATGAAAACGCAATTGCCTTCCTTACGTGTGGACAAAAGGCACACACGAGCAAGCTTTGGGCTCACATGAGAAAGACTGCCTTGCAAACCCTTGGGGGGACACACGCCTCTTGGTGCAAGTAGCAACCTTCCCCGAGTTTTTTGGCATCAGCCACCCTTGCATGCGCGGGGATAACGCGGAAATGTCTGCCTGGCCCTGGCCTGGCTTCATCCCCCTGTCTCCTTAATGGCATCCCGTACCTTGCACAAGGTCAACATAATAAAGCATGCCTGCCTGGCCCTGGCCTACGCGTCATCCCACTGTCGCCTAAATGGCATCCAGTACCTTGCACGAGGTCAACATAATAAAGCATGCCTGCCTGGCCCTGGCCTATGCGTCATCCCACTGTCGCCTAAATGGCATCCAGTACCTTGCACGAGGTCAACATAATAAAGCATGCCTGCCTGGCCCTGGCCTATGCGTCATCCCACTGTCGCCTAAATGGCATCCAGTACCTTGCACAAGGTCAACATAATAAAGCATGCCTGCCTGGCCCTGGCCTACGCGTCATCCCACTGTCGCCTAAATGGCATCCAGTACCTTGCACGAGGTCAACATAATAAAGCATGCCTGCCTGGCCCTGGCCTATGCGTCATCCCACTGTCGCCTAAATGGCATCCAGTACCTTGCACAAGGTCAACATAATAAAGCATGCCTGCCTGGCCCTGGCCTATGTGTCATCCCATTCTTTGGTATCAATAACAGTAGCGTCCTGACAAGCCATGAGTGTCTGCCTGGCCCTGGCCTATGCTCTATCCGATCTCCTTGGTATAAGCAGCAGCAGCACCCTGAAAAGCCTTCCCTTGCTGTGGCTGCCTCAATGGGTAGTTTGAGCTCAGATTTATCCTAGCAGGCTCAAGTTGAAGCCATGTGCGGCATGGCTGCGTGTGCCCAACAATGATCAATTTTGGTTTTCAGAAATCAGGGCAGGGTTTTGCTCATGCATCTGAAGCATGCAGCTACTGTCTTTTGCCTGCACATGATTGGTTCAGGACCTCATTTTTACCGCACTACTTTTTTGTCATCCCCGCGAAATCATTGTTTCTGGGGGGTGTGGAATGACTACAAACATCGTAAATAAAAAAATTGAACACGAGCATGCGGATAAGTGTGTCGTAGTGAAAGTTGGTTACCGGACTACTTTTACATCATCCCTGCAAAAATCATTTCTGGGGAGTGTGCAATGACTGCAGACACCTCTGTACAAATAATAGGTATGAGCATGCGGGAAAGAGTGTGGTATCAAAAAATGATTAAAGTATTGAATGAATTCGAATCAATGCAAAACTAATGTCTTTGAGGGGGGCGGTATGATTTTGGGACAACCTGGAAATGATTATTTCAAGGGCTGCAGGAAAGTAAAAACAAATATCTAGAGGATTCTAAGAATAACAAGGGGGCTACTGGCCCTGTAGGAACGTGCGAAATGTAAAAAATCGTTATTGAGAGGTGTGCGGGAGTGGAGCGGGATTGTGAAAATAATCAATTGTTTTGGGGGTGCGGGATGATCACCTATTAGTACGGTATTTTCAAGATAGTTTGGTATAAAGGCCCCAACGCGCCACAAGTGTCAAGACAGCTGAGTATAGAAAACTAACTTAAAACCCCTCAGAGTGTAAGGAGGAGCGGCAGCAGCAGCAGCATAGGGCTTGAACAGCAGCTTGTCTGAGATTGTAAAGGATTGTATACCTGCAGGTCTTCACATGCAGGAGCAGCGTGCAGCCATTGCACGCAATGCTCATTTCGAAGCTCTCTGGTATTAGGGCAAATAAATAGGGGCCGATTGCCTTTGCAAAAACATGCAGGAAACCCAAAATTAGTTACAGAGAGGGATGCAGGATTAAGGGAAGGGGGTAACAATGTAAAAATTCATTTTTCTCAGGGTTGTAAAACGATACAAAAATTTAAAACAAAGCAAAATTCCAAGACAAATTTAAAGGATCCATCTTTTCCCGTGACATTAAAATTCTCTGCTGCATTTTGCTCGCAAGTGTTGGCGCCAGCTCACTCAAATCGCATGGACCTGACCACTACACACTCACAGTTCCTCATCCAGTCTGCGGGGCCCTTTTCCGTACCTGGTCAATACCGCGTGCGCGTCATTCTGTATGATGGCTACCAGCCTGTAGAGGCAGGTCCTGATCTTTTGGTGGGCGCGAGCACCAGCAGGAAATCCGTGGACATTAGAAGAGGGGGCGTGGTGAGTGTACAGATGCGCAAACTATGTGAAGTGAGATTGGAGCTGCCTGTGCTGGGTGTAGGCTACAGAAAATGAAGCATGAGACAACCTGAATTGGCTGTGTGTCTGTTTGCGTGTATGGCTCTGCCGTGCCTGTTTGCCTCTTGTGCCTGTACTGGCTATTATCTAGTTCCATGTTGATGTGAAGAAACTGTGTTGACGCGTAGAAACTATTCAGTAGAGGGGGGGGGGAGGGTGCCGCAGAGATCCCGGAAGTCACAACCCTGAGACCTTGTCCAAATGCTACTACAGCTTTTTAGTTACAAACCCTGCAAGCTAAAAGGCCTATCCATGTGCTGGCTCATCTAGGTCTCTGAAGACTGTTCCTGGTCTCAAAAGGGGAACCGACCAGCTAAAGGTTTACATGTGTAACCCTGGAGACCTTGCTTGCAGTTTGGACTTCCATTATTGTTTTAATTATTGTTTTAATAAGTTTCCACGTCCTTAATTGCTTTTGCAGGTTGAGCTCTGTGACATCGCGTCCCTGAGAGGTCTTGCTTGCTGTCTGGACTTCCATGATTTACAACTGCCTACCCTTTCACTGCTTTTGCAGGTCGAGTTCCACGACAATGTGACCCTGAGAGGTCTAACGCTCACACCGACAATGCTCCTCGTTTTTGAATTGTACCTTGCCAAGCAGGTATGTGTGTGTATGTGTGTATGTGTATGCGTGCGTGCGTGCGTGTGTGTATGTGTGTGTGTGCGCGTGTGTGTGCACTCGTAGCAACTGCTGGCAGTAACAGCCATGCCTCTAAAGGAGCAATGGTGGCCTGCATCACAGCCGTTTCTTCTTTTTGTGATATGCTTCAAAAATGATATTGTGATGCATGGCCGCGGCTGCTGCCAGTGGCTGACCTTAAAAAAAGGCACAACGGCTGACCTTAAAAAAAAGCCACTGAGGCACCAGCCAGCATCACTGCCAAATTGCAAGCTCTTGATTTGGCTGCGGCTCTCCCAAAAGTTGGAGCCTAAATGCATGGCTATGGCTGGTGGTGGTGGCAGGCCTCACCTCCAAGGATACCATGGTGGCCCAAGCTCGCCAGATGCAAGCTTTGTCTTTTTGTTGTGATGTGTGTTAAAATGTGACCTAATGCATGGTCGCGGCTGCAGGCAGTGGCAGGCATGCCCTCTAAGGAGGCCATGGTGGCATGGGGCTACATCAGCGCCCTGTCCCAAGGAGAGGTAGGTGGCAGGCAACGCTGGCTGTTTTCCTGGTCTGCTCATTTGTGTTGTCAGCTTGAAAAAAAACAGGTGCCAGCGAGTGCCTGTGTGGTTTCTTAAATAGGCACCCTTCCTAGTAAATGACCAGCACAATGTGCGGGCCGAGCCCCATTGATTTTTTATTGCACCTTTCTAAGCAACGATACATGTGCTGTGTGTTACTTTTGTTTTGTTGTAAAGTCGACAGAAGCACACAGAAATCATAGTTTTCTGTTGCTGTTTGTGCGCTTCTGTCACTGCCAGGTGGGCTTCTGTTCCAGCATATCTTGCTGAGGAGTCAGCAAAAGCACGCAAAAAATCACAGCACACTAGGAACGTTGTGCGCTTCTGTTAATGCTCAGCGTGCTCCTCTTACTACTTAGTGGGGTTCTGTTCCAGCATATTTTGCTGTGTAGCCAGCACAAGCATGCAGGAAATTGCAGCACACAGAGAGCACAACCACACAGGTGCTGTGTGCTCACTGTGCACAGAAGTGGTGGGTTGTAGTGTGCACATAGAAGTTCCTTCTGTCATCACAGACATAATTGCCAGCAGGGTGATTACCAAGTACACATTTTGCCACTTGGCTGCAGCGTTTGATTAACAGGAGACATCTTTAAATGAAAATTCATGGCAGACATGTGTTTTGCCCTGGCCCTCCCGATTTTTCCCCGCTCTGCAGGAGTGCCTGGGAATGGCTTGCCTTCTTGGTTAATTTTCCTGTCCTTGCCTGCTTGTCCAATGGATTCATTTGTTCCTTTGAAGTCATTCTATTGTGGTGCAGCACAGGTGCACCAAGGACAACAAGCCATGCCACTGTTGAAATCCCTCGTTTGAAAACATCCGTTAGCAATGCAATAAATGAAACTTTCTTTGCCGTTGTTTTTTCCGGTAGAGCAGGTGCACCAAGGGCGGCAAGCCATCCTATTGTTAAAATCTCTGGCTTAAAAGAATCTGTCAGCAATGCAACAAATGAGTTTTTCTTTGCTGTTATTGCTTCCTGTGGTGCAGGTGCACCAAGGGCGGCAAGCCATCCCCCTTTTCCGCTTGCCCCTCATCATCAGAGCTCAGCGCAAGTTCTCCTACAACAATGCCATGCTGGAGTTCTCTGTCACGCATGCGGACGGGGAGCCTGGTGCGCTTCCAAACCCACATCCATGCATGATCCTGTAATTTGTGCAGTCACCAATGCATCCCTGAAATCGTGGCTCACCCCTTTTGTATGCATGATCATGCACCATAGCATGCGTGGTTGATGCCTGTTGCATGTTTGATGACTGGTTTCTCTCTTCTATGCAACATGAATGATTTTGTGCATTTGATAGATATTCGCTGCATTCCTCTGTGTGTGTCGCTTGCCTGAAAACCTACATCCGTGTCTGTTGTATGCTTGGCAGACTACGCTCTCTTGCTTGCACCTGTACTATGCCTCTTGGAATGCTCACAGCTGAGTGAGGGGAAGGAGAGAGAGGACATTGCAGACCAAAAATTTGCCTGTGGCCAGTTCTGAATCTGAACAGTCTGGTTCAAAGTAGCACGCACTTGCTTAGAGCCATTATGGTGGGGATGCTCACAGAGTATCTGTGAGCACCAATCTTGTTCAGAAGCTCTAGGGACTGTCGGTTCTAAATTGCGTAGCAGCTTGCCAGAATGCCAATTTTGAAAGCACTCTCGGCCAGTTCCAGTTTTGTTGGCCATAACGTTGCTTTAGGCACTGGTGGTCAAGATGTTTTTAAAGCACTGATGGCCGCCTTCCGTTCTTTCTCACTGCTCAAGAAGGAAGGGAACCTAATGTTCAGGAGCATTTCAAGTGCTCTGCAGCACAACCCAGAAGCAGTGGCAACTCTTAAAGTGCAGTGGAGTGCAATATGAAGTGTGATGGTAGCTTCTTGCAGTGTAAGGCGATCTGCTTTTGAGGAGCAGTGGCTGAATCTCAAGTGCACTGCAGCAGAACCAGGGAGCAGCGGCAGCTTCTTTCATGCAATCTGAAGTGCAACTTGAAGTACCGGCAGCAGGACCAACAGATGACCAAGGAGCATTGGCAGCTTCTCTCACACATGTGCATGCATGTCTGCACAAGAGTAAGCGCGCATGCGCACAGCGCAGCGCACACACACGCACACACATACACACACTTTTGAGCAGGTGATGCCACCACCGCGCACGGCAAGCAGGGGGCTGGTGCTGCTGCTGCAGACCCTCAAGCTGCAAGGAGATCCTGGGGACAGGCAGGGCTGGTGGGCAAGGGGCATGAAGATGTGCCTGGGGTGCCCTGCACTGCGTGGGTGCGTGTGTCCAGGGGCACACCTCCGGCAGAGCCATTCACTCCAGGTGTGTGTGTGTGTGTGTGTGTGTGTGTGTGTGTGTGTGTGTGTGTGTGTGTGTGTGTGTGTGTGTGTGCGTGCGTGTGTGTGTGTGTGTGTGTGCACGCGTTCCTTATCCAGGTTTGTGCCTATGGTAGTCCCTTCACCCAAGCTGCGGAGCCAAGAGATGCTGCTGCTCCTGTGTGCGCGTTGTTTTCCACGGAGGGATCCTATGACAAAAGTCCATTACACAGTGGAAAACCTCACTCAGCTCACTCAGCACCATATTATTGCTGTGTCCATATGTGGCCCACAGAGGATTTGTTTGTGGTTCTCTTGGATGGGGCTTGGTTTCTGCTCATTTCACACCGTTATAGCTGTGTCCTTATGTTGCCCTCAGGAGAGGGTTTTGTGGTCCTTTTGGATGGGGCTCGGTTCTTGCCTGCCAGCTCGACCCTCACAAGAGTCATGGGCCAAGCCTACTCCTCTGACAGGCAACCTCTGGGTTCCTCCTTTGAGGTAGGACCCTCTTTTTGGGCATCTTGATTATTGCTTTGTGTTTTCTCTTGCAGGTCGTTCCTTGAGAGCATGCAGTTCTTGGTGGTTGCATTGCTTCCTTGTGTGTCTAATCCTATATCAGATGCAATGTGCATGTTTGTGGCTTTGTTACAGTGACAGGCCTTTTGGGCGGTTCTCTTGCCTGGCCAAGTAACACCATCCCTGGCAAGTGCAGGTTTATGAATTTTGAGTGCTGCCTTCCTTCTTAAGAAAAGAAAAGAAAAGAAAACCTACGTAGGCAGTGATACACTCCCTACATCAATTAAGGAAAGGGGGCCACATTGGTGCACAGACCGTATGACCCACCCACCACGAAGTTCAGACTGAGAGAAGCACGGCAGACAGAGAAAGAAGACAGGTCCAGCAACGAGAAAAGAAAGCAGGATGATAGCTGAAAGACTGGAGTACCAGACCTTCAACAGCAAGCAGAGTCAGCACTGTCAGCCTTCCAACCAAGGAAAGCCATGCCCAGCAGCTGTCTGCTGAGCACAACTAAAGTCTGCATTCTGGCAGACTAGCTTAACCAGCTGCTAGCAACTGCTGACCACGCAGAAGCCTGTGGAACAGCCCTTAGAGCACTGGTGCCGACACATTAAGTGCACGCCTTGCCCGGCCCCCAGACCATAGGCACCACCCTCCACTTGCCTTATATCCATGCCTCCCATGCCTCCGCTCGGTGCTTGGCCCCTCTTCGTCGCTGCCTACACCACTCCAATAGCGTCCCGTGCATGCTCCGCACCCCAGGACCAGCTGCATTCCGCAAGCCTCTGCTAGCCCACACCAACCCCCACGCTGCTTAATCTTAATCCAAACGTACTCATTTTTCCAAGGCCTATGCCTAATCCCATTTGCTTGCATCACAGGCCTGTGCCACAAAGTCCATTTTCATGCATTGCAGGGCTGTGCTGAAGCCTTCAGTGAAGGCCTTTTCCTTTTGCATCACAAGCCTGTGCCACAGTGCCTGCTTCCTTGCACCAGATGGCTCTGCTTAAAGCCCACACCCTTGCATCACAAGCCCGGTTCAAATTGCAGGCCAATCTTTCACCACAGGCCTGTGCCAAAGCGTGTCCATTGCACGCACCATTGGCCTCCTCCAAACCGCAGGCCTTCCTTTGCAGCACAGGCCTGTGTCAAAGTTTTCATTTGTTCGTACCACAGGCCCTGTCCAAATCACAGGCCTCCAATACACAGGCTATCTTTGCAGTGCAGGCCTGTGCCGAAACGTCCATCTGCTTGCATCTCGGGTCATCTCCAAATCACATGCATTTCTTTGAGTCCCGGGCCTGTGCCACCAAAGTGTCCATTTGCTCGCATCTCAGGCCTTTTCCACCCCCGAAAGCAGTGCGTACAGCCCCCGATTTGGGACGCAAGCAACATTAGCTGTGGGGGGAGATAAATTTGACAACCCAACAGCAACGCTCTTGTTCACGGTGGGTTGAGGATTCCAGTAACCTGCAGGAAGGGCTGTTTAAATGAGATGATTCTGTGTTTGACCAACATGCTTATATGATCAGCTGCGCAAGCTCTGACTGCTGAGCCTTCACTGCTTTGCACCACCACGTCAGAATGGCTGGATCTCATATTCGCCAGAAGGCAATCTGCCCAGGAAGCTTTGCACTTATCTGGAATTGGTCGTTTCCATCAGTCTTAAGCCATCTTTTATCATCGTCCCCTTGGGCTGCCTGATGCTGCACTGTTGTTTAAAAGGTTTCACCATATTGGCAACCAATGTGATTTGAACTGTTTGAAACCAAGCGTCATACCTTACATTTGAAGAGTTGTCTCAAAAGCTTTTTTACCGTTTTTCCTAGCTCTGCTGCAACAAAACCTGGCACAATGGTATATTTAACTCCCCAGATACTCGCCTTGGAGGTGTAGACGTTCCTTGCTGCTGTCCATTCTCCCTTCCAAAAACCTTGACAATTCACGTGTTCTGGGCAGGTTGCTTTGTCTCAGACATTTTTAACAAGAAGATCCGTCCCTGTCGTTCCCAAATCCATTCCGGTTATCTGCTCAGGAATCCATCCTGTCTCTTTTTCAGAAATTTATTCTATCTGTCTTCATTTTTGCTTGGACACAGGTACAAACAGTAGAGCGTTGGAGCCGCCAACTGAGGGTGGTGGGATTTGCTTGCCTGCCTATCTTTGTTGATTCAAAGACCTCTCAGCAGCCCTTATCAAAGAACGTCCGCGACTACGTCCTCAACAAGGTGCACAATGAAAACAATGTCTGTGGATACGTTTGAGACACGATTTATACAAAAGTCTTTATATTGATACTAGCAACAAAGCTCTGACTATGTTCTCAACAAGGTGCGCAATAAGGCTGTAGCGCATGGCACCTACAGTATGCAAGAAAATACCAAGGCAGCCAAAAGGCTGCGTGCATAAAGGAAAGGCTCCCTGACTAGCGAGGTGCAGTGTGCATGAGGGCTGCAACAATTTAGATGAAGTTTCTGCCATCCCCCACTTGTATTTGGAGATGGGGAGCTCCTCAACAGAGCTGTTTTATGATTAAAAAAAACTGGCTGAGGCATGACTTCACTGTGATCACACGTTAGCAGAAACATCATGAGGATATTGCTTGATATTTCAGCTAGTGCAGCAGGAGCCTGGTTTAGGCCTGAGGGGCGTACATGTTTCTGATGAGGCCATTAAATGCTCCCTTCAATCAAACTCCCATGTCTCTCCGGCAGAGGACCCCCAGGATACCTTCTGCACATCCAAATCTGCATGTCGAGTCCCCCAACCCTACTGCTTTGGTTTTCTCAGGGCGCCTTCCAGATCCCCATTCACACTTCCCTGTCCCCAGCAACGGCACCCTTTCGGGGGGACAGCTTAGAGTCGTCTGTCCCAAGGCTACCATGCGCATCGCTCCTTGTTCGGTAAGTGAATTTGGTTGTGTTTTCCAGTGAGTCCTTGTTAGGTGTGTGGATTTTAGTGAGTGGATGTTTATCGTCCCTTGTTCAGTGAATTTTCTCTCTTTCAAGGACACCCTGAGGTCATAAGTTGTTAGGGCGCCATGCCCACTCCTGCTTACTTGGATCCCCTGTTTGAGTACAAATGGATTCCCTGTTTGAGGGCAATAGGTTTCCCGATTTAGGGAAATTGGTTTCCCTGTTTGATGGCAATTGGTTGCGCCAGCCATTCAATTGCAATATGTGTGGCATTTGCGTTGGTGGAGTACTTTTTGACTTTGTCTGTGCATTGATTCAAGCCAAGACTTAAGTAAGCACATGGAGCTCCCAAATGTATTTTCTTGCGCAGCTTTTGCCTACATCTCAGATCTGTACATTGGAAAAATAATACTGAAGTCTTTCCAGTTTAACCATCCACTCCCCTTGGTACAGGCTCTTGTCTACCTTTTGTGAATACCTCAACATATACGCAGCACGCTTTGTCGACATGGGTATGCAGGATATTGAGCCCAGAAATGGCAAAGCAGCAACGTCGTCAGCCCCAGCCTGTATATACTGACAGGGTGTATGACAGCACTAGAGCACAACCTACTTCAGGTTTGTGCACCAGCACATTTACAAGTGTTTGGAAGTTTGTGCCAATGCGTGTGTTAGCATTTGACAAAAGACTTCATCTTTTCAATGAGTGGCTCCTATTTGTAAGCGAATGCCATAAGTTGGTGATGAAGCCTGGGCATTGAAGTCTTGGTGTTCATAGGCTTCCTGCCATGCAGCAGCACGTGCTTTGTTGTTCCTTGTGCTCTGCTTAATGTCACAAATGCCAGTGTTTTGTCAAAGCAAGCAGTCAAAATGAAATGCCCACCTCATACACATAAGCCCACACCTCCTTTTCAAATTCATCATGCACTCCAGTGAAGTGCAGTTGTGTCCATCATCCTGGCCTGCAAGCCTTTCCTTGTCAGAGATGTGCATGGTTGCTTCAAAGCTCCCTTCTCACCTCTGACCTTCTCATGTTTTGCAGTGGAGCGCAAGCTGTACCCCAAGTACCTAGCGCGCAAGCCTTTGCTCGTAAGAGAAGCTGCGCGGATAATCACTGCAGCCAGCGAGCAAGTGCAAGCAAGAGTTGCACAGGTGCGTAGTTCACATCAGTGCTTACTGCGCATAAAGGAGGCTGCGCGAGTAATCACTGCAGCCATGAGCAAGTGCAAGCTAGAGTTGCACAGGAGCGCGAATCACGTTAGTGCCTTCAGTGCTGCTTGGGTGCGTGATTACTGGAGTGCAAGCCAGCATTGCACAGGTGTATGAGAAGAGCAGGCCAGGTTTGCATGTGTGTATGATTCTGTCCAGTGCCTAGAGAAAATAGGCTGTGTCAAGATACATGAGTGTAATGTGCAATGAAACAAAGCTGTAAAATTGTTCCATGACACAATCTGAATTGGCCCCTTGCTTGTGTGCTTCTCCTCTCCCCTCTTCACCTGCAGTTTTGCAAAATTTGCGATTTGTGTGTCTATAAAAGCTGACAATTGTGGTTAAGGCATGCCTCTCGCCTGTTTCTCTCCTCCTTTTGTTCTGTATATCTAGGTTGTGTGCAGTACAGGTGCAATAAACAATGTCCTGTTTAACTTGCACAATTATGCATCCATGTTCCTTTATTGATGTAGAGGGTGTTCCTCTGCCTACCTTTTTTTCCCTTTCTCCCTTCCTTGCATCCCAATGTCGCCCTGCTGTGTGTATCATCCTTAATCTTCTTTTCTACCAGGCTGCATGTGCACCTCAGGTGTGACAGGTGTTGGAACCATATCCTTTTACAAACCTGCGGTTATGCATTCTTTTTCAGCCCTGCCTCTGTATCTTCCTTACCCATCATCCTTACCTATCATCCTTACCCTGCCTGTGCACCATCCTTACCCATCATCCTTACCTAGCCTGCGTACCATCCTTTCCCATCATCCTCACCCTGCCTGTGTACCGTCCTTGCCCATCATCCTTACCTAGCCTGTGCACCATCCTGACCCTTTTCTGTGATTTTCCAGACCGTACGCGCAGCGCAGGCGCAGCAAAGAGAGGCAGCTTTTCAGGGAAACACCCCAAAAGGCTCAGTCATCGCTCCTTCACCCCCGCCACCACCCTTAATGGCCCAGCAGCAGTCCCCTGCAACAAGGCCGCAGAACAGGTGAGCCTTAATGGACCTTGACAATCCTTAATGACCTTGTTATCTTAATGACCCTTAATCACCCTTTATGGCCCGACAGCAGTCCCTCACAACAAGACTGCAGAACAGGTGAGCCACCCTTTCATCCAACTGGAGTTGCATGGATTGTTAGATGGGTGTTTTTCTTATTGCCACTTGATCTCTGTTTTTTTTGCAGGACACGTGTGACTTCTGCAATTTGGTGGAGAGGTTTTCCACGTTTGACATTGTTTGGATTGGCAGTTGGGTGCTCCCCTTTTTGCTGCTTTGAGATCGGTTTCTGTGCTGGCCTCATGCCATGGCATCCATGTGATTATGAAGTGCTGGTTTTACTTTCTGGTACGCTCTTTTTTAATGTGTATTGCTGCACCTCAAGCTCTACCAGGCAGCTCAGCTAGTCACACAGAAGTTATCTCCTCATACAATTGCATGGTCGCGGTCAAGTCTCGGACGGGTGTGTGCCATATCCTTGGGCAACCACACGTCTCCTGCTCCCAGCCTGTCGCATGGCATGTGTTGCTGTTACCAAGTCATGCATGAAATGGCATTAATGTTTCTGGCACTCTAGTGTCTTGCTCCATGACATACTCCATACTCTATACTCCATACTCCATGACATACTTGCTCCATGACACAGTTGGCTGCAGCATTAAGTTTTCAGTTGTGTTTTGAACGCTACACCCTTCAGCTGCATGACATGATGGAGTGCTGCTGCGTGCCTTCCTTTGAGTCATAGGCATGCGTCAGGGAAAGAAGGTGCTTGAATGCTCCAATGGCCCATCATCCTGATGTCACCATGCAGGCCTCTGCGGTGCCTGAAGGCATGCTGCCTCTGCTGTAGCGCCTGCGGCGGCAGAAGCTTCGATGCCCTATCTTGATCTCACCACCTTGTTCTTGGGTGCCCACAGGCAAGCTGCCTCTGTCTTGGTGTCAGCAGTGCCAGCTGTCGCAGAAGCAGCACCGGCAGTCACAAGGAACAGGGTCCTTGATTACTGACATGACCCATCTTCATGTCACCATGTTTCCCTCAACAGTGCCTCCAGGAACTCTGCTACTGCTGCCAGGCCAGCAGCCGCAGGAGCAAAGGCAGCAGCAGCTGTACCACAGGGTCCCAAATACTAAATTAACCGTCTTTGGTGTCTTCCTGCTGTTCTCCGCAGCGCCTTCAGACTATCTGCCGCAACTGTGGCAACAGCAGCTACTGCAGCAGCAGCAGCTGCGGCCGCCCCGTCTCTGCCTAACAACGATGAGGAGCTGCTGGACTGGATAGAGTCCCGTATCAGGCGCCTTACAGCACAGCAGAAGGGCGCAAACGTTGCCTTGAATTACAACTTTGCATCCGAGTATTTCCCAGGTGGGTAGGTGGGTGGGTGGCCTCAGCACAGCCAGAGTGCCTTCAACTTTTACTTTATGTGCGCGCTCCTTTGGCTCCTGTTTCCAGTAATGCCACAATGCTGTTCTGTTGTACAAATGGCCTCTGGCATTTGTTGTTTCCAGTGTTGCCACAATGCTGTTCTGTTGTACAAATGGCCTATGGCATTTGTTGGATCGCGTGACGTAACACAGCCCTGCAAATATTGTCATGCGTCAAAAAAGGCATTGTCTTGCGTGTGGGAAAACACAAGGATTCTATTGAATATAGAAAAAAATACATGTCCCCGTGCTCATCTGAGATCACTCACTCTCAACTTGCGCTGCAAAGCAAATTGCCATCCTAACAGCTCTTGGCTCCAATGGAACATTTGAGCCTGGCACACCACTTGCTTGCACACCCACTTGCTGGCAACCTTCCGTTTGCTGGCATCCTTTGAACCTTCCACTTGATGACAGCCTTCCCCTTGCCCACACCCTCTCCCTTGCTGACACCCTTCCACCTACTGGAACTCTCCTCCTTGCTGGGATACCCACTTGCTGGCACCCATCCCCTTGCCAGGACCCTTACCCTTGCTGACACCATTCCCCTTTGTGGAACTCTCCCCCTTGCTGGCACCCCTCCAATTGCTGTCACACCCCCTTCCCCTTGCCCACACCCTCTCCCTTGCTGACACCCTTCCACTTACTGGAACTCTCCTTCTTGCTGGGATACCCACTTGCTGGCACCCATCCCCTTGCCAGGACCCTTAGCCTTGGTGACACCATTCCCCTTTGTGGAACTCTCCCCCTTGCTGGCACCCTTCCATCCTTCCACTTGCTGGCACTCTTCCCCTTACTGGCACTCTGGCACTTACTATCACACCCACTTGCTTCAGCCCATGCATGTCTGATACAACCCATGCGTGCTTCAGGTTATACATGCTCCTTCCCATGCATGTCTGATACAGCCAGGCATGCGTCAGCCCAGGCATGTCTGATACACTGGCAACACACAAACACCTTGAAGCCACAGACATCCATACTCTTTCCTCTGCAGATCTGGGATTCTTTGTGGCCATTGATGGCGCGATGCGCATCCCGCGCAACTTACCCTCTGCGGCCCTCACGACTTTTGCACCACCAGGCAGCTTCTACCAGGTGAATGACTGTGCACCATTGTGCATTGGTTGTGCTCTGCTTGTGCACCACCAGGCAGCATCTACAAGGCATGCCATTGTGCACCGCCTTGCATCAATTGCGCCCCGCTTTGCACAATTATATGCCCCACTCTGCACCAATTTGTGCACCGTGTGTGCATCCCAGGGCAGCATCAAACAGGGTAGACAAGTGTTCAGCAAGTGTTCGTCAAGGGTAGACACGTGTTCAGCAAGTTTTAAGCAAGTATTAGTCAAGGGTAGACAAGTGCCAGGCAAGTGTTCAGCAAGTGTTCAGCGAGTGTCAGGCAAGAGTTCGGCAAGTGTCTGACAAGTGTTCAGCGAGTGTCAGGCAAGAGTTCGGCAAGTGTCTGACAAGTGTTCAGCAAGTGTTTGTCAAGGGTAGACACGTGTTCAGCAAGTTTTAAGCAAGTATTAGTTAAGGATAGACACGTGTTCAGCAAGTTTTAAGCAAGTATTTGTCAAGGGTAGACAAGTGTCAGACAAGTGTCAGACAAGTGTCAGACAAGCATTAGCAAGTATTTGTCAAGTATTAGTCAAGGGAAGACAAGTGTTCAGCAAGTATTTGTCAAGTAGTAGTCAAGGGAAGACAAGCGTCAGGCAAGTGTTCAGCAAGTATTTGTCAAGGGTAGACAAGTGTCAGACAAGTGTCAGGCAAGTATTAGCAAGTATTTGTCAAGTATTAGTCAATGGAAGACAAGTGTTCAGCAAGTATCTGTCAAGTAGTAGTCAAGGGAAGACAAGCGTCAGGCAAGTGTTCAGCAAGCGTTCAGCAAGTAGTAGTCAAGGGAAGACAAGTTTCATACAAGTGTCAGGCAAGTATTAGTCAAGGGTGGACAAGTGTCAGGCAAGTGTCAGACAAGTGTCAGACAAGTGTTCAGCAAGTATTTGTCAAGTAGTAGTCAAGGGAAGACAAGCGTCAGGCAAGTGTTCAGCAAGTATCTGTCAAGTAGTAGTCAAGGGAAGACAAGTGTCAGGCAAGTGTCAAGCGAGTGTCAGACAAGATTCCAGCAAGGTTAGGCTAGTGTCAGACAAGTGTCAGACAGGCAGACAAGTGTCAGACAGGCAGACAAGTGTCAGTGGGGCCGCACCTCTGCCTTGGCTAGCATCTGCAGGCTAGCATTGGATCTCCTATGTGTGCACCACCCTATGTGCACCATCCTTTTGCCGGCTAGAATGATTTTTCCCAATGCACCACCCTGTTTGCTGGCAAGCATTTGGTCTTGTTGCATCACCCTATGTGCATCACCCTATGGTTACACCACCCTGATGCGCGTCCCCTGTATGCATGCTGCAGCCAGACCACAAACATGTTGACATTATAGTGTTGGCGCATGCTGATGCTCACAATATTGCACAAATATTGCAAACATGATTTGGACACGCAGTTCTTGACACACGTCATCTTCCTTAAGTGGTGTACGGGGAGCTTCCTCTGCCTACACGCTTTTTCTTTTCTTTCTTGCATGATGTCTCAATGTCATTTGTGCATTTTGTAATTTGTGCATTATGTGCTGTCTCTTTGCTGCCTCTACGAACCTTTACTTCTTCCTGGCAGGCAATTAAGTTACCATTTGCCCAGCAAAACTGCAACAGCTTGAGAGGTTAACTTTCCCTCCATGCATGCGACCAATATTGGTCTGCATATTCTCTTTTTCTGTTTTCTCTTTGGAGGGTCATGATGGCTTTCCACATTCTTCATTTTGTAGTGCTCTCCAATGGACCATGTCCTTATCAAATATCCTTATGTCCTTACAAAATCAAGCATGTCCTCATGGCCTGTCCTTATGTCCTTATGAAATGGACCTTGTCCTTATAACCTACCCTTATGCCCTTATGAAATGAACCATATCCATATGACCTGTTATTATGTCCAGTGCTGTGCCCTTACGGGTGACGGCGTCAGGTGTAAGTTACGTAACGTAACGTAACGTAATTTACGGTTTTTACCGTAAAAAACTAAAATTTTGGCCGTAAATGACGGTAACTTATTCTTACGTCTGACGATTGGGCTGGTCCATTGTTTTCAGCAAACAACCGTCAAAAAATATAGAAACTGTGAAAAATGTCCACTGAAATTTGGCATTTGGAGGGGGGGAAAGCAGCTGATGTGGGTGGGGCAGGCTGCTCCCACCCAGAGTCGATCTGGCCCTCTTCTCCATGTTCTTACACGGCTGTGAATTCTTTGATGTATCAATCTGATTACGGCTTTTGAGTTCACTCGGAGGCCTGCAAGTTCACTTACTCGGCAATGAGTTCGCACCTTGGGTAACTCTGAGTTCCTGATGGTGAGTCTTTCACACTGTTACTGACGATTTCAAATCGTCAGGAAAAAACGCACTGTAAATAACGGTGATGTGACATCAACGTCAAAGAAAATCACCGTTATTCATGGTGGCAAAATCAATTTACGCCGTTAGGGCACAGCACTGATTATGTCCTTATGATGTGGACCATATCCTTATGACCTATCCTTAGCCCTTATGATATGGACCATATCCTTTTGACCTAGCCTTTTGTCCTCCTGACCTCAGCACGCCTGCATATTCAAGCTAGATGAGCTTGCAAGGCGCCCGGCTTGCTTTGATTCACTGCTTTGCTTTGTTGCTTTAGTGAGCAAGGCAAGCGACCTTCTTCCATGCACCAACATCTTTCTCCGTCAGGCTTTTCTCAAACACTGCCTGTCAACGTGTTCTCCCGCTCCTCGTTGTCTCCCACCACTAACATATGCCAACGTGCTGACTTGTTGTCTCTCACTGTCACACATGGCATCCTCCCGCCTCAGGATAACCCTGTGGTCGACGACCTGAAAGCCACGCTGGAGTATGACATGACCTCTTTCCTTTCAGAGCCCAGATGGATGGATGGCTTGCAGCAGTTCCTTGGGGTGGGCTATGAAACAGGGCTGTCCGTGCTTGTAGACGTCAGGTGCGGTCATACAAGATGGCTTGCAGCGTCTCCTTTGGGTGGGCTATGAAACAGGGCTGTCCGTGCTTGTAGACGTCAGGTGCGGTCATACAAGATGACTGGCAGCGTCTCCTTTGGGTGGGCTGTGAAACAGGGCTGTCCGTGCTTGTAGACGTCAGGTGCGGTCATGCAAGATGACTGGCAGCGTCTCCTTGGGGTGGGCTGTGAAACAGGGCTGTCCGTGCTTGTAGACGTCAGGTGCGGTCATGCAAGATGACTGGCAGAGTCTCCTTTGGGTGGGCTGTGAAACAGGGCTTGTGCTCTACATGATGGCTTGCTGCGGCTCTTTGGGGTGGGCTGTGAGACAGGACTTGCGCTCTACAAGATGGCTTGCAGCGGCTCTTTGGGGTGGGCTTGGAGCAGGGATTGCGTCTTACAAGAAAGCAGCTGTCCTTCCGTGTGGGCTATGAAACAAGGCTGAATTTTGTGCACGTAGAATTCAGGTGTGGCGCCGTAACATTGCCTGCTGTGTGGACTGGGCTCTTTAATTATTGGTAAATGGGTCTATTGCCAGCTGGTAAACTATTGCAGCGTATGTGTGTGTGCTAGTGCATGTGTGTGCTAGTGCAGCGTTTGTGTGTGTGTGCGATCATTTGTGCCAGTTCTCTGCACGCAGCAGCCGTGAAATTGGTTGCAGGGAACTGCTGGCCCTCAAAAGCTTTGGGCACCGATTTACCAAGTGCTTTTGTCATCTGCCCTGCCTTGCAGGCTCTTGGTACCGGCCACAGGCAGCAGCGCCCCCGCTGGCTGGTCTGTGCTGCCTGTCTTTGAGAAAGCAGGGCCCTTTGTGGCCAGCGGAGCGTACCACCTGCCCTTGTTCAAGGGTGTCCCTTCTTGGCACTTGATACAGGTGAGTGAATCTATGCTGCCTGTCATCCAGAAAGCAGGGCCCTTTTTGGCCAGCAGAGCATACCAACTGCTCTATTCAAAGGTGCCCCTTCTTGGCACTCAATGCAGGAGTGAATATGTGCTGCCTTTTTGATGACAGGCCTTTTGTGGCCACCTGCTCTATTCAAGGGTGCCCCTTCTTGGCACTCCATACAGATGAGGAAAAAAAAAGAAAAGACTACGCAAGCAGGTCCAGCTTTGTGCATTAAGAAGATTCCCTAAGAGCAAGCTAGCTAGAGCATCACCAACACAGGTTTGTGCATATGTGCAGCCTACTCTTGAGGAAGATCTCTTGAGTTGTTGATGGCAAGCTGCCACCATCAGCTGCCCTCATCAATGGAGAACGCTGTTGGCACTCTACCCTTATGGAAGTTTGCAGCATTTTGCCTCGGCTACGGACAAATTGGATTATATAAGCAAGCATGACTGAGGTGTTATGAGGATGTGCTGCAGCACAGGTAGGCATGCCGTCAGAAGCCCACTTAGGGGGCCCATGAGATGTTTACAAGCCCTCAGCAGGGCACACACACACACACACACGCACACACACACACACGCACACACACACACACACACGCACGCACGCGCACACACGCGCACACACACACACACACACACACACACACACACAACACACACACACACAAGTGCCCATATGATGCTCAAAGGTCATCATCAATGTGATGTGATGCTATGGTGTGCTTATCACAGGCTGTCAGCAATGTGCTGCTCAAGTGCCATCAGCAGTTGATTTATAGGGGGTTCTATAGGGGGGCATTGTCATGTTCAAAGGCCATCAGCAATGTGATGTGATGCCATGACATCACCATGCTAGGCTGTTAGCAATATGATGCTCAAGTGCCGACAGCGGTTTACTTTTAGGGGGGCCCTTGTCATGTTCAAAGGCCCCGTCTAAAATGTGATGTGATGCGATGCCGTGCCGTGGCAATGCTGTGCATATGCCTTACTGTCAGCAACATGATGTGATGCTGTGCCAGGAATATGACATGCCGTCTGCAATGTGATGTGATGCCTTGCCATGAATGTGCCATGCCGTCTGCAATGTGATGCTCAAGGCAGGTCCCAAAATCAAGCCTTTGATCCCTCAATCAACCCAAAGTTGGTCCTGAACCCCAAGGGCATTCATTTGCCCTACAATGAGAAGCAGCCATACCAAAATCACTGCCTCGGCTTGCATTGTTGGAGGTCATGCTCCCCAGCCTCCTGCTCCGCCTTCTCCACCTCGTTTCTCATCCATCTCCTCGTTCTTCTCTCCTCCTCCTCATGCTTGCACGAGGCCTCAAACTGTATCCTTGTGTGCCCCCATGCCAACGCTAAGCTGTCAGCCCAAAGCTGCTGCTGCTCTGTGCCAAAGATCATTCTCTCCTGGATGGGCCACCTACCAGAGAGGGCACATGCTCAAAAGGGAAATACGGCTCCAATTCAGTGCCTCAAATCTTTCTAGGATGCCGCATGTCAACCAAAGCACTGCCGCTTGGATCCCGCACAGCCCCAGCTGCTTTTAACGAGGGGTTTTCTTACTTATTGCTGCTTCTGTTTGCACGTCCCACCTGTTTGCACAACCATGCAAAGGAGTGCTGCTTTTTTTGCTTTCATGGTGGGCAAAGACAGCCCTTCAGGGCTTGTGCTTCTCCTCTGTCCCTTGTTGTGTTCCGTTTGGTGTAATCACACTTAATTTGGTTGTGATGAACTGTGGCAAACTTGAGCACACTGGCTTGCATGCCGTTCCATCTTGCCACTGCACCCCTGTACTGACTGCAGGAGTTTCAGAGCAAAGGCGACGTAGACAAGGTCATCGAGCAGCAGTACAAGGTGAGGTGTGGGCCATGGAGGTTGGTCCTGTCAATCCCCCGAGCAGACACGACGCCCGGCGTTGTTTATGCTAGGTGCAGGCACAGGCACAGGCACACAGCAAGGTGCGGGCACGGGCACAGGCACAGGCACGCAACAAGGTGTTGCTCACAGCTTTCTGCATGCTTTCTGCTAGGTGCCTTGTTCTGCATGCAACAGGTCCAGGCACAGGCACAGGCACACAGCAAGGTGCTGTACAGGCATGCAACAAGGTGCGGGCTCAGGCACAGGTGCAGGCACAGGTGCAGGCACAGGCACGCACAGGCATGCAACACAGGCATGCAACACGGGCATTGCTCAGAGCTTCCCCACAGGCTGAGCTTTCCCACTGGCAGAGCATATGCACAGGCTGAGGTGCTTGCACGTGGCAAGGGTGTGCTTAGAAAAGAGAAGCTTTGCTGATTCCGGCTTCAGTTTCGGACAGTTCTAAATGAAGGGCAGGTACGTTGCAGGAAGGTGCTCCTTGAGGTGTCCCCCATGAATGCCTCAGGGAGACGAGGCGCCCATCATGTATCTGCTTAGTTGGACTCTTTGCATTCCTATGGGGCTGGTAAGATGGACTCCCCCCTTCCTGTAAAGCTCTGTAAGGATGTGTAGATGAAAAGCAGGGCCTTGTCCAGATTGGTTGTGCAGCTTGCTTCAAAGTGTCACACTGGGCATTGTAAGGCCAGAAATGGAAGGTGAAAGAAACAAGCTACCAGCATCTGATCGCGTTGCTTGTCACTGGGTTAGGAATAAACTGGAGCACATGCTCGAACACGTCCGCTTACCCACAACACACACACCCCGCAGCATTGTATCAGCTATTCAGTTGTGATACCCTGTTCCCTTGTTGCTTACACTACGCAGCACAGACAGTGCACTCGCGTGT
This sequence comes from Dunaliella primolecta, assembly GCA_914767535.2. NCBI lineage: Eukaryota > Viridiplantae > Chlorophyta > Chlorophyceae > Chlamydomonadales > Dunaliellaceae > Dunaliella > Dunaliella primolecta. The sequence goes on along the minus strand of OU611756.1, from coordinate 10,890,794 downwards.
ACTTGCACGCCTGTGTGGGCAGTGGCAGAGCCTTTTGTTTGCAGGAGCCGTGCCTGCGCTCTCAACTCTTCTTGCTGCAGCTGTAAACATAGTTCACAGCCAAACCTTTCTGCAGCTGGGCAAGCTGAAGCTGCATGAGAAGCACATGTGTGTGGGCAGTGGGAGTGCCTTTTTTCACTGGATTCACACCTGCGCCCCAACTCTTTCTGCTGCAGCTGGGCAAGCTGATGCTCGCATGAGGAACACATGTGTGTGTGGGCAGGAGGAGTGGCTTGTTTTCTAAATTCATGTCTGCGCCCTCAACCCCTTTTGCTGCAGCTGGGCAAGCTGAAGCTGCATGAGGAACACATGTGTGTGGGCAGGAGGAGTGGCTTGTTTTCTAAATTCATGTCTGCGCCCTCAACCCCTTTTGCTGCAGCTGGGCAAGCTGAAGCTGCATGAGGAGTACAGCAGTGTGCTGGTGCGCGTGGTGGACCACAGTCAAGCGGGCATCCAACGCAGGCCCGCCACTGCCATGCCCATAGGGAAGCTGCGTCTGCCGGAGTATGCACGGGTGCTGCCGTCAAAGCACCTGGCTGCTATGCAGAAGGAGATGCGCAACAAGACGTATGCACAGGTAAGGTACAGAACAAGACATGCACTCAAGATGTACACGTAGTTTGGGGGGGTGCTGCAACACTGTTAAAACACCTGGCCGCCATACAGAAGGAGATGCGCCGTGCACAGGTATGACTTATGCACAAGTGGGGGACGTTCGCACACGGGTGGGGGGCGCATTGGAGCAATGTCGGTAGGGGTGGGGCCCACAATGGGCCCTGTGCTTTGCAAAAAGTTAGAAAGCTGCAGCCCGTCTTCGGAAGGGGGGTGCATGACGGCCTGTTCATACATCTGTGGAATACATGTAATGCATGTATGTAAGTCTTTGAGCTACAAAGCAAACTGATGCAGGTTGGGGCATGGGGTGATCATTTGTAGGGCTGGCCGATTCAGTCATTCGAGGCATAGATGGAAAAGAAAAGTCTACGCCAGCCAAAAGGTTCCGTGCATTAAGGAAAGGTTCCTTGACTAGCAAGCTGGCAAGGGTCTCACCAAAGGGCCCTCAAACCTAAAATAGACACAGGCATAGACGCAAGCGCACTATCAATACTGAGATTAATGGACACACATGTAGGTGTGCTTGGAGACATCAGCTGTTGTCACTTGGCCTTGGTTTTGATACAAAGATGAAGAGCACAGCATCTATGTGCAGGGGGACACTCTGTGAAGCATTCCATCAAACAATGAGGCATATCTTTGCGCTTCTGTTGTTGGGATGCCTCTGACGCCTAGTCCTCAAAAAGCTAAGCATACATGGTTTTGGGCTCAGTGCAAACCACATCGCCATTGGATGATGATGATGATAGTGATGATGATGATGATTATGATGATGATGATGATGTTGCAACGCGCCATACCTGTTTAATATTGCCCTGTGCTTGCAGGCCAAGCCCCCAGACGTGACTGCAGAAACTTGGGTGGAGAACATGAATGACTGCATCATCAAGGTGGCAGGCTTAGAGCTGGCGAGGGACAGCGAGGGGGAATCCAGTGAAGAGGGGGATGATGAGCGCAGGTGCGTGCAATAGTTGGTGTAAGTGGGCTGGTATGCTGGGAGGGCAGGTTTGGGTGGGAGACAGAGCTGGTGGGGGACAGGAAAGAGGGATCCAGTGAGAATGGGGTTGATGAGCGCAGGTGTGTGCAATTGTTGGTGTATGTGGGTGAAATACTGGGAGGGCATGTTTGGGTGGAATACAGAGCTGGTGGTGCAGGGACAGCGAGGAGGAATCCAGTGAGGATGAGGATGATGAGCGCGGGTGCTTGGGATCTTGGGTCGGGTGGGTAAATATGCTGGGAGGGACAGATTGGGGAAGGGAGGAGGGACTTACTAGGTGGGCAGGGTTGCTGGTGAGAGATTGGAGCAACAGTTTGTCCCCGCACTCCCGTGTAATTATGATTACAATCTATTTGCACCTGATCCAAGCATACGCGAACATGTATTGGGTGTGCCAATAATGTGGGATCCTTTTTGTCAATCCCGCCTCGTGCTTGGCTTGTGTGAGCGCGGCCTCCCTGAAGACCTTGCCTGCATAACTTGAAGCCTATTGTCCCCCGCTATTTTTGCACCCGCTCCCAGGTTCTTGCCCTCATTCAAGCCACCTTTGTAGGTCCTTGGCCTTACCCAAGCCGCCCTTACATCTCGCACCCAGGTTCTTACCCTCACCCAAGCCGCCCATGGCTGCCGCAGCTGCTGCCGCCGCCGCAGCTGGGAGGGGACGCGGCAGATTAACCCCCCCTCATCCAGCACGCCCCCCTCCCAATGCAGCTCCACCCCCAGGTATCCAAGGTGGTGCGTTGATGGGGAAAAGCAGCCAGGGGGTCTGCTTAGTTGGCAGCAAGGTCTTGAGCGCAGCAGCAAAGGCTGCCAGAGCAAAAGAACAAGAAAAGAAGTCTACACTAGCCACATGCCAGAGCACATGCTGCCCCCCAAGGGTTTGGCTGCAGGCACTGCTTTTGCGTCAGCTAAGCTGCCCCTTTAGCTGCCCTTGTGTACATGCACAGCTTTGCAACCCTTTCCTTTCTTGTCCCTTGCAGGTGTACTGCAGGGCAAGGCTGGTAGGGCGTCCCCTCCTGCTGCTGCGGGTGTTGCTCAGCAGCCGAGACCACCACCGCAAGCAGCAGAGGCAGGAGGAGGAGGAAGGGGTGGAAGCTTGCAGTCCATCCCGCGCAGCGTTGGACCGGGGCCCGGTGGAGGGGCGGGGAGGGGGCAGGGGATGTATCAGAGCAGCTCGGTGGGGGGTAACGCCAGCTCTGTGGTGGGGATGGGTGGGCAGCAGGGAAGTATGCAGGGAGGGAGCTTGCAAAGCCTGCCCATGCCGCAAGGGCAAATGGCGTCACCTCATTTGGCACCAGGGCAGATGGCACCACCCAGGACAAACTTGGCAGGGCAGATGGTGTCACCTCATTTGGCTCCAGGGCAAGTGAGGCCCCAGGGGTCGACGCCAAGGCCTCCGCAATGGCAACAGCAGCAGCAGCAGCAGCAGCAGCAGCAGCAACAATTCATGGGTCCAGCAGGCCCAATGGGCATACCACCCATGCAACAGCAGCAGCAGCAGCAGCAGCCCCTGATGCCCCCCCACCCCTCCATGCAGCGGCCGCCCATGCAACAGCAGCTTCCCATGGGCCCACAAGGGCAGGTGCTGGTGCCATCACCACCTCTTCAACAGCAGCTCGCGGGGCATTCGCTAATCTTACCCTCTGGGTTGCAGCAGCAGCAGCCACTGCTCCAACAGCCTCCATCAATGCGACAACAGCCGATGCAGCTGCCAATGCAGTCAGTTGCCTTGCAGCAGCAACAGCAGCAGCAGCAGCCCTTCATGCAGGCACCCTCTGCGCAGCCATCCTTGCAGCAGCAGCAGCAGCAGCAGCAGCAGCCCTTCATGCTGGCGCCCTCTGCGCAGCCATCCTTGCAGCAGCAGCAGCCCTTCATGCAGGCGCCCTCTGCGCAGCCATCCTTGCAGGGGGTCCCCATACAACCGCAGCAGCAGCAGCCCTTCATGCAGGCGCTTTCTGCGCAGCCATCGTTGCAAGGGGGTCCCATGCAACCGCGGCAGCAGCAGCAGCCTTTCATGCAGGCGCCCTCCGCGCAGCCATCGTTGCAGAGGGGTCCCATGCACACGCAGCAGCAGCAACTGCCACCTGCGATGGTGCCTCACCCATCCATTCAACCCAGGCCTTTACAGAGCCCAGGGCCATTTCCAGCTGCTGGCCGGATGTGATTGAGCATGATGAGATAGAATATGACAGAATTTGGCATATGCCATGGTGAATTAGCAGCCCTTGTCCTTCCTTCGACCTGTGTAACTAATACCACAATGTCCTGATAAGAGTGTTGCTGGTGTTTGAGCGGGCTTAGCGGGCTTCTCCCTCAAAAATAAGAGTTGTTTGCGTGATCCCCATACATGCTACTCCAGGCATGAGATGCAACTTTGAAGCAGCTGACTAAGAACTGCTGACTTTTTCTCCCTTACACTAGCACAGTACTACAGGTCAAAGAGGAGCACTGAATTTCCTAGCAGCTGTCATGTGTATGGACCCAAAGGTCTTGCCCCAAGCCTTAAAAGAACAACAATGTAAATTTGATGTCTTTTTCCTAATATTGACTGAGTTCCTGCTCATTATGGCATTGAATGAATTTCAAGGATCAGGGCAAGAAGGGCATGAAAAGTCAGTGTTTGTTAGGTCAGGCGACAAGCAGCAAGGTGACATGAACTAACTAGCCTGCTAATTAGAACAACATCTGACAACTTGTTGGCTACTTCCTTCAGCCAAAAGCTCCTACGCCTAGCCTCGGGGCTGACTGTTTGCTGCCATTGTTCTTTCATTGCACACATCTCTCGAGAGGCTCTTATACATCATGCCGTACACTGGATGTTCTCCCACCTTTCTGGCGCAACTGGTGCAGGGGCTTCAGGAAGAATAAGCGTGAGGCCCTAGAGCAGGGTGAATGGCTCTTTTGAGCCTCAAAACCGCTTGACAAGCACCTTGAAAGGCCTTGGCTTGAATTGGTTACTCAATAAGCTGGTGCTACTCTGGTGACGCTTTCAGAGCACAACTGCTTGAACAAAGACAGCCGAATAGATAACTTCTTTCAAGTTGGTGATGCTTGGTAATAAGGAGAAAAGGGAAATACATAGGGTTAACAAGAGCCCTACAGCCCAGTATCCTGGCTGATCGGGTGCTGATGATGCGTACCGCATGCTATTATAAACTTGAAGTAATTATAGGAAGAAAAAGAAGTTGTGTTGGCAAGTTATTTACCCTGAGAAACACACGCAACAAATTCAAGGAGATGTACATAATATCAACTCTCAAATTCCATGCTGGCATCGCTGAAAGAAATAAAAAGAAAAAAGATGTAGGCAGAGGAAACCCTCCCTACATTGATTAAGGAAAAGGAACTTCCGTAAAAGGAAAGGGCTACATAGATGTACTTGTTTACGTGGGCAGCTTAGCTGAAGCAAAAAAGGTGCCTGCAACCAAACCGGTACAATTTGGAGAACAAGAACAAAAAACATTATAATTACAGCATTTCAAGCACGCTGATACGAACTGGCTAACCAGGGCATCAGCCTGGTTCATGATATTCCTAAGGCGTGGTGCATTACTTGGGAGTGCACACAGTTTCTCTTTTCTTTCTTGCGGATGCAGAACTTAACAGTGGCTGTAATTGAATGGGTAGGATTGCTAAGTCCTGGGAAGGGTAATCCAGGATAATGTGCTCTTCGTTCTGAACTGTGTGCCAATCACATTTGTTGCAAAATTAAAGCTCGTACAGGGTTGACTGAATAATTTTCATTTAAGGAAAAGGAGACACATTGGCTCAAAATATCCATAAGTCCCCTCCACCACAAAGCAGGAAAGAAAAGGCTAGCTGGGATCTGGAGGTTTGCTAGAAGCATCCGGCTCCAAAACCTGGCTGCGGTGATTATTCTTGTTATCAATAGGGCGCCTTGTGGTTACAAATTTGTGGTCGCACTTTGAAGAACGCGCATGGAGCTCACGTGCAAGCTAACTAGCTTGTTGGTGGTCGAGGCTTAGTTTTTTTGGTTGACCTTGTAACGACCATACTTGATTTTTCAACCAGCGCTGTGTTTGCAAAAAAAATTGTTTGCCTAGGCCTGTGCACACGCCCCTAAGTTGCTCAGACGTTGATTACTTGAGAGGCTAAATGCCATATCTGCACATTCGTATGCATTCAAGACCTCATGTACAAGCACAATGATCTGACTAGTTGTTGAGCCGGCTTGAGACACTTAGCTTTGAGACTGATAGGTACCTTTGAATGTCGTGCTACCCTAGGCTGCTGAGACAGCTAAAAGCTGATTGTGTCACCTTGTTTGCAGCATACTACTCTTGCAAATGCATGCAGACATGAAACTTGACTGTGCTGGGTTGAAGTTAATGAACAGACTCGAGGCGATACACCTGCCTGCCCCTTTTGGCTTAGTAGGCTCCGTGATTGAGCTCCAGAGACTATGGTTGGAGAGTGAATAAGGCTGCCAGCTCGTATTGCTGATGCTGCATGCCAAATTAAAGAGACACATCAAGCTATCTTTTGCGCGAACATGCATGCGAATTCTAAATTCTGTTTTGCTAGTTGTTGCTTTGCTAAGGAGCAAACTTGGTCCTTGCTGACTGTTTGCGTAGTTGTCATCAAATCTCTATTTCAAACCACGTATGAAGATTTGCTTTTGTGTGTATGGTCGTTTCTTGATGATTCAAGTGTCTGGCTAAGGATGAAAATTTGGTTTAGATTTGCTGTATAAATTGCGCCGCCTTGTATTCTAATGTGTGGTACGTGTTTTGGCGTGCTTTCTGGCCAATTGCTGCCTCTCATAGAACTGTGTAGGGAATTGGACCGCCACCTCTGCTGCCCCAGCTCCTGTACATAAAGTCAAGGAGTTCAGCTATCCTAAGTGCAAATCCCAAACCCGAGTTGCATGCGTGTGTTGACCAACAGCACCTGCGCTCAAACCACTATCCGTGTTGCCAGTCTGCATCACATTACAGCAGCTGGTACCACACAAAATTGGTATCTATAGACCCATGGTATGTTAATTGTGACAAGTCCCACCAACACCAAGGAGAATAGCATGTAATATCACAGCTTTTCCATTGATATTCTTGCAAAGGTCTGCATGCTGCTGCTGTGCTGCCTCCAACTGCCGCCCAGGCCTTGTGTCTTCCACAATTTTCAATGAAGTGTGCATGCCGCTGGTTTGCACTCAGTTCAAGTCAAGCTGATGGGGATGCTGAATGCAGGTAGCTGTGCTGGTCTTGTGTGAGGTGCCGTGTCAGTTGTGTAACACAGGGTGTGAGCAGGGGGACGAAGAAGAGGAAGAAGTGGTTTTGGTAGGGGTTTATCAGTATAGCATCAGGACGGCTTGATGTGAGTCAAGATCTCTTAGGGAAACTTTGTGCAAAGAGATAAGGGGGTATAGTCATACTTGATGCATGTGCAGGAATATAGAGGTTGGCTGCGCCAGTCTGCCGGTGAATGAAATGTTGCAGAATTCCAGGCAAACCAAGCCAACAGTAGCATTGCAGATACTGGGTTTTCAAGCGCTCTTCCCCAAAAAGAGCAATTAAAAAACCCCGGTATGCTTGTGGACAAGCACATGAATTTTAAGGTGACTGAGGAGCATGCAGCGCGGCCTTACATGGCTGCCCAGCAAAGGATTAAGGAATTTGTGCATGAACATGGTCTAAGAAATAGGCCACATGCTCTGATTTGGCTCTCTAAGGTGTATGGCATTCCGGCTGGGATGTACGCGTGCCAAGTGTGTGGTACAGAGTACTTACGAGAAGGCAGTGAGTTCAAAAGCCAATTGCAGAAAAGGCAATTCTGCTCTTTAAGGCGTTTTCTAGGTGTGAAGAGTACTGCCACGAACTGGCCAGTATTGAGAGTGTGTGGCCAAGAGCCCTTACAGTTTTATTGGTTTAGGGCTACTGTTAGATTTTAAACAACATGCTTGTTTCTAACAGCAAAACACTATGCCAAGTACTGAAGGCAGATTTATACCTTGCTGATATGGATGAGTCCTGTTGATCTGCACATGTGTCATTAAGTCATTTAATGGCATGGGCAATGAGGAGGTGTTCAAATAGATATTGCTGAGTGCTTCCAAGATTCCCATGCAAAATTTCTTAGGGGATTTGAGGTGCAGACAGCAGAAGGTTTGGAGGGAAGCGGACGTCCTAAGCCCCCGAGAGGTGAACAGGAAAGCAGTGACTTACCATCATTGGTGTGGAATACCTTTGAATCAAACAGCACGCACACCCTTTTGTATCCCATCATATTTTTTAAGGATCTGGATAAAGAGTAATGAGGAATGTAAGTAGGTTGAGGCTTCGTGCCCACTGCTTGAAGGTCGAGTCCTGTAAATGGTTGGGTGGTTCAAATATTTGTGATTAGTGTGGATGTGCTGAAGTCCAGGATGAGAAACATGTTCTTGTCTATTGCAATTGCTGTGAGTTGTGTGAGCTGCGCGGAAAGTACAAGGACCTGTTCATTGATCTTTTTAAACCATTACACACTTCACCAAACACTGATTTTATTCCTTTCTTGGCGAGCTTTCACTTTTTGACTGATTTCGAGGTCAACGCTTTTCTTAATCAAGACTCGCACAGATTTTCAAAATGTCAGAATTGGTTTCAATTTTTGATGCTGGATGAGAATGTTTCACCAGCAGACGATCAGCAAGAGTCTCGGGCTGTAGACCAACCCCCTTGTAACCCTTGACACACAAGTAAATTTTCCTGACACTACAACCTTTTGGAGGTTTTGTGCTTGACTTGGCATGCTTGTTTCATGTAAAGTGACAGTGCGTGAGATACTCACAATTGACACTTCAAGACACCTCAGGAATTCTGAACTCAGCTCAAGGCTCCCAGTTGACATTTACACAAGTTTGGTTTGATTTGGTTTGGTTGCAGGCATCTCTTTTTATGCTTCAGCTAAGCTGCCCTTGTAGGCAGGTGCAGCTATGTAACCCCTTTCCTTCCCTTTCTACAGAGAGCAGCATTGGTAAATAGCGCTATTATAATATAATGCTATAACGCTACATAGCGCTGGGATTGCACATGCTTGTCACAAGTAAAACAGACAGTCTGTTGCTGACGAAGTGCTGCGTGCCTTAAAACACGGGTTCACTTGAAGCACACACCCCTTTCCATGGGTTCTCTAGACTAGATGCTCCAGAGCATCCATTAGCTTTTAATCTTGGAGTAAATCTTTTGGGGTGAGGGTTGTGAATGGTGTTTTGATTCTTCTTGCAATGGTGCCGAGCCTTGCTCAAGGACATATCATAGCCATTTATCAATTTATTAAGAACCAGTTGGGTTTAGGGAAAAAACATAAGGCAGAAAACGAACAGAGGCTTTGTCTAGCTACCACAACACCCAGCAGGTCAACTATTTTGCCCATCACTAGGCTTCTTCTTCTTTGCGGTGCCCTTTACCGCTGATCCACCCGCTTTGCCCCCCTTAGCACCTCCCTGCCCAGGCGTGCTGGCATCCTCACGCCTGTTCCTCTTCTTGCCCGCCTCCAAAGATCCCACCGGGCTTCTCTGCTGCTGCTGCTGCTGCTGCTGCTCCTGCTGTGTCGTCTCACCTTGTGAGTTCTCAGCCGATACTGCTGCTGCACCCGTCTTCCGCTTCCCCCGTGGTGCTGGAGTGGCTGCTTGCTGCTGCTGCTGCTGCTGGCCAGAGCCGTCCTCAACCGATTCAGCTGCCACCCCTCCTGTTTGTTTGCCCACTTTTGAAGCCAGCGGCTGCTGCTGCTGCTTCTGTTGCTTGCCCTTGCCTTTGCCTTTGGCAGCCACCTTACCGCCCTCCTGTTTGTCCTTGAGCAACGCTGTGTGCACCAAGCGCTCACTCCATGCCACCGGGTCTTCGTGGTTGGGCAGCGCACAAGCCAGCTCTGATGTAGCCTGCTTGGCCACATCCTCACAGCCGCAGTGCAAGAGCGCTGCCAGCACCTGCGCAAAGCAAGATGATGAGTGCACAGGACGACAGGGATAAAAAAATCAACACTCGTAAATTCATGCAGCCTGCTTTGCCACATCCTCACAGCCGCAGTGTGAGAGTGCTGCCAGCACCTGTGCAGAGCAAGATGAGTGCACGGGGCGAGAAAACGCAAGGTTGAGAGACATGCAGCCTGCTTGGTCGCCCACAGCAGAGCCACAGCGCCACCAGCATCTGTGCATGAAAATAAAACTATTGGCCAAGAAACGGTGCAGGAGCGTCCCATTTCCTGAAATCGGTTGGGGAAGTGTGCTGCTGCCCGCGCCTCTCACAGCCCTTATCTTGGGCTTGGCGCTGCTCACAGGCACCCAGGCATTCAATAAGCAACACAAGGGAAGCTCCAGGTTTTAAAACAGAAAACACACAACAAAAAAGCATCCGTCACCAGCTCAATACCATCACAGCAGAAGCAACAAACAAGCGCGCGCACAAACACATGCACACGTACACATAAACACACATGCCACCCGAGCAAGTTATCCGGTGCGAGTACACCCGAGCAAATCATCCAGTGCAAGTACAGTGCAAGTACGACACCTCACCGCACATGTCACTTGCAATTCAGAACACATGAACCATTACAGAGGTTTGACTGAGGATGGTGGTGAACCTGGGCAACAGCAGAACATGCCAGAGGGCCACCCAGCCCCAGGTTGCCCACCCCACCCCAAACACACCTTTTCTGCATGGGTGCCGACCCACCGCTGGCACTGGCCTTGCAGCGCTCCTTGCCACAGCGCCCTTGCTAGTTGCCGTGCGCACTCACCCCCGGAGCCTGCCTCAGACCCTGCTAACAATAACCTGAGCAGCGACGGTGGCAACAATATCAAACATGTCCAGTTCAGTTCAAGTTCATACACAAGTTTGTAAATGACTCTTGAGCTCTTGAGGCAAGAGGACACGTACAAACTAGTTTTGCAGGTTATATGCATATGCATTCATGAAAGTGGTGCAGGTGGTCTCAAGGGAACACAAACAGGCCTGGCATCCTGGCTGATTGAGCTGCGCTTTAATGACAGCAGCAAGACCAAACACGGGTGATGCTTTGTAGACACCAGCTATTGCAGCAGCAAAGATTAGTGCATGACTGCATACACACATGCATGATTGTTTGAATTTCAGTCTTAAAACTCTTGCATACAAAGGGAGCATGACATATGCTACGCAACAGTCTGTTTGGTCTCCTTGTAAGCAATTCAATCTCGTACACCCGAAACACCCTGATATCTACATTCATAAAGGCAGACATGCTTGATCAAGAAAATGCAGCCATCCAATTGTCAGGTGTGCGCACAGTCACAGGTGCATACACGTGCACACATGCACACACACACACACACATACACACACTTCCTGACAACCATGCAGGCGGACACGCATCAGCTCAACCCATAGTTGCGTATGCAGACATCCTAGCTTGCGAGGCAGCGCATGCACAGAACGGGTGCAACAAGGCAGTTCTCAAAGATCTCAATTGTTATGTGTGCATGCCCAGAGAACGCTCCAGTGTGACCGCCGCTCTCACCTGCGGATGGCCCGGCTTGCGTAGTAGTGCGTGCACACATGCTCCCCTTGGGGTCCAGCTACCCCCTGGCTACCCCCTTCCTCCTCATCCTCTCCATCTCCCTCACTGTCGGCCTGGCTCTGCTTGCCGCTGCCATTTCCTCCGGTGCTGCTAGACACTTCTGCCACGATGGCTCTGTGCACAGCTGCTACGCCCTCAGGGGCAAGCTCCGCTACCAAACCCTGCACACAAAAAGTCATCCACATGCTTACACACAAACGAGGTGAAAAGGAGGTTGAATGTCAAATGCGAAAAACAGGAAGGGTGAATGATGTTTTGAGGCTTCCAATTGCTTGTTTTTTTGCATGCTCCCTGCATAAGCGTGCCCCAATTTGGGATCCAAAAGCTTGAGTTCCTCTTTCTACAGCATTATACATTAACAATGCCAAATTTGGATACCGTTGCCTGTTTAGCCGTGGCACAAACCCTAGTTTTTGCCATCAAACCTCCACACCCGATCACCCACTGCCCCCAATTGGGTGATCTTTTGCAGTCCTTGTATCAAAGAATACCATTGCAGAAGAAATGGAGTGAGAAGACCCTGCAATTCGTAAGATACAAAATCCAGCCATTTCCCTCAGAGGCATTAAAGGGGTTCCAGATTATGGGGAGCCAATCAGTTCAGAGGGGGTTATCTGAGGCCTGAAAGTGCCTCTTTTTTTTGCATGCTCTCTGCGGAGGTGCCCCATCACGGGCACCTTTCAAACTTGGGTTCCCCATACAGCTGAAACATCATGCCTTATTAGCTGTGGCACGAACCCTACATGTTTACAACTAAAATTCCTTGCCCAGTCACCCACTGTACCCAATTGGGTGATTTTTTATGTTTTGGAGTCCTTGCGTAAGAAAAGTATCATTGCAAAAAAAAGAGTGATAAGACCCAGTGATTGGTGGGACACAAAACTGCAGCAGTTTTCCTTGGAGAAAATCCAGCACAGGAGGTGCCCAAAAGGTCAACTTTTGACCTCCTCTTCAGTAGGATTTCAAAAGCATAACTTTTGCACGTCATGTACAATCTTGCTTAAAACTGTATGTAAAACAATCTGAGCTCAAAAGGTATTGATAAGTAAATATATGGGTCCAGCTAAAGGGGGTCCGGGGAGCCTCATCATTTTGGGACCCCCCCTCTGAATTTTCTGAGCAACATCTACAACATGTAAAATACACCATCTGGTTCCTGAGCTCCAGCCCTGTCCACTCTTGATTTCCGTGATTAGTATCATGGAGGCTACTCAAACATTAATGTTGGGAGTGAAAATTGGTCTCACGGTGGAGCTGTGGGTCCTTTTAGGGGAATCTCAGGCCACAGGACAGTGATCTGGGGTCCTCCGAATTTCACCACTTGTTGGTGAGTGTAATACCTTAGCCAAAAAGTTTCAAATTGACAAAAAAACGGTTGTCATTGTTAGGCTTGTGAGGAAGAAACACAAGAGCATGTCCAATTAATACCAGTTGACACCCTCTGCAAAAATACGCACTGACTTGGAGCTGGCTGTGTGTGTGTGTGTGTGTGTGTGTGTGTAGTGTGCTTGAAAATTACTGCAATGCCCATGTGCAAATGCAGCTCCCACACAATCATTGCCCTGAAGCACTTCCCACATCTGCATGCACGCACCCTCACACACACACACACACACACACACACACACACACACACCCATGCTACCTGTGCGCTCCCTCATGCCACCTCCACCACCACATATGCTGCATGAGCAGTTTGTAAGAGGGCCCCCGCGTGCCCTGCACAGGTGGAGGTCAGGGACGTGCGCACACACACACACACACACAAACACACACACACACACACAGAAAGCACACCTGCGTGCCCCCTCGTGCCACCTCTACTACCACATCCGCTGCATGGGCGGTGCGTAGAAAGGCTCCTGCACGCTCTGCACAGGTTGAGGTCAGGGCAGTGGCCAGGCTGCTGCTGCTGCCTGCGGGGCCCAAGAGCTCTTTGCGTCTCAACAGCTCATCCTTTTTGCTCAGGCCCAAGATGCGCTTGCTGCCAGGGGCCAGGGTTTCTGCGAGTGAAGACCAGGCATGCGCGTGCTGTGCACAGTTCAGTGCAAATGCATTTGTGGGAAGCATGTTTAAAGCCCCTTAGGTGCAGGCACACAGCACACAGGTATTGCTTCTTGTGCAAATGCATTTGTGGGAAGCATGTTTAAAGCCCCTTAGGGTGCAGGCACACAGCACACAGGTATTGTTTCTTAGCGCATGAAAAATGGTGCTGTTGCTGCACTTGAGGATGCGCTCGTTGCTGGGGGCCAGCACAAACTTGCTCGTCACGAGTGTAAAAAAAATAAATTTTTATTTTTCATGACCTTAGTGAGGAGGAACACACAGCACACAAGCGTCACTTAACGTAGAAAGGAGAGTTATGCAGAATGCTACAGCACAGGGTGCACTAGCTCCTGGGGGCTAGGGCCTCTGCATCCCAGAGCGCACTGCACAGCAGAGAGCTCAGAGCTTGAGGGATGGTGCAGCTTACGGTCTTTCTCCGATGCAACCACTTGAAACCATAGAGGGATGGTGCTGCTGACAGTTCCTCTCCAATGTAACCATTGTAACCATCAAGGGATGGTGCAGCTGACCGTGCATCTCCATTGTAACCATCGTAACCAACAAGGGATGGCGCAGCCATAGATGCTGCAGCCACAAATACCCTTACAGGCCAAGCCCTTGGCCATTGAGTCAGGCTGTGGGTCAATGTCAATCATTGAACACAAATGTGTCGATGTACACCAGTATGCCAATATATACCAGGAAACCCAATATTAGAACCTTAAAACCTTGCAAACCATTACACACTAGGATGCCCTTCCTGGCAGGGCCCCCTGCAAGGGCACATAGTACCGTGGAAAAATGTACACACGCACCCGCCCAAAAATACACATTTCTTGCACCCGTAAAGTCAGGCCTGCAAACCACGGGCCTGAAAGGGGGAGATGGCCTGGATGCAGTGGCATCAGCCTTGGCCTCTTTGCCACGCTCTTCTCCCAGCTCTGCACCTCCTTATGTACTGTAATGAATCATCATCTGTAATGAACAACTCTCAAATACTGTATCCTCTGTACAGTACTGTAACGATGTCGAACTAGTCACAACATACCATAGGAACTTCCTGCTTCTGCGAGTGATTCCATCAACAGATAAGTAAACGCTTTTGATGCCCTCGTGTGAACTGAAGATCCAAAACAGTTAATGCAGAGGGACCTCGCGGCATTGCAACAAGCATTTTAACATAGAACAACTTGAGCACACCCAAGGCAGGAACACAGATTTTTAATTCCCAAGAGGCTCAACACTCAGGAGGATGGCCCACTGCTCAGTATCAAGCAAACCAGGCCCAAACCAAACGAGGTGCAACGGATGCAGCAGCAGGAGCAGGAGATAAAGCTCAGGGCAGAGGCTGCAGAAGCCCAAGCCTTGGCTGTCAGGCCTGTTAGGGACAGGCCACACGTGGGTCCAGCAATACACCTGCTCCTGCCCCTAATAGACCACGGTGTTAGCAAGTTCCAGGCTAGCTGGCTGCAGATACAGAAAGCATGTATTCCAGCCAGTGGGCAGGCCCATGCAAGCACTCATGTGCAAGGACCATTTGCAGAGCCAGGAAGGTTGCTGGCCCTTGTCTAGCTACATCCTTGCATCCGTGGCAGCCAGCGGGAAGCTAAATGGAGCTAGAACATGAATGCTGTTTGCAATCCCCACACCCTGCTTTCACGCCAAGAGTTCATTACACATTTCCAGAAAGCCATCCACCATCCTCAGCACTCCTCTTGGCTAAACTTAGGACCCAAAGGCAGCTTCCCCTACAGAACCCTACTGTCCTACAGGACCCTACTGTCTTAGGACCCAAAGGCAGTTTCCCCAACAGGACCCTACTGTCTTAGGACCCTAAGACAGTTTCCCCCACCTCACAGCAGGTGGGCTTAGGGTGCACCCTGCTCTGAAGAGTACTTGTTTGACCATCACATAGGAAGCACAAAGCACGCGCACGCACACTGCCTCCCCCTCCTCCCCCCCCCCCCCCCACACACACAGAGAGAGAGAGAGAGAGAGAGAGAGACCCTCCAGCTCCATATTTGCGGGCACAGGCAGCCCCACAAACGCTAGGCAGTGTCCATACAAGCTACCAACCAACACACCTATTCCAATATCCTATCCCTATCACACACCTTTCCAACAATATCCTATTCCAACCATATCCCAATCCCATCGCACACCTTTTCCAATAATATCCTAGTCCTATCAGAATTCACACAGCCTTTTGGCTGGTGTAGCCATTTCTTTTTTTCCTCTTAAGCTACCAACACATTCTTCAAACTACCAATATGCAAGGCAAGACCACCCACCTTTCCGTTCCACCCCTTCCTCCTCTTCCTCTTCGTCTGCCTTGCCTGCGTTGCCCGTGCCTTGCTGTCCCTGTTTTCCCCCCTCTCCCTGCTTGCCCTTTTTGCTGGCGTCCTTTCCATCGCCCTTGCTTTTGCCTTTCTTGGCTGCCGGTGCCTTGAGCTGCAGAAAGTCATCTCCATCACCCCCATCTTCATCATCACCAGTCACCCCAAACCCGTGGGCCTCCCCGACACCACCAGCCAGCTCATCCTGCATGCGCAGGTGATGGCCAGCGTGTTTTGGTTTGGTTTAGAAGAGTTCGCAAGTGCTTTTGGTTTGCAGGTGCTTTGGCATGCTTCTGTTTTTGGAGCAGCGCACGCGTGCTCATGGTATACAAGTGCTATGGCTGCTTTCATGTTTTCTAGCAGCTTGCAGGCTGCTTCTTTGAAGCTTGAAGCAGCATCTTCGAGCTTCTGAGCTTGAATGCCATCCAATGCCAACACTTGCATAACGCCCACGGAACCCATGATGCACACACAGCAAAGCAGCCTGTGCTTCAGCAGCGTTTATGAAATGCCTATGGTGCCCATTTCCCACAAACAGCACAGCAAGTTGTGTCGCAATTTGACAAATCCTTATATCCAGAGAGCAGGGTGACTCATGCGCTTAGCAACAGGAGGCAGGCTTGTTTCCACGCATTTCACGCGCACACGCACAAACTATCATTTTCTCAAGCGCATACACGCCTCAAGATGCATGCTCACTCACCTCATCCCCCTCAATGTCAGTCACCATGTTCCCGGATGTGCCCACCACCGTGCGCTGTGGAGGATGCAGCATTGTTAGCACTGCGGGGGGCAAGTAGCGCCTGCTGTTTGGGCACAGCAGCTGCAGGAGCACGCGCGAGGCGTGAGGGTCCTCCACAGCATCTTCCAGCATGGCCTGCAAGTGTGTGTGTGTGCGTGCGGGCATATGTGTGTGTAAATGTGCGCGCACGTGCGCATGATGAGCAATGGGTTTGTGTTGCGAGCAAAGTGCCCATCTTGGTAACAAAGTAGCTGGTGAGGACCACTCCTTGTCAAGAGGCGCCTCAACCTTTACCGGGCGAGGAGGTCACCAATATGCAGACCTCACATCACATCCCAGCTTACACCCTCAGACAGTGTTTCACCGTAACGAGCAAAACAAGGACAAGACGACGACAAGCCCCCTGACACACCTCATGTGAGTGAAGTGATACAAAAATCAGGTGACAGCAGCCTTATGACAAAGTGGTACAAAACAATGACAACAGCCCTCTGACAAGTGATATAAGAAACTAGGTGACAATAACTCCCTGACGAGTGACACAAGAAACAAGGCGACAGCAAGCCCTCTGACACACCCAATGTGAGTGCTCTATTCCGACAGTCATCAAGCGTATCAGACCGCCCGTCGGTATGCTTGTCTTCATGGGGCAATCAGCTGGTGTGCATGTTATCATTTGTGAGCATGTGGTGCGCACTGGGCATGGTTTGAGGGATTAAGGTAAGGACTCAAGTACGCCAAGGCAAGCGAGGGACATTACAATGGCAAGTTAGGTAGGAGACCAGAGCACAGAACCTTGGTGCATGGCTTACGAGATTTCCGCATGCCCATCTTTGACATCCTTTTAACCGATCTAGCGCATCCTTGAAGTTATTATGTTGCAGGAAAGAGGCTGGCTGGCAAGCGCTTACACGGTGTGTTTGGAAGAACACAAGGCAGCAGGGATGTGAGAATGCATGCGGGTACGCCTTGCCTCAGACACAGCCTGCTTCTACACAGGCCGCTCACTTCCGACAGTCATCAAGCGAATCAGACCGCCCGTCGGTATGTTGTCTTCATTGGACACGAGAAAAAAGGCGGAACAAGGGGACAAGCGGAAGCTGTCTGCGCCAGAGAGTCCATATGCTCTGTCGCCCTCGGCAGTATTCACTCATATATGGACAACATCCATTGGTACCTGGGCAGCCAATTGAAGCTGCCCATCTAAGGTTCCAATGATTGCTAAACTGGGCAGCCTGAATACAGCGCCAAGGTGCACATGAATATGGGGTGTGCGGTTGGGGTGTGCGGTTGGGTTGGCCAGCCCCTTAACACCCCAAACACTGTACCTCGTCGCACACACGTAGTACATGGCACAGTGTGAAGGTGGGGGTGCACATAAGGTGCACAGTGTGGTGGTGAAGGATCAGCTGAGGTGCAGGGAAGTAGAATTCAAGCTGCAGCAAAACGTTTCTTCCTTTGCCCACTTTAACACCAGCAATCATATCAGCATCATGATCAAGGGTATCGCTTGAATGACAGGGGTCCTGCTTGCCTGTTGATGCAGACAGAGCAGGAATGCAAAGGAAGCCTGCAAGCTTGCTGTGCAAGCATGCATGGCTTGTAACTCAACATTTAAAAACAGTTGCTGCTCACATTGGCGCAGTGCCTTCATAGAATAATGCGCACATGGGCTCAATCTGACATGCATCTGATTTGGAAGCAATCACTACAGAGTCACATACTGCAGACAGGCATGAACACAGGGCTGCACTGTACTCTTGCATGCAAGCGAGCACAACATTGAAATCTGCATGTACCAATCACATTTTGAAGCATGCAACAGGTTTCAACCCTATTGCCTCAGACACGGCCCGCTTTTGTTTCACAGGCCGCTCACTTCCGACAGTCATCAAGCGCATCAGACCGCCCGTCGGTATACTTGTCTTCACAGGCAGCTGCTGACATGGCGTGCAGCACTGCATGGAAGCAAAATGTCATGCAGCACCGAAGGCCAAACAGCACTTCAGAAAACTGTGCAGCATTGCCTGGCAGCAGAATGCAATGCAGCACCAAAGGCCAAACAGCACTGCAGAATACCGTGCAGCACTGCAAAGTCGCGTGTACTGCTTTGAGGAAATGAAATGCACCCCTGCCTGTGGCACAGCCCTGCTTAGATACCAGAAGGGTTGGTCAGTCCTTCGTGCTCTTGCGTGCAATTTGATTTTTGGGTGTTTTCTTGGCACTTGGAGGAAGCTAGATGCAAAGCAGGTGCAAGGCATTGGCCCAACTTGGATTTTAGGCAAACGGAGGCCTGCACCAGGCCTGCTTTTTGGACTGTGACGAGCGAGGAGGTCTGCATTCATTGTTATGGGTGGTTCCTTGGCACTTCAAGTATTTCCAAGTATGGAGTGGGCCAAATATGGAGTGGGTACACAGAGTTGGTTTGCCAGTCTAGACTTCCAGGCAAACAAAAGCCTGCACCCAGCCTACCTTCTAGAGGTGCGCATTCATTGTTAGGGCTGCTTGAGTCGAGGCCACAGCAGTTCCACTCACAGAGGGCAGTGGCAAATGCATAATGCAAGTGGCCATTGTTGCAGACCTGGAGACTGAACCAGAGCAATAGATCTCAGACACGGCTTGCTTTTACACAGGCCGCTCACTTCCGACAGTCATCAAGCACATCAGACCGCCCGTCGGTATGATTGTCATCACAGATTCAAGCGCGCAGACTGCTCATCAAGGCTCATACTTTTCAAATTTCCTTATTGACCATGAAGCATGTCAGGATGTATTATGAATGCACATTTGATGCTGGACCTTGCAAGCAGCGCAGATGAACCGGTTTTTTCTCATGAGGAGAGGAACCAGCTGCTTTGGCCATGAGCTGGAAATGCCAAGCACATTCCTGATGGATTTCAGGTGCTTCGCATAGCACATGTCATGCAAGTGTTCTCTGCAAGTCTCAGACACGGCTTGCCGCGAAGCAAGCCGCTCTCTCCCGACAGTCATCAAGCACATCAGACCGCCCGTCGGTATGCTTGTCATCACAGAGTACATAGACACAAATACACGCTTTCAAATTTCCTTATTGACCATGAAATATGTCAGGATGTATTATGAATGCACATATGATGCTGGGTCTCGCAAGTAGCGCAGATGATCTTGTGTCTCCTCATGAAGAGAGGAACCAGCTGCTTTGGCCATGAGCTGGAAATGCCAAGCACATTCCTGATGGATTTCAGGTGCTTTGCATAGCATATGTCATGCAAGTGTGTTCTGCAAGTCTCAGACACAGCTTGCCGTGAAGCAAGCCACTCTTTCCCGACAGTCATCAAGCGTATCAGACCGCCCGTCGGTATGCTTGTCATCACAGACCGCACAGACACGCATACACGCTTTCAAATTTCCTTTTTGACCATGAAATATGTCAGGATGTATTATGAATGCACATATGATGCTAGGTCTCGCAAGTAGCGCAGATGATCTTGTGTCTCCTCATGGGGAGAGAAACCTGCTGCTTTGGCCATGAGCTGGCAATGCCAAGCACATTCATGATGGATTTCGGGTGCTTTGTATAGCATATGTCATGCAAGTGTATTCTGCAAGTCTCAGACACGGCTTGCCGTGAAGCAAGCCGCTCTCTCCCGACAGTCATCAAGCGTATCAGACCGCCCGTCGGTATGCTTGTCATCACAGACCGCACAGACACGCATACACATACACGTACACACACATCCGCACACACACACACACACACAGATGCAATGGCATGTGAGAAGAGAGGGAGGGAAAGTGCACAGCCTGGAACGAGGTCTCCTCTGAGCACTGCTTGCCACACTCAATGGTGAGCCAGACCTCAGCCAACAAGGCGCTCTACAAGCACCAGTATCAGGCCTATCAATTCGCCTTTGTAGCTGCCGGCCAACTTGTGTGTAGTGACCTGTGAATGGGTGAGGATCTGAATCGCCCACTCTCCTATAAAGCACAGCCATACGCACCTTCAGTTCTGCAATGACGACCTTGGAGACAAGGGAGGTGTCATCCACGACAGTCAGTGCCGTGCAGAGCACAGTGTAGCCCCACTCATTGGTGGCCATTGTGGCAACGTGACCTGCAGGTGATAATGTTTGTATTTGTGAGGCAGCCTCTTGCTTGCCACATTTCTCGTGGCCACTGTAGTGATATGACCTGCAGGTGCAGACGGCCAGGCCCCAGTGCTCTTTGCAATTGTGAAAACTACTTGGAAACCGTTGGTTTGTCTTGTGCCAGATCTGGCTGTTTTGATTGACCCTACTTATGGCCTGACCTTCCTATGCAGACGGCCAGGCCCACACACTTTACCTTCCAAGCAGATCCCATGCCACACCCGCCTTTGATTGTTTAAGGATGGAGGCAAGGACGAGAGTGTGTTTTTGCCCTTAGCATGTAGACTTTTGGCCGTGGTAACGGCAAGGCCATAACTCCTAAGCATGGGATATATATAGATTTACAAATGGAGGTGCAAGAGGTGTTCAGAAAATGCTCATCTATGAGGATATAAATCCCATATGTTCATGCCCATGCACACAGGCACCCACACCCACACATACCCTTCATTGCCTTGACCAGGTTCTAGGGGTCCTTTGCTGAGCCGCAGGCCAACACCATTGTCCCAAACATACCCACACCCACACATACCCTTCATTGCCATAGACGCTTGCAGTCTTCAGCTGTGTCGTCAGCCAGGAGCATGCACACACCCACACACACCCAGCCACGCTAACATACCCACAACCACACATACCCTTCATCGCCTTGATCAGACGCTTGCGGTCCTTTGCTGAGCCATAGGCCAAAAGCATGCAGCCCACTGCAGCGCCCTCATGAGTGTGCACCATCTTCAGCACGGTGGTCCCGCTGGCGCTCAGCGTGTCAATCACGTCCTCCACAGATGCAGAGGGCGCGCAATCAAAGAAGTCCTTCAGGAGCCTGCGTGCACATGCGTGCGTGAAAGGGTGTGTGCATTTGTGGTGTGTGTGTGTGTGTTCCCATGCGTGTGTTTGCGTGCGTGTGTGTATGCCATCCATTGCATCACTAATTTGGCTTTCTTACAATCCATGCATTTGAGGATGTTAACATGCAACTTGGTAAGCACTGCAGCAACTCATATACAACACACCCACACCCACACCCACACACATTTACAGTACAACTTGATTGCCCACAGAACACACACATTCACTGTGTGCCCAAGCGTTGCTGTACTCACCCACAAGCATTCATACATCGGAAGCGTGCAGCAAACAAAAAGTGTGACAAAAAGCTGCCAATTTTCCCTCACCTGTGGACCATGGGCGGATGCAGAATGCCCTTCTCCACAATCGGCATGAGCGCTTTGGTCATGTGCAGCAGCACAGAGCGCCTCTTCGCGTTGTCTGAGCCTTCCAACAATTGCGCCAGGCTGGACAGACTGCTACCCTTAGCACCGATTCCATCAAAAAGGCTGAATTCTCGGCCGTAGAACTCGGCACACTGCAGGCCAGGGGGAAAGGGAGGGAGGGTGGGTGGGTGGTTCCAGCTTTGTCCAAGAGACATGAAAGGGTCCCAATTTCAAGTAAGGATCCGGCGGGCCTAGAGGTGAAGATCATAAGAAGCACTCTTCACTTGGAAACTGGACTAAACAATGTCGATGAAACAACAGAATTGAGAGAGCCAGAACGGAATCAGCTAACCCATCAAGGAAATTCAATGAAGTCTTAAAGCGTGCGCGCACACCCACACACCCACGCACGCACGCACGCACGCACGCGCACACACACACACACACGCGAGGTGCATTGCACGTGCATTTCTAGTTGGAGCAGCATGTCCATTAAGGGATACAACTCTTGAGATCATGCTTTTCAAGGTTCACTGCGCGACACGTTTCCATTTGCGTTGCCTGAAATTCAAGCTGATACAAGCACGGCTTGTTGTCCCTTGAATGAGCATCACGTGCATGGCCATAACACCTAGAGCCTGAAGTCATACCGGCGTCTGCTGATTGATGAGTGGACTGATTCATCACATGCGTCACCTTCCAAGCTTTCAGAGAGCCCATGCACCACAACCCATCCAGCATTTCACACAAGCCATAAACCTGCCTGCGAACCCCGTCAACGCCAGTGAAGGCACAAGTTGCAACTTTCAGCACACCCACCATGGCGTTGCGCAGCTGTGTGTTGGCCACATCATACAGGTCAATCATGACATCTGCGCCTTGAGGGTGTCTTAGCAGCTCTTTCACGTACCCTTTGCAGAGACCCACTAAGCCTGCAGGCACAGGCACAAGTGAGGAAGCAGACACCCTCTACATGGTGTGTGTGTGTGTGCGTGCGTGCGTGCGCGTGTGTGTGTGTATGTGCGCGCGCGTGTGTATGTATGTATGTGTTTGTGTGTGTGTGTGCGCCATTTGTGCGCGCACGCACGTGCGCCATTCCCGCGAAGGGCTCCTCCAGCAGCTGTTGCAGTTGCATGTGCCTTCCAAGATTCCCATGGCTTTCTACGGCAGAGTGTGCAGTAGTGTTTCTTCGTTAACTTGGAAAATAAGTCAACATAAGTCAAGACATTGTGCACAGGTGGTCACCAAGAAGTCCCATCACCTGCATCTTAAATGCAGTATGAAAAATGGCGGAGCTATACAAGAGAAGTGCAACCAAAAACTCTCAGGTTGTAAATAAGGTCTGCGCCTTCAATGAATCATGCTGGGATGCTGGCACAGCACCAGCTAGCATTTTTTCCTTGGCATGCATCTATCCAGCGTCTGTACCATCGCACTGTTGGCAAGGTCGTGCGAACAAATCAGATGTCTGTCCATGTCAACAACCCAGATCTTGCTAGGCTTTGAGAGAGAACAAAGCCTAGCATACAGATCAGGCTGCTGGGGCAAATGCCTTTATGTGTGCAGATTCATGACTTGGGTGTGCACAGGAAAGGAGCAGCCCAAGCTTCACAATCGGCACGTGCTAATAAGGAGTGTGCACAGGCAAGGAGCAGATCAAGCTTCCATTTGGCACACCCTCGACATGCTGCAGAGGAAGAGCGCCCGCAGAGGGAGTGTGCTCCTTACAGGGAGAGGCCGTGAAACTCACAGCAAGTATGTGCATATCAGCCAGCACAAGCTCAAAAATGACTGGCACTGCCTTGTTTTGCGAGAAAAGCAAAGATACTGCAGTCAGAAGGACAACATTCTTGTACAGCTTGCGGGGCTGCGAGGGGCAGTGTGTGCTCACAATGGGCATGGACTTGGAAAAATGTCCTTTTGGTCTGGTTGAATGCAAAAGAAAGGGCGGGATGCATCCAGAAAATCTATGCACTTTAAATGCGGTTCCTGGGCCTGGGTGAGGGTCTGCAAAAAAAAGGGCTAAGTGCCACTCCTGAATGTGATTATCATTAATAAGAATGTGTCGTGCCTATTCAATGGAGGTGATGCTTTTGCCAATTGATCAAGATGCCTGAGGCAAGTGATGGATTGATGCGAGTATGGCCATCTGCCTCCACTAATAAATCATGAGGTCGACTCTTTGTCAACATACTGTACTAACCTGTGACCATTACGCATTGTATATCTTTTTTCAAGGGGTGCGTAATGTGGAATGGTTTCTTTCAGGGGGATGCGTAAAGGTGCAGAATCGGGGAAATATTATTCTGTGAAGGGGGAAAAGGTGCACAATACAACATGCGTAATGCCAAACAAAAACTTTGAGCAGGGTGCGTACTGATGTGTAATGGAGAAATCCAATTGCTGAAAAAAGGGGGTGCGAACTGGTCATGGACTGGTACGGTATGAATTCAACTGCGCGCCAAGGTCCCAGCACTTACTTGGCACCTCCTCCTTTTTAGCTTGGCTGATGAGCTTTTGCACAAGGTGGCGGCCGTGTTTGCTCTTTGATAGCGGCAAGAAGTCAGCTTTCACCTGCACAAATAGATGCAAATAAATCAGCAGGAGCCAACTCAGAAGGCATGCACACTTCTGCACAAGGTAGGGCCATTTTTGCATTCAAACGAGGCAGCAGCGGAGGTCAAGTCGGTCTGAGGATTTGAAAGGCTTTGGGGACGCAGCACAGTGCATGTGCTCACTGTGTTGAGCCTGGGCTTGCAACAACATGCCATCCTGGGTTTTGAAGAAGGAAGTGGCCTTGCCTCTGTGAGGGTGGTCCAGGTGGTGCTTGTAGAGCCACAAGTGAATTGTGCTCCGGCACTTGCAGAGATGCGACAGAAACAGCCGGTGATTCTCAGGACACAGCCTCAGTTTTAGCACAAGTGCTGCACGGAGCCGATCCTCTTGGAAGCCAGATGCTGTGCCACAAAGCACAGAGTAACATGGAGTACAAGTGTGGCCTCAGTGCCGGTGCTCTCTATCAGGACAATAACCGCCCTACACAGAATGTGCTCCAAGTGGAACAAAACAGAGAAGATCTGCGTGGCCTCGGCACATTTGTTTCTGGCCTCTCAATTCTCCAAGCCAACGTGTCACCCTTTTCTTTTATTGATGTAGGGAGTGTCTTCCCTGCCTAGTTGGTTGTGCTTCATTTCCCTTTTCTTGCTTGGCCTCAAGAGATGACTGAAGCCTTCAGTGGATGTGTCCGCAGATCAATCTAGCCAGAAGTCAAAGTCGCAGAGTTACAGGGCAAAAACTGCTTGCTGTGTGGAAGCAAAGGATGTCTGGCCTCAAGAGACGGCTCAAGCTATGTGGAAGCAAGTGCCGGCCTGTGCGGGGTTACACTTTTGATGTTGCTAGCACCAGCGTCTGTGAACTGCCACGGCAGCAACAAGCGATGTGCTGCAGCAGCGAGCGGCTAGCAATGCATGCCAGAGCGTGCTTCTGGTGGCAAAAAGTGCAACAAGCGCAAAAAGAGTGCAAATGCACCAGCGTCTGCAAACCGCCATGGCAGAAGCAAGCGATGAGCTGCAGGCCACGCGAAGTGCAAAAGGAGTTGCAAAAGAGGTGCTGCAGGTCAAAAGATCCCTAAGCATGGCATCTTGTATGAATTGATGGCCTCAGGCACACCGCTACGATGTGGAAGATCCAAGAAGTACTTGCAATACATTGCAGCATATCACGCATCGCTGCCTATCTGTAAACCCTTCACCCAGCTTCAAAGCATGGGACCTTGATGACCAGTTGACTGGAACACAATGTGTACGCATGTTTGGATCAAACTCTCCTGATCCAGCAGCAGGCGCTCCTGCATGTTTGTGCCAGACATGGCAAAGCATCTGGCTGCTTACAACGACACACCCACCTGGTCCATGAGCAGCCGCTTCTGCGCATCAGTGCCATACATGACGCAGAACTGCAGTATGCGCGAGGCTGTGTGGTGCCGGGCAAGCTCCAGCAGTTTGCCCTTGACCTGCGTGCCAGTGAGCATGCATTGAGAGGATGCGTCAGAGTGTGGTGGTGCACAACCAGCACCCTTCACCTGCATGCCAGTGAGCATGCGTAGTGAGAATATGTCTGAGTGTGGAACACGAACAGCAGCAGCGCAGAGCAGCTGCCTGCACTGTGCTCATGGCGAACCTTGGTCGACAGGAAGTGACACCCTTCCAGTGAAATGCTTGCCAGTTAGAATGGATGGTAAGGAATGACACCTAGTTTTGAGCTCATCTGTCAGTGAAAGCGTTTTGTGGTGAGTTGCACTGGGAGGGTGAGAGAAAGTTGCCCACGAAGTCGCACAACATGGAGTGACATCCAAGCTCAACTTGTAGTGAAAGATGTATGACAAGTGAGCTCCCTCCTGAATAGAATCCGCCCGTGAAAAATAAAGTTAAAAATGACCTCTGTGAGTGTCAGTTGCACGGAAGGCTCCTTACGCCCTCAATGGTAGAATACAGACCTCAAATATCTTGCAGCTAGAGGCTGATGCTGTAGCGCATGCACAGCTTATTTGCATAAAGGCTCAGCGTGGCTTACTGCACTCGCAGCTGCATCATTTGCGGCATATTGTTAGTTAGTTAGTTAAAACTGGGAAGGATACAATTCATATTTGCATGGCCCCTGTGCAAAAGGAAGGCAAGGATCAAGTAGTGGCTCGAGCCATAGGCTATGGCACACAAGGCTGTGCTAGGCCTTAGCACACCAAGCACTTGCACAAGAGCAGCAATGGCTTGCGCTCAGTTCCAAGAACATGTGGTGGCTTGTGGCCACACAGACCTGCGCCATGCTTTGGCTGACCAAGCACACTCTTTTGTGCAGTGCAAGAATGTGGCAGTGGCCTGCACTACGTCCCCTAAGAGGGCTGCACGCTTGTCTGGCTAGATCCAGGACTAACCCTGGTCTTTAACCCTGGTCTTCAAGCACCTTGCTAAGCAGTGCCTCACACACCTTCTGGAGAACTTGGTCCACCAATCGAGCCTTCTCATCGCTAGGTGTTTGGTGCCGCCTTAAAACCTCCCAAAGTGGCACAGCATCCTGTAATGAGGGAGGAGCACGGTACGAGTGATGCTCGGTACATGTTTTGGTGCATGGCACTGTGTATACGTGTGTGTGTGTGTGTGTGAGTGTGTGTGTGTGTGTGTGTGCATGTATGTTAATGTGTGTGTGTGTTCAGAATATGCACTTGCCCTGCTGTGCACATAAACAAGTTCATACGCACAAAAGCTTCTCAGTGCTAGGCTGGAACAACGAGGCACCCAGCGCATGTGCACGTTCACTTGGTGTGTCCAGGTAGCCACAAGGTACAAGGGCATGGAGATATGACTTTAGTGCAATGGAGCACCAAAACAATGCATGCAGCATTGCAGCGTACACATGAAGCCGCAAGCCATCTATATCGCGTGCTGGGGGCAGCATGCATTTCCATCCTTTGAAATGCTCCTCCGGAACGAAATAATCCCCATGCATGACGGCCCATTTGCGTTTACACTGGAGCATCAGTCCCCGGCGGCTGCACAACCCTGCTCTTACGTTAAAACCCTGTGCTCACCTGAATGATGCCAAAGTTCTTTTTCAAAGCACTCTTCTTCTGCCGGATCTTCTCCTTCTTTTCATGCCTGCCATGGTGAGGATGACGGTTAAGTAAAGAGACATGCTCCTGTGGGCTGGGCAGTGCACACCTCCAGAGACAAGCAAGCAATGCTCATACTCTCCATCCCTCTCCCTTACTTGGTCAGTGCTGGCTTCTCTGTGGGTGCTGCAGCTGCTGGTTTGGGGCCCTTGGCGGGCAAGTCAGAAGACTTGTGCTTCTTATTTTGCTTGAGTTCTTGGCCCCCTCCACTCGCTGGACGCTTCTTGCCTGCTGATTGATTCTGCTTCAAACTTCCCCCCCCCCCCCCCCCTTTGCTGTGCTGGTTTCCCTGTGGGCTTGGCTGCCATGTTCAGAGCAGGAGGAAAACGACGGCTCAATCCTTTTACGGTAAGAATCTCATACTAAATATAGTATATCTCACAACACCTGCGTGTCAAATAATGCGCTTGCATGCTTGCTGCAAACGCAGAAACATCGCACCATCGACGACACCAGCCCTGCGATTAAGGCCTGTACTTTTGTTTCATGAGGTTTTTTAAATGTAAGCATCGGTGGATGTACGGCGCTTGCTTCACTTGATCCCAACAAGAAAGAAACAGCTTTTACATCAGTCCGGGACCCCAAGAAGCCAGGAAAACAGTAGAAAACCGAAATTGGCATAGGATGCTTGCAAGACATGTAGGAAGTTGTCTGCTGCAAAGGACACTCAGGCCCACAAGCGCCTACACGCCTCTTCTGGGACCTAGGAAGCTTGCACGGTTCCACATTCCTTCAAATAAAGCTATGCAAAAACAAGGTGCACCAACTGTGTGCCTTCCTGATGAGAATGCACTTTTTTCGCTGGTCAAGTCATGTCCAGAGGTGAATGGAATGCACCATGCACAAACAAAAGGCAAAGGAATTGAATTGCAACCCATGTCTGTAAATGTTTAGTTAGTTGTCTGGTGTCAAGAAACAGGGCGTAAACATGCCTAATGCATGTCCACAAACCAGAGATGGGCACAGTGACGTGTTGTCTTCAAAAATGCATGCATAGTCTCCACCCCATGGTAATATTCCTTGCCTTAATCCTTCGTCGCATCAATTTGTTTGTGCGTACAGGCAGTAACACTTTTTTGTATCACACAAACACACACACACACACACACACACACACACACACACACACACACACACACACACACACACACACACACACACACATGTGCGTGCGCATAAGCATCCATTCATCTGCAAAGGCAAAATAACTGTCGCCTATTATGTTCCCATTTTGCAGGCATACTTACTGGTTGGTTACTCAGAGAAGGCCTTGTTTGAAAGTGTTGTTGGTGCAGTGAAAGCGCTTCAGCCATACTTTATCGCTGCTGAAAAGAGGTGTAATGGGAAGGTAAGAACAGAATAGGACGTGAAGGCATTGCCAAGCAACTGGAAATCGTCCACTCCTTCACGTCCCTTTCTGCCGATCTTGCTTGAGTCTTGTCGAATTGGTTAGTACATACAGCAGCTCCAATATAGGGGATTGAAATCGGCACACGACCAGAGGTTGCTCGCCACCCACCTTAGTAGGGCCAAATCAGCGCTGCAAATATTTCTCTTTTGCTAACGTAGCCTTTTTTGCTGGTATATGGAGGAGACCCAGCGCATGTTCCAACTATTGGTGCTGTAGTCAAGGAGCTGCAGCAGAGGCATCACTGCAACGTGCTATCATTGCAATCTTGGGAGGGCGAGTATGAGCCCTGGGTGCAGTACGTATTCATGTGAGTAGCCAAGGTAAACAGGAATTCCACAGGTGATTGGTTGTTGCTGCAACTTGTCTTTGGCGATGCTTACAGCTCTTGTAGGAATTATGGCTGGCTTCACAGACACTGATGCTCCTCCTGCTTTGGCATTGGTTATTGTCAATCATTCCTGCTCAGTGCCTTGCCAACTTTTTGCTTGAACTTTTTCTAAACTTCAGAGTGCCACTTTCACATTCCATGTGTTTTCACTGCTTGTGACTGCGACAGAAAGTGTGGTTGCTGGTTTATGTCAAAATACAAGATGCGCACTCAATTTTTCCCTTCAGGAGCGTGCAGCATGAAATAATCAAGAAGGTGGTAGCGGGAAAGGAGATTGAGGTCAGAAAGCAGCTATGGGGCGGGACACGCAACGGCGTGCTTGTGGGAGCATCAAGATACTACATGGGGCCTGATTTTTATGGAAGGTGCGCTCTTATCTTGGAGTGCCAAATCCTGGATTGTATAATGCAGGCTTTCTTTTGCAGGAATAGTGCTCTTGGAACTCCAGCGCACACTGCAGCGATGTTTTCAGCTCCAGAACTGTATTGCATTAAACTTTGCACAATTGTGAGGTGGGTTCTGTCTCATACATAGCCTCAAATATTAAAGATTTCCTGACCCCTGCCACGTTTATTATTGGCTCTCCCTGCAAGTGGCTCTTTTCCTCACGTGGTAGACATGTCAGGCTGCACTCACACCATCTTTACTCTTTTTCCCTTTTTTCTTTTTCGCTGGGAAAATGTGAGCTGAAGGCAGTGTTGCTTGGAGCATCTTCATTAGACGTGTCTTCCCATGTTTTGGCTGAAGCTGTGATAGAACAACCTTATTTTTGTGTGCAGGCCGGCTGAAAATGTGCCTGGGTTCATCACACTCACCTTTTTCTTGGGCGGAGGCGGCATTTCTGCCCAGGAGCTGCAGTTTGCAGACGAGTATGGGGCTCCATGGGTTTATATCCCTTGTCCGTGAGTGGATCCTTGATACAAATGCCGTGCCTCAAGGCAGCCTAGCATTGCCTGGGCGTTGTTTTGGATGCATGTGCTTGGGAAAGGGAAGGGAAGGGTTACATAGTTGTACCTGCCTGCGGGGGCAGCTTAGCTAAAGCAAATCTTGCCTGCAACCAAATTTGTCCAATCTAAAAGCAATACTAGAAGCTCAGACACA
Source organism: Dunaliella primolecta (assembly GCA_914767535.2). Lineage (NCBI taxonomy): Eukaryota > Viridiplantae > Chlorophyta > Chlorophyceae > Chlamydomonadales > Dunaliellaceae > Dunaliella > Dunaliella primolecta. The sequence goes on along the minus strand of OU611756.1, from coordinate 10,860,555 downwards.
GCATTTCAGGCATGCAGACAAAAACTTGGATAACCCTAGGACATCAGCCTGGTTCATGAAGTCTCTAGGGTTTAGGTTTGGGTTTTAGGGTTTGTTTCTCTTCCTTTCATCCCACCAGCCTGGTACAAAGCCCAATGGAATGCCAAAGTGTGTGTGGTACGTCCTCATAATTCTACTGGAAGCATGGGCCTCTTATGGAGTCAGACTGTCCGAACTCCTCCAATCATGGATAATATGCTCACTAAGAACACCCTCCAAGTCGTCCATGTTAAACTTGGCTCTGGTACATACAGCAGCAGCAAACTGTTGAGCATAAGGCACATCATTCAAGGCTGTCAGCATGTGCTTGGGGGACAAAAAAGGTCTATGTTTAGAGGAGGCTGCATTTTGGTTCAGCTCGTTCGAGTTTCGCAATGTATCTAGGAAAGGAAAGGGAAGGATAGTTGTATATTTGATTTGAGCCTCTTCGAGTAACCTCATGGCTTCCAAGCCGAATGCACAGTCTGAGCTGCTTTTCAGAGGAATCCAATTGTTTTGATTTCCAAGCCAAGCTTTTGTGGCATTAGATTTGCAAGATGGAAGCGTATCATTTGGCAAATGCACTTTGCAGTATTGGAGCATCCCAATCACTGAAGCGCTTTCTCTGTGAGGTGGAGCATCCCATTCTTCCCTATACTGGGCAATTTTTGACTGAAACAAGTGCCAAAACTTGACAATTTACCTGAATTGCAACAAGCGCAGGGCAAAGAATGTGGAGGCATACGGTGGGCGTTTCGGTCCTGTGCACGATTATGTAGTTAAGAAGCTGGCTGCCGGGGAAGGAAGGCACCTTGCCGTCTCTGCTAACCAACCATCACTGTAGATAGAATTAATATCCTTGATGAGTGCACTTAATTGCTTGCTGTCCTCTTCAATCACGTTAATGTCGTTTGTTGTACGTCCTTGTTTTCTGTTTTTTCGCAATTGGTTGGTACAAATAGGTTGAACAACAATCTGTTCACAAATTTTTTTCAGCCTAAAGACTTGAACATCCCGTTTGTTTGGTTGGTCTTCACTAGCATTTTTGTATTAATGTGGAGCTCCTGAGTCCAAGAGGTTAAGCAAAGGATTTAGAAGTCCATATGGCCCAAGCGTCTCACAGCACTCGTAGCAGCACGGGCCGAGGCGCAGGAGAGCAGCCTTCGCAGAAGGGGCAGCAAACGCATCGCGCTTAACTCCTGTCTTTCCCCCATCTCTCCCCTGCCTAGCTAGCGCAGTAAATAGGCCAGCGAAGTTTTAGCACGCGACAAACTGGTAATCCATGGAAAGCCACTAGTAAGCCTAGTAATGCTCTGTCATTGCAACATATGTGCCTAGCTTCATAGTAATGCACCCGGTAAGCCTGTGTGCTTGCAGACTGGTAAGCCATGGAAAGCCATTAGTAAGCCTGGTAATGCTCTGTCAATGCAACATAAGTGCCCAGCTTCATAGTAATGCACCCGGTAAGGCCCCGGTCAGACACGCGGGATCACCCCCCGGGATCAGGGTCGATTTCAGGGGGGGGTGATCCAGGGCGCGTGTCTGACCGCACCGGGATCAGGGGTCGGGATCAGGGTCGGGATCAGGGGGGGGTGATCCAGGGGGGGGGGCCTGATCAGGGTCTGGGATCACCCCCCCACCTTCGCCTAGACGTGGCTGGCGAGGCGCGGGGGGCCCCCGGCCGTGCTGTGCAAGCAAGGAAGTGCGGAAAAAAATTACCTTCAACGTTGACCAGTTGAACAACAACTTTCGGATGCATTTTTATAATATATAATGGCCGGTGGTGTGTACGAGGTAGAGGATGAAGTAGAGGAGGAGGAATGGATGAAGCAAGCTTCTGCAAGCAGGCCTACTCGTGCTGCAGCTGCTGCTTCTCGTGAAACGCAGGCAGGGGTGGCAGCGGAAGAGCTGCAACTCTCCGATTCATCTTCAGGGTACGACCCAGGTCAGGAGCAGCAGCAGGAGAGCAGTGCAGAGGAAGACGGTAGAGTGCACGCAAGATCAGTGGGTAAGCAAGTCAAGCAGGGCAAGCAGGGACCCCCAGCGGCGCAGAGGGCTGCACAGAGAAGTAAGGGGAAAGGAGGTAAGCAGGTGGTGCCAGCACAGGGGGAGAAGAAACCCGTGTGTGATGCACAGAGCAGAAACAAATGTAGGACCTAGTGCCAGCCTATGCACAGTGCCAAATTGTTGCATGTGTAAATGATTCTAGATACAGTTGAACTTGCACTGGATGGCTCACCAGCATCTGCCCACAGGTGTGGTCTTGCAGCTGGATGGCAGTCAATAGCCCAGTGAGCATGAAAGAGTTGGTGGTGGGCATGCCTACTTGGGGAGGGCCTGAGAAGAAAAAAACCATAAAGGCCAACAGCAGGGAGGCCAGGCCCATTGCTGGCTGGAGACGAATTGTCCAAGCCCACGGTCTCTTTTTAATACAATAACAACAAAAACTCACAATTTGATATTTTTGCGAGGGGGGTGATCCCGGGGGGGTGATCCGTCGTGTGACCGCCCTGGGATCAGGGTCACGGCAGAATTCAATGAGCCAGACTCAAAAATTGATAAAATTTTATGAAGTGTGAATTTCCAGCAGTTGATTGAACCAATGGCCTCACAAAATTGACGTGCATCCTCCTGGCACAAAAAAACAGGTGTGGAAATTTTGAAAACATAGTGATCCCGACCCTGATCCGGACCCCCTGATCCCGCGTGTGTGACCGGGGCCTAAGCCTGTGTGCTTGCAAACTGGTATCCATGGAAAGCTGGCCATGTAATATTGAATATATTTATAATATATATATAAGGTCTTGCTGAAGGAAGGGGAAAGCCTCGTTGAACTTCCAGTTGTGTAGCACTGCAATTTTTTGCCAAGTGCCAAACCCACGACTCTGCTTCAATTAGCAACAAAATATAAAGTTTACGAACAACATCCAGGCCAGCGTCGCTTTGTGATTCAACCTGTGGGCAGGTTAGGCCGCGCCACAGCTCCCTCAACGCTACCCCCTCTCCTCAACCCCCTTGTCCACTGGGCCCTGGAGGCACTTGGAGCAGCTAGGAGCAGCTACATATGGTGCTGGCCAGCTGCAGCTCTTCATGGTCCCAAATTTGGGCCCAAAATCATAACAAAAAGCATTACCATCCATGGCTTACCCTAGCTTAATGGTAAGCCATCGCTTGCCAGCTCAATTTCCAATACGTCTTACCCAGTTGAGCACTGTGTTTAGAGTGACTGATGAGGGTGGAGAAGGTGTGAATGCCCCACACCATGTGTGCAAAGCTGGAGAGTGTATCAACAAGTTAGTGTTGCGTTGGCAGCAGGATAAGGCCCAAGTTTACGCTGAGCACATTCGGGACAATGCTGAAATGCTGGCTCAATTTGATGAGGCAGAGAGGTCTGGGGATGTAGATAAATTGGCGTTTTGTGTGCGTTCTTTGATCATCCAGGCAGCGAGCAGTAGAGCTGTGGGCATGTCAGGCCGAGCAAAGTGTGTTTTTAAACGTGAGCGTAATAGGAAGGGTCCTCTAAACCCTGTGTGGTTCAATGAAGAATGTTGGGAGAAGCGTAGGGCTTTCATTGAGGCAGTGAAGCATGGTGAAGCCAGGCATGCTTGCAGATTTCTCAAGAGGGAAAGTATGAGGTGCAATCGTAGGATGAAGCGAAGGCACGCGAGACAGTTGCGGAATTTGTTTTTGGATAGGCTATTTCGGAAGGATCCGGCAGTGCACGCTTTACTAAAAAAGCACACCAAGCCTCACACAACCCCTGTGCCTGCTCCAGCTTGGCATGATCACCTACACAAACACTTCAGAGCAAAGAGGACATTTGAAGAGTCTCGCCCATCTGCGAGGGATATGGCTGTGCCACTGGGCCGGCGCAACCTTCCACCTGAGGTCCTTCTCAGGCGGGGCGCGCAGTCTGGGTGGGCTCCGGAGCCAGATGAGTTTGAGATCCCTGATGTATTTGTGTTAGAAGGTATGTTGGGTAGTGAATTTCAGAAGTTGAATGTTGGTGCCTCTTCAGGCTTTGATGCGATCCCGATTCCTTTTCTTAAGCATGCGTGCTTGCCAGTGCAGTGTGGGAATAAAACCAAACAAGTAAATGTGCTGGTACCTCTGTTGGCTCGTCTTTTTAAAGTGTTGCTGACTGAAAGTAAAGTGCCTGCGTGCTGGAAGGTTGCCAAGTTGAGCCCCATTCACAAAAAAGGGGAAGTGCTGAAACCTGGGAATTATAGGATGATTGCGGTTAGCGGTGTAATGTATAGGATTTATGCTAATGTGCTGAAAAATCTGGTGACAGATTGGTGTATGAAAAAGGGAAAGATTCCGGACACGCAGTTTGGCTTCTTTCCAGGAAGGAGCACTCTGCATCCTCTGTTCATTCTGAGGCACCTCAAGCATGCTGCGAAAAAATTGAAGCCACGGAATTCTTCCAGATTGCACGTTGCTTTCATTGACTTTTCTCAAGCTTATGACACCGTGCCCAGACAGCAGCTTTGGTCTCACTTGCAGCGCAATGCAATGCCGACTCCTCTGCTCAGTGTGATCAGAGATATGTATGATAATGATGAGTACATTCTAATGGATGGTGAGAAAAGGGCGCGCGTGCAGCCATCGAACGGTGTTAAGCAAGGTTGTCCTTTGTCCCCCCTTCTTTTCTCTCTGTACATCAATGATATGGGCAGAGAGATAAGTGAGGGCATTGAGGGTGCTGTGACTGGTGATAGAGTGAATGGTGTGTCCCACATGATGTACGCTGATGACCTTGGATTAACTACGAATGACCCTGGTGAAATGCAGAAGATGCTGGACAGACTCCGTGTGTATGCCCAGAGAAAAGGGTTGACTGTAAACACAGCTAAGTCTGAGGTGGTGCACTTCAACAGTACGTCTGTCTCTCCTCTGCAGAATCCTTTTACGTATGATGGAGTGGTCCTTCCAGAGAAGGACAGGTTCAAATATTTGGGAGTGCTGTTGGATAAAAAGATGGATTTAAAGGTAGCTGAGGAGCATGCGGTGCGGCCTTATATGGCTGCACAGAGAAGGATTTCGGAGTTTGCCAAGGGTCATGACCTGAAAAACAGGCCTCATGCTATGCTCTGGTTGTCCAAGGTGTATGGCATTCCTGCTGGGATGTATGCGTGCCAGGTGTGGGGAACTCATTACTTGAGAGAAGGCAGTGAGTTTGAGAGTCAATTGCAGAAAAGACATCTGTGTTCCTTGAGGCGCATTCTTGGAGTATAGAACAGTACTACAAATTGGCCGGTGTTGAGAGAGTGTGGCCAGGAGCCTCTGCAGTTCTTCTGGTTCCGTGCCTCCATCAAGTTTTTTAATAGCATGCTTGACTCCAATAGTGAAGTCTTGCGTCGTGTGCTGAGGGCTGATTTAAGTCTGGCTTCTTTTGATTCCTCTTGCTGGGCTGCTGAAGTCTCTAATGCTTTTGGTGGGATGCGGAATGGTGATTCGTTCAAACAGAACATGCTGAGAGCTGAGAAAATCCCCATGCAAGAGTTCATTGGTGATTTGCGATACAGACAGCAGAAAGTGTGGAGAGGGGCCGATGTTTTTTGTCCTCGTGCAGTTAACAAGAAGGTAGTGACGTACCATAAGTGGTGTGGGAATTCTGAGAGTGGTCCCAGAGGTGCTCCTTTTTGTATCCCCTCGTATCTGTTCAAGGATTTGGACAAGCATGTTTTGAGAAACATTAGCAGATTTAGATTGCGTGCTCATCACTTGAGAGTGGAGTCTGGTAAATGGCTTGGGGGTTCAAGTATCTGTGATAAGTGTGAGTGTGGGGAAGTCCAGGATGAAAAACATGTGCTTTTCTTTTGCAAATGTACTGAGGTGCGCGAGCTACGCACGAGATACAAGGACCTTTTTGAGGAGATGTTTAAGACTTTGCGTGTGTTTGCTCCGCCTTCAAACGCTGACTTTATTCCATTCTTGGCTTGCCATCATACTATCACTGATTCTGAAATCAATGCTTTCATAAACCAAGACTCATACAGACTTCTTAGATTTGTGTCAGACTTGGTCTCAATTTTTGATACTGGTTGAGCTTGTTTCACCAGCTGCCATCAGCCAGAGTCTCGGGCTGTAGGCCACCATTGTAAACCCCTTATTACCCAGTAAGCCTGGCAAGAGGGGGTCGGTAATGCTTTCCAAGAAAGAAAAGAAAAAGAAAAACTTCGTAGGCAGAGGAAACTCTCCCTACATCAATTAAGGAAAACTTTTCCTTGAAGGAGACACATTGGCTCAGAAGAGCCGTGAGTCCCCTCCACCACGAAGCTACAAAAAGAAGACTCTAATGGGGATCTGGAGGGTTATTGGAAGCACCCGGCTCCATAACCAGGCTGCAAGAAGTACTCTTGTTTTCAATAGCACGCCTAATGGTAACAAGCTTGTTGGCATACATGACAGAATGGACATGAAGTTTGCGAGCAAGTTTATTGGCGTGTTGGTGGTCAAGTCCCAGTTGTTTAAACTGGTTAAGGGTGTGCTCAGTGTAGCAGGTCCCACCAACACCCAAAAGGATGGTGTGGAGAGTCACAACTTTTGCATTAATGCGTTTGTAGAGGTCTGCATGCTGCCGCTGTGCCGTCTCTAATTGTTGTCCAGGCCTCGTGTCTTCACAGTACTTGATTTCAATCAAGTGCACATGCCGCTGGTTCACATTCAGTTGGTGGGGTTGCCTCACGTGGTTGGCTGTTGTGGCCCTCAGTGTGGGGTTGTGTCTGCTGCGTAACGCATGATGGTATGAGCAGGAGGTAGAAGGAGAAGAAGTGGGTTTGGCTTTATAGGGAGTAATCAGTATAGCATCAGGACGCTTTCCAACATTCCGACGTGGGACCTTCTATGTTCTCAGATTGGACTGGTCTGGTTTCAGGCATTTGGCTAAGCTGCTCTTACAAGCAGGTGCAGCTATGTAACCCTTGCCTTTCCGAAGCAGGGAGGTTAGCCAAGTCTGTACTTAGAGTATGACGTGCTTTTACTGAGCATCATGAAGAAGCTACGTAAGGCAGTGAAGCACTCCCTCATCAATTAAGGAAAACAAGGCACAGTGATTCAAGAGAAATAGAGAAGAATAAATGGAGAAGCTTAACGACAGGTGGGTTATTGCATAAAAAAGGGAGGAGCTGCATCACACATGTACCAAAATCCCTGTAAAAATAACACAAAAATTGGGGCGGCGCGCAGCGCCCTTATTTGTGTCCAGTAACTCAGTCAAATGTTTGGACATACATACACTTTTCTGTCCCAACAAGTCCATCATCATCTCATTCCTCACAAACACGTGTATGTCTTTGCGTGCTTGTTTCATTTAGAGTGACAGTATGTGTGATTCTTACAGTTGACACTTCTGAACTCAGCTCAAGGCTTTTAGTTGACATTTACACAAGTTTAGTTTGGTTTGGTTACAGGCACCTTTTGCTTCAGCTAAGCTGCCCTTGTAGGCAGGTACAGTTATGTAACCCTATCCTATCTTATCCTCACAAACACGATCAAAGGCACTATTGGGTTTCTGTAACTCAGTAACATGCCGTTCTTGTGTTCATTTTTACTTGGTGCTGGTCTTTGTAACCTATCTATTTTCACGCTTTAAGACTCATATACATACAGCACCCTACTGGTTTATTGTGTGGTTGCAGAGAACGCAAAAGCACTGGGCCAAAATGTCGAGCAAAGGCCCAATGGTCTCTACTATCAGCTGCTTTTGTAGGTAGGCAGCACAGCGCAGGACCTGCGCTAGCTTGTCCTCATCGGTCATGAGGTGAGGTCCCTGTGTTTTGTGTGCATGCAGTGCAACAACTGTGAGGGGGCAAGCATGCGTCCATGCACGTGTCACACAGCAAGCAACTCGCACGCATGCGCTGGGGTGCACCAGGCTCAACAAGTTCAGCTGTGTGCTGTGGCACTGGCGGCAATCACGTGAGCATGAAACACGACACATCGAGACCTTGACCCGTGCTTCACGAGAGCATGGGAGGTTATTAGGCATTGATCCCAACATGACCTGCTATGCTCTCATAAAAGGAAGCACAAAGGCTGAGAGCAAGGAGCATGAAGACAGCAAGCATGCTCTCAAACACAGTGCCCAAGCAGGCACCACCACCACGGTACGTTTGTGTGCACGTGCTTACTCTCGCATGCGAGATACAATCACAGCTTGTGATTGTGTGTGTGTGTGTGTGTGTGTGTGTGTGTGAGCTGCTCTTCATGTGCTCAATCACACACGTTCATGCCACAGCGTCAACAGAAGGCCAAGCAAACTCACGCTCTCCATCTGCATAGCTGCTAGCCAGCTGGTCTTCTTGCCAGCCTCGCTGGCCTGGCAACGGCCCGTTCATCCTGCGTGTATTCAGGCACCTTGAGACTGTGCACACGCAAGTATGAAAACTCTATTGAGGATTGAGGCCAGACAGGAAACCCCGTGCTTGTGCGCGAGCCCTAGTGAAGCACCAGTGACTTTGCGCGTGGACAGGTGAGAACTGCAGCTTGAGACTCTGCTTGCTTGTAGGTTGGCCAGCGACCAGACAAGTGTGCAATCCGCATGCGTCAGACTGCAAGAGTCACTGAAGCATGCACATTGCAACAGTCAAACTGCAAGAGTCACTGCTTTGCAGACAAAGCAGCAGCATGCACGGTCCGTTGCGAGTCTCAATAAGTATTCCAGCCAAGCACATTCACGCGCGTGGGCACGCGTACATGTGTGTGCCCACGCGCGTGTGTGCCCACACATGTACGCGCACAAACTCACACACACAGCACAGCACGCCGCTTTGCTCACCTTCCAAGCAGAAAGGTCACGCCTTCCTGCAGGTGGTCCAGCTTGGCGGAGAGTCGCTTGTCCAGCTCGTCCATGTTCTTTTCCAGCCCGTCCATGCGCTTGTCCATGCGGTTTTCCAGCCCGTCCATGCGCTTGTCCATGCGCGTGTCCAGCCTGTCCACCAGCTTCTCCGCTCTGCTGTTCACATAGATCGCAAGGCCTCCTCCACCAAGCACCAGAGTGATAAATTCGCACGAGGGGGCCCAGCCTTGGGGAAGCGCAGGTGTCTTGGGCAGTGGCACCCCGTTGGATCTCAGCTCAGTTGCGAAGGCGCGGAGGGCATGGAGGCTCCTGAGCATTTTTGTATGCTCCTGACATGGGTCTCAGGATGTGTCTAACTTTCTGCATCAAGACAATAACAAGCTTTATTCTTTCCTTAATGATTTATCCTACTGATCCAAAATGTTACGTGATCCAAATCACGAGGGCCCATCATGAAAATTGCCTGTAATTCGTATCAGCAGCATTTCGGCTGAAAGCCATCACGAAGAATAAGCATCAAAAAAATTTTCCTGCGGGACGTCACGAAAACTCTACTTCTTCAACTCGGGCACCAGAGGCCTTTAAACTTGCCATGCTTCTTGCTTAAAGTTGTAAGATGGATACTAAGAGGGTTTGGGAGGAAGTGGAGCCTGTATGAAATGCCTGCAGAGCCCCGTGCAAGCAAGCAGTTGCAAGCATCTTGGGCACTCGCCCAACCCAGCCCCTCCAAGCCCCCTCCCCTCAAGCATCATAAGCAGCAGTTACAGCTGCAGCAGCACCAGGAGCACCTGGAACAGCAGCAAAATCAGCTGCGGCATCTGATGCAAATGCGGCAGCAGGAGGATGAGCTTCGGCAGCAGCAGGAAAACCTGGAGCTAGAACAGCAACAAGAGCAGCAGGATGTGTGTGTGTTTGTGTGTGCATTATGTGTGTGTGTGTGTGTGTGTGTGTGTGTGTGTGTGTGCGCGCGCGCGCCCGCGCCTGCCAGTATGCCCATATGCCCACACACCTGAAGTGAGATGCAAACTCAGTTTGAGCAGGCCATTGCAAAAGAGGACCCTTTGTCTGCCTGTGAGGCAGCATGTTTTTGCTTGCGTTCAATGATTGTACAAGCTGCTGGGGATGCGGGCATGACTGGGCTGGTCAGTGTGTGCGGGCCTTTGTGTGCCAGCCGGAGGGGCGCTCACAGCCCTCCCTGGTTTGATGCAGCTTGTAGAGAGAAGCGTCGTGTGTTCATGGAGGCTCTTCGAACTGGTCAGCCTCTGCATGCGCGTGAGTTTGTACGGAGGCAATATATCCAAATTCGGTGGTCGAAGCGTGCATACACGCAGACAGAGGGATGTGTTCCTAGGGAGGCTTTACAGTAAAGACCCTAATGTGCATGCAATGCTGCGGCGATCTAAATGTACTCAGACCACACCTGTGGCACAGTCTGTGTGGGAGAGGTATCTAAAAGCGCACTTTCAGCACCGTGAGGCAGCTCAATTGGTCCTTGGGGGTGTGGCTTTGTCTGCAAGGGATATGGCTATTCCTTTGGGTCGTGGGCACGACGTTGAGGCTCTTTTGAGACAGGGCACTCAAAATAATTGGATGCCTGAGCCGGATACAGTTGCTGTGCCTGCAGAGGAGGAGATGCAAGGGCTGCTAGCCAAGCAGATTGGGAAGATGAATGGGCATGCTTGGTTTTGACTGTGTGGCTGCTCCTTTTATCAAATATGCTGCTGTGGTGCGCCCGCGGGTCAATGGCCGGGGCACTGAGCGGGTAAATGTGCTGGTGCCGTACATGCCCGGCTTTTCAAGCTGTTCTATGACAAGGCTCGCATTCCTGAATGTTGGAAGAAGGCCAAGCTGACCCCCTTGTACAAAAAGGGGCCCTTCATTGAACCAAATAGCTATCGCATGCTGGCTGTCAGTGGCACAATATACCGCTTGTATGCTAATGTGATTCGTTCTCTTGTCACGGACTGGTGTGTGGCCTCAAACAAGATTCCAGACACACAATTTGGCTTCTACCCTGGAAGGAACACCCTCCAGCCCATCTACTTTTCAAGGCACCTACAGCATGCTGCACGCACAATCAAGCCTGGGCGATCTAGCCGGCTGCACACTGCATTCATTGACTTCAAGCAAGCATATGACACCATCCCTAGGCAGGCACTCTGGCAGCACCTGCAGCGCACACGCATGCCCACTTCTTTCCTGTCCGTCATTAAAAACATGTACGATGCAAATGAGTATATTTTGAAGGATGGAGAGAAGAATGCTCAGGTGCATCCTAACACAGGTGTGAAACAGGGCTGCCCTTTGTCCCCTCTGCTTTCTCTCTGTATATTAATGACATTGATGAAATTGCGGAGGGGGTGCAAGGTGCTGTCACGGGTACGGCTGAATTCTATGTGATGCACATGTTATATGTTGATGACCTGACTCTGATGGCCAACGATCCTGTTGCGTTGCAGACCATGTTGAACCGCTTGCATGCGTATGCTCAGAGGAAGCACTTAGTCATCAACACAGTTAAATCTGAGGTGGTGCACTTCAATTCCTCTGGGTCGGACCTGCCTGTTTTTCATATTGGGGGGGTGCCACTGGCACACAAGGAGTCTTTTAGATACCTTGGCATGATGTTCCACAAGTGCATGAGCATGGCCAAGTCCTCTTAGCATGCAACTGGCCCCTTCATGGCGTCTGCATTTCGGGTACGTCAATTTGTTCGTGAGAATTTTCTAGCAAATAGGCCGTACGCGTCTCTGTGGCTTGGGAAGACGTATGTGGTTCCAGCTGGAATGTATGCAGGCCAAGTGTGGGGCACTGAATACATTAAAGCGGGCAAGGAATTTGCAAGTGATCTGCAAGTGCGGCACATGAGTTATCTTAAGAGCACGCTGGGTGTTAAGCGTACCACTACAAACTGGGCTGTCCTGAGGGAGTGTGGTCATGAGCCGCTTCAATTTTAATGGTTTAGGTCTGTTGTCAAAATGTATAATAGCATGCTGAGGTCTAACAGTGAGACGTTGAGAAGAGTGTTGAAAGCGGATTTGAATATTCATTCGCGTGAGCCAGCCTGCTGGACTGCTCAAGTTTTAGATGCTTTTCAAGGCTTACGCCGCTGTGATTCCTTTATGCAAGCTCTGCGGCAGGCCCCCCTTCCCTTCAGTTTCTTCTTTCGCGTCTGCTCGGGTTCAATCAGGTCGTGCTTTAATCCAGCTGGACATGTGTATGGCAGGCCCTGTCTGAGCTGAAGGTGTACTATCTGCGGCTTCTTCCCTCTCAAGTGGTGTGTATCCAGGAATTGCTGCTTCGTTTCCTCTGCTGTGTTAGCGGCGCGCACACATGGGACGGAATGCTGTCCGGGCAGTGGCCTATGGTCGTACTCATTTGGTGTGCATACCTCACGTGACAGGCTTGTAGATGGTGGTACTCAGATTCCTCCGAGCATAGGCCAGAGACATCATGAAATAATTTTAGGTTGTGTTTCTGCACCCCCCCTTTCCACTAGTAGTAGTTGCCTTAACTCTAAAGGGAGAATTGCCTCTGTCATACTCCAGGGAACCAACGCCAACCTCTTACTTCTGGGCACCTATTGGCCCTCAGGCAGCTCTCAGGAAGCCCTCAATAGCAGAATTGAAATGCAAGAACACATCAAGACTCTAATTAACACTTACAGCAACTGCACTCCCATCATAATTGGGGACATGAATGCTACAGTTCGTGCAAGCGACCGCACCAGCAACAATACCTACCAGGCTGATAGAATGTACCGTGAATTCCTACTCTCTAACAATTTTTCTCCCTGCAAGGAGGAAGCAAACAGACCCTGGACCCACCATCAAGCTGTTGGCCAAGACGGTAGTAATCACACTCGTTACACCTTTAGCCGTATTGACGACATCATACTTCCCTCTGAAATTGCGCATAAGTGCCCTCCATGCACCCATGAACTGGGCTCTCTCAGCGACCATGTCCCACTTGTAGCCAACATACCCCTTAAAGCTCTAAACATCCATATTCCTGTCCTTGCTATCACACACCCCGCTATTAAAAGCCCCCATAAAGTCCTGATTCGCCCACTAAGCGAGTCTGACCGCACAGCCTTTACACAGTCCCTACAAGACCCTGCACATGGGATCATCCAAAAACTTGAAGGACTCCTCCAAACCCTTGACCCAGCACATACAGAAGCCATCTCCTTCCTAAACAACCTGAATAACGCGTCTGCTAAACACACAAAAAACTTGAGACACTCTGTAACAAACCTTCCACAGAGACAGTTGAAACCCTGGCAGAGGGCATTTCCGGCCTCATTCACTCCTCCTACCAAGTAGCACTAAAAGTCTGCAGCACAAAAATCATTTCTTCAGACAACAACCACTACAATCCAAGGACTGTCAGAAACAAGCGGCATCAATTGAAAAAGAAGCTTAATCATATCAGGTCTATTCAGTCTTTGCTCACATCTCTTGACATCAACCAAAAAGACAGCACCTCAACCATCTTGCAACAGAACATGGAAAGCCCAATTCTCCATACAGCCATCTCTAAACTCAACAGCCTTAAACATGACCTCCCACCCCTCCAACAGTTGGAGGAGTTGTATGAAAGCGCCAAACAAGCTAATACCTACATAGATGAAACTTGCAACAGAGATAACAGTAACATGGCTCGCAAAAGAATGCAACAAAAAATAAATACTAATCCCAAACAAGCACAAAAAGAGATTTTTAGAGATAAAAAATACACAGCCAAGAGCAGGGCTCCAAGCGCTGCGTGATCCAGAGACTGGCAATATTGAAACTGAGCCTACCAAGCAGACCCAAATTGTAGATAATTATTACACCGAAGCTATGAAGGCAGTCAACATCAAGCATGGCAAATACCTCCCGGAAGAAGCACCACGTAGTTATCCCTGGGAACAGGCCGGTAGAATTGAACCAGTGCCTGATCCTTTCACTTTACAATCACATATTACAAAAGGATAACTTGAAGGTAACAGTAAAAGGGAATGGCTCCACTCCAAAATCATGGATAAAAGCGCCTTCAATGAATGCATTAAAACTCTCAGTAACAACAAATCACCAGGTCCAGATGGCGTAGTAAATGAGATCTTAAAACTGCTTTCCCCTGAAATTCAGGAGAGCATCCACAAACTCTTCATCATTATGTGGGCCATCCGCCTCACCCCGGTATCTTGGAAGACAAGTGAGACTATCCTCATTGACAAAAATAAAGGAGAAGAGACCGAAATCTCATCCTACTGACCTATTGGGCTTGCCAACACGCTTTACAAGCTGTGGACGCGTATGGTCACTAATACACTTAATGAATATGCAGAAGCACACTCTCTACTGAGTTCCACTCAAGCTGGTTTCCGTAATCAAAAAGACACCATCCACCAGCTCCAGAATGTCATCATGGGGCTTATAGACGCAAAAAATTTTGGGAAAGATGTTTATGCCCTCATTGTTGATGTCACCTCCGTATTCAACACTACTGACCATGACAGGATGCTCTGGATTATGTATGACTTGGGATTCCCCACTGATTCTATTGACACTGTCAAAAATCTCTATGAAAGCGCCACCACCCAAGTTAAATTGCCCTCAGGACGTAGCACTGAAAAAATTCCTGTTGACAGAGGTACAATCCAAGGAGACACACTTTCTCCCTTCCTCTTCCTCCTTTACATGGAGCCCCTCTTACGATGGCTACATGTAGGAGGACGCGGTTATAAACACGGCTGCATCTTAGGCCAAAACGCCACTGATACTCACCTTGCTAATGTACTAAGCAGCGCTGCTTTTGCTGATGACCTTCTCTGCCCCACTAGCACAATCCAGGACCTCAAAGTACAAGCCAGAAAACTCACTCTCTACTCTGACTGGGCTGCACTTGTTATATCTGGCAGCAAAACAAAAGCAACGGGCATTTTGCACAGCCATCCTGGAAAAGATCAAAATGGAGTGACACCCTCTCAAGCTCTCTGTCAACAACTCAAAGAAAAAATAGAAATCCAAAGACAAAAAGCCCAATTTCTTGCATCACATGAACCCTTCCTTTATCTTGGAGTTCAGATCACCATGGACTTAAATTGGAAGCATCAAATCCAACACATGACCTGTAACCTCAAAAATAAGCTTGATAACCTCAACTCTTCCTATGCTTCCCCACGCCAAACACTTAACATCGTCCGTACAGCTAGTATCCCTAGCCTTGCCTATGCTTTTGCAGTTACTCCCTGCACACCAGCAGACCTCATCATTTGGGAAACTATGATAGACAGGGTTATCAAACATAAATTCAAACTGTGGAACAGCACAGCAGCGGCAATGATCCGCGAAGATTCTGACAACTTTGGACTAGGACGCACCTCAATTTGTGTAAAATACCACAGATGCCTAGCTTTTGCACTAACGTCTAGCCTAGAGGACCCCTCAATTAGACATCGCACCATAAGCCTCAACCTCCTCACTAAGCAAATAGCGGACCTTAAGCTCTCATCTACAGCCTACCTTACCAAACGAGAAGGAACCAAGCTGCACATAAGACGCCAGCTCAACTTCTACATGCGTGCCCGCCAACTGATCAGTGTTCACTCTAGTAAGCTCCACCTCATGAAACACGAGAAAATCTGTTCGGTGAGGACTTAGACCTCATCCATAAAGCCCTCTTCCTGCATAAACCACCTCCCCACAACCTCTCCTCCCTCATGACCTGCATAATGCAGCCCTTAATGGGCCTTGGAATTAATGGAATCCATGAACTTACATCCCCATGTAAGACTCACGTCATCACAGTAGCTCAGCTACAAGCCAAATATTCCAAGGTCAACGTTAAATGTAAAATAGCACTCAACAGACTCGCAGCACTGGTAAACCTCCCCCAGGAAGAGGAGTTAAGCACATCCTCCATCCAAAAAATCATTGCCTACAAAAACACTGAAGCTAACACTCTTGCACATTACCGCCTTATCAAAAACACATATGTGAGTGGCCTCAATGTGGGGCCAATTACCCCGATTCATACCCTCTCACAGGCTCCCAACCAAACAGAACCCCTTCCACACAAGTAGTGCCATCACCACAGCCTCGCTCCACATCCCACTACAGACACAAACATACTGGACGTCGCCTCAGACGTTACCAAAGCACCTTGTCCGCCCCTACAAAGAACGCTCCTACACAAGAAATTTGTCCTGTTACTCATGAAGTAATAACTGACAAAGAACCACAACCCACAGAAGAGCCACCCAACGAAATAACTCGCTCCAATTGTAGGCTGAGAATCACTCCTACACAAGTAATTCATACCTCAACACAAAATACTGCTAACTCTAATGTTATGACGCCCACTCAACAGGATTCACCTGCAGAAGGGCCACCCAGCAAGCGCACACGCTCAACTAAGAAACACACCTCCACACCCATGTCTCATCCCCTTAGCCAGAACTATCAAAGAGCAAATGCCAGCCAAAGCACTGCTAATTACAACCCAACACAGCCCAACCCCCCATGCACGACAGATACTGGACAGACAGGCAACATCTGCAGCCCTCCTGCCTATCCAAACACTCCAAACAGCCTAGATACACAAATCAATAACCACCACAAAAACAAGAAGAAAAAATTACTTCACGTAGAGACAGAGCTCACCCCTCCTGCCATCAACCCCCTCAGCTCGCCATGCCATGCCTCTGAGGTCTGGAATTACAAGAAGACCTCGGTACAAAAGCTTATAAAAGCAAAACCAGCCAGCCATGCCATCAATATCATTTATAACCATGATATTGACATAACCCATATAGATGGTTGGAGAAACTGCATGGCTAATAAAAAAGACGGAAGGAGGACCCTCGTCCATAACCAAGTGCAGTACCACACCCATTTTGCCCCAATGATTATTGAGGAGTAGGCCCTTTATTCCAAAAAGCTGGCTTTCAGCATGCGACTACCCTACCTGCTGCTCGCACTGATATTGAGTGTGCTTGCTGCCAAATATGCAATTACCATGGTGGTTATGAACCTATCAACTCAGAACCACCGTACCCTGATATGTATATCTGTGATGTCTGCCATCGTACGTACCACTGGAAATGCATGAAAGATCTTGGATGCTTCACTGATGGGCAAAGACAAGAGATTGATGCAGCTGACACATGGGCATGTCCTGCCTGCGCAGACCTAAACAATGCACAGAAAATTGACAGAGAACGTCATTCTGAAAAAGAACTCATAAGGGTCACTTGGATGCCCTCCTGGGAGCCTGAGGAATTTAAAGAGGTCTGGCCTGAATTCCGGCAGCGTCTGCTTGAATTTGAAACCAGGCAGAGCGAACCTGACCTCTCCCGACCCACAGAAGACTTCACTCTTTCCAACCTTGAGAGGCAAGGCTTTGATAAACTTGGTGCGAACAACACTTGGAAACAGAAGCTTGACACAATTCTGCGCAATAAAGTTACCTTTGACATACACCCCACCAACCCACAAGTAGACATAAAACCCACTGGTTGCAGTGAATTCTGGCTGCATGACATTGACCTTGTCAAGTACACAGTTACACAAAAAACTAATGAAACATCACTAGACACTGGATCACATAGCCCCCACCCTAGTGCTTCTCCTCCCCTCATCCTCCCGGAAATTTACAAATCACACATGGCCTGCATTTATAACACACAAGGTAAATGTGTTGGGATTATAACCCCTAGCCGTTTTCAAATTCTTTACAAGGCTTTCTAAAGGGCCAAGCTTGCGGGCTTGCACAAAGCCATAACACCTGCTCCTACTAGCTTTGCATCTGAGATGCAGGGGCTCCTTGCTCGCAAAACTGTACTAGAAAACAAGTACGCTAGCAAAGAGATTAAAGACTCCTTTTCGTGGGCCCTGCCAACCCACATCCATACTGCCCTCGAGCGTTGGGCCCTGGTAACTCAAGAAAAAATGGCCTCCCCGCTGGATCACGACCCACAATACCAGCACTATTGGAGCAATGACCCCCGAGACACTCTCTTTGGTGCCCATCATAACTCCTTCTCCTCCAGATTTTCAGGCTTCTCCTTCTGCCATCCCATTTACGCCGAGGATGCTATGACTAAGGCCTTGCGTCATGCTATCTACTCAGCCATTCTCAACACAGAGGCCACAGCTACTTTCATGTTCCTCCCTGTCTGGGGAAAACAAATGATAACTAACCCCTACTTTAAACTCATTTCTGCATTCCCCCACCTCTGCTATGAACTTGGTACCATCCCGCGTACCAGCCTTTATTATGATGCCCCCCAATCTTGCCCCAACCAAGAAATACCTCTTTCTCAGCACACCTGGGACATACAAATTATCGCGGTTTGGAACACTGCTGCAAGGGTCCACCTAAACAACCATAACTCAGCTTGGCTACGGAACCTGGCTAGTGATATAAATAGGTATACAGAAGGCAAGTGGAAACTGCGCAGTGTCAGCAGCCATGCCACTCTCAATTCCACGCATGCTGTCATGCCTGGATTCGAGAAATGTAAGTGCCTCCCTTCTGACAAACAGCAAGTTTCCAAAATTTCAAAAAGCCCACTTATAAACAGTTACGAGGTAATCTCTGTGCCTAGCCAATCCAATCCCACCCTTGCTCTCAAAGTCCCAGACTGGAGGACATGGGCGTACACTGATGGCAGCTGTCACACCAGAAATGGCAAACAAGAAATTGGAGCTGGTGTTTACTGTCCTCTCACAGACAGCATAAAATTTGTTGAGCCTCACGGTGCTGGAATTACCAACACCATTTGCCGAGCTGAACTGGCAGCAATTGCTGCTGCCATCACACACTCTTACTCACACGTAGCTTCAGACAGTCTCACCTCTCTTCATCAAATACGTAAGCAACTTATTTATCCTGAGAAGCACAAACAACATATTCAAGGAGATGTCCTAAAAACCATTCCTACCCTCATTAGCAACTGGCAAACCAATATCTATGTCTACAAAGTAAAATATCATGCTGATATTGCTGGTAACGAATGTGCAGATGCTATTGCAAACTATCAGGCAAAACACGCCAATAATAGCGTGGCTGATACTGGGATCCTTAGCGCAGGCCCCGGTGGAAATCCTTTCTCTCAATTATTTTGGCTAGCCAAAAAAGAGAAAAGAGAACATGCTGCGGACACATCAACAGCTCCCGCTCCCAACCCTAAAATCACCTACCTTCCCAATCTTCAAAATGCTCTCAAGTCACACATGCATACAAAACACAGACTTGGATATGCCAACTCCAAAACAGGCTACTACTCCTACTATCAAGACTTGTTACCACACGTGGATAACAAGATCAGCAATGCCTTTAGAAACATGCCTTGTATATCCTCACCTATGAAGCGCACCATTCTCCAATATCGCACAGGCACCCTTTATAATCAAAAGCATGCAGTTCGCTTCAAAAGGTCCACTGACCCAAGTTGCCCTCTCCCAGGCTGTCATCAATTAGACAGTGCACCGTCATCAATTAGACAGTGCACAGTGACTCCACATGCTCTCTGGCTGCCAAAATCATATCATCTCCTGCATGAAAACTGAACGCCACAATATTGCTGGAAGAATGGTCACCAAAGCTCTTAGCAAAAGCCCTTGGGGACAGGTTTGGTTAACACGGACATAGGAAATGATGATAGGTTGGCGCAACACATCCTCCCAATCCCTGCACATGCATCTAATAGAATTATTCCCCCATACCTCTTTCCACGTAATTTTCCCAAAAGATCTAGTCTCAAATCTAGTCGTCCAGATGCTATACTGATTACTCCTTATCAAGCCAAACCCACTTCTTCTTCTCCTTCTTCCTCCTGTTCTCACTATGCTTTACGCAGCAGACAACCAACACAGAGGACCAGTGGCTCTAACCGTGTGCGACAACCCCACCAATTGAATGTCAACGAGCGCCATGTACACTTGATTGAAATCAAGTATTGTGAAGACACAAGACCTGGACAACAGTTGGAGGCGGCACCGCGGCAGCACGCAGACCTCTGCAGACTTATTTCTGCTAAAGCTGTTACCCTGCATACCATCCTTCTGGGTGTCGGTGGGACCTGCTTCAGGGAGCATACTTTAAACCAATTAAAACAACTATATGCTCACAAACTTGTTACCACTAGGCGTGCTATTGAGAACAAAAACACTTCTCACAGCCAGGTTCTGGAGCCAGGTGCTTCGGTAACCCTCCAGACCCCCATTAACTCTGTTTGTTTTAGAACTTTGTGGTGGAGGGGACTCACGGCTCTTCGGAGCCAATGTGTCTCCTTTTCCTTAATTGATGTAGGGAGAATTTTCTCTGCCTACGTAGTTTTTCTTTTCTTTCTTAACACACATTCTCTTTGGACGTCAAATTGATGATAAGTTACCAAGATGGATGACCTTCAGCCAGGTCGTTTGGCCGATGGGCTTGTAGCTGTTCACAGGATAGGGTAGGATAGGGTTACATAGCCGCACCTGCCTACAAGGGCAGCTTAGCTGATTATATTAGATTTGATTACGCAGGGAGACCTTCAGCCAGACTGTTTGGCTGATTAGCCTGTGGCTGGTCCATGCCAACCAACAGCAAATCCAAAAGCTTAGACATAGAATATAAAAGCTCCTTATTGCGTTGCAAGAGGAAAGAAAGAAAAGAAAAGAAAAACTACATAGCTATATAAGTTTCCTCTGCCTATAGGCAGAGGAAACTCTCCCTACATCAATTAAGGAAAAGGAGACACATTGGCTCAGGAGAGCTGTGAGTCTCCTCTACCACAAACCTACAAAGAAGAAAAGGCTAATGGGGATCTGGAGGGTTACTGGAAGCATCTGGCTCCAGAACCTGGCTGTGAGAAGCAATACTGTTTTCCATGGAACGTCTAGTGGTAACAAGCTTGTTAGCGTACTCCTGTAGTACTCCATACTCCAGTAGTACTGGATAGAATGGGCATGGAGTTTTTGAGCTAGTTTATTGGCTCGTTGATGGTCCAATCCAAGTTGTTTAAACTTATTCAAGGTATGAGCAGTAGAGCAGGTCCCACAAACACCCAGAAGTGTAGTGTGGAAAGTCAAGCGTTAGCATCAATGACATGGGCATAGGTATCAGTGAAGGGATAAGAGGTGCTTTGATAGGGGATGGAGTAAATGGCGTTTCTACATGCCATATGCAGATGATTTAACCACTGATGAAAAGAAAAGAAAAGAAAAACTACGTAGGCAGAGGAAACTCTCCCTACATCAAGTAAGGAAAAGGAGACACATTGGCTCAGAAGAGCCGTGAGCCTCCTCCACCACAAAGCTACAAAGAAGAAAGCTAATGGGGATCTTTAGGGTTACTGGAAGCACCCGGCTCCAGAACCTGGCTGTGAGAAGCATCATTTTCCATAGCACGTCTAGTGGTAACAAGCTTATGGGCATACTGAACCGAATGGGCATGGAGTTTTTGAGCAAGTTTATGGGCCCGTTGATGGTCCAGTCCAAGTTGTTTAAACTGGTTCAAGGTATGATCAGTATAGCAGGTCCCACCAACACCCAGAAGGATAGTGTGGAGAGTCACAACTTTAGCACTAATGAGTTTGCTGAGGTCTGTATGCTGCCGCTGTGCCGCCTCTAACTGTTGTCCAGGCCTCGTGTCTTCACAGTACTTAATTTCAATCAAGTGCACATGTCGCTGGTTTACATGAAGTTGGTGGGGCTGTCTCACGTGGTTGGCTCGTGTGGTCCTCTGTGTTGGGTTGTGTCTGCTGCGTACTGATGACCCAGGTGAAATGCAAGTTATGTTGAATAGGTTTCGGACATATGCAATGAGAAAAGGGCTGTCAATACATCAAAGTCCATGCATCTGAATAGTAGGTCGTGTCCTTCCCTGCTTCCATACATGGAAATGTGGTTCTTCCCCCAAAAAATCAGTTCAGATGCCTCGGTATGCTTATTGGCAAGCACATGAATTTGAAAGCGTCTGAGGAGCATGCTGTGCAGCCTTACATGGCTGCCCAACTTGGCCCTTTGTTGAACAAAGAATGAAGGTCGTCCCCACGGCTGGCCCACCCCTGTCTTAGCTAGGTCCTATAGGCAAAAAGTGACAATTTTCCGCTGCCTAGCATATCTCAGCACCCACTGCACCATTACAGGACCTGAAGAGTGCGTTGGATAGTTGATTTTTTTTCTACAAGATGGCGTGAACAGCATGTGGGGAGGTGCAGTGTGTGGCCGGCAGGAAAGTTTTGAAAAATTCTGACCTGGCTGTCAGCCTCCCATTTTGTGCCCCGTGAACCAATCTGCGCCCTCACAGTCCCTGAAAATCTGGGTGCTGCGTTACCCAGATAAAAGCACACTGTATTTCACACAGGCCGCCCTTTGGCCTAATTCTTGTTTTGGTTGATACGTCATGCTAGGCAGCCCACGGGGATGTGCTCAGGTTGCCAGGGGACGCAGCAGTTGTGATGCAATGTCACTTCCTGCATCGGCATGTCCCAGCGAGTACCACCCCACCAGCAGGCTCCCCCAGTGCCCTTACACAAATCTGACATCATAGCAAGATTAGACAATCTAAGAGCAGCTTAAGTCCAGGAGATCATTTTGTGCAAGTTTGAAATTCCACCTTAAGCTTTTCCTGCCAAAATGGGTGCAAAGCAGCCTCTGAGCCACACAGAGCACCTCCACATGTCAGATTTTCTGCTTTGCTCATTACTTGGGTCCTAAAAACATGTTTTAGTTGTTCAGAGCATGCACAGAGAGGGGTGTAGGGTGATGTAGGGCCTGGGATTGCAGTTGGCCATATTTATGGGGGGCCAGCCGTGGGGACGAGCTGAAAGGGTTTGTGAATGAGTATGGTTTGGGAAATAGGCCACACGCTCTGCTTTGGCTTTGCAAGGTGTTTAGTATTCCGTTTAGGATGAATGCATGCCAAATGCGAGGTACAGAATATTTACGCGAAGGCAGTGAGTTTAAAAGCCAATTTCAAGAAAGGTACATATGCTCCTTGAGATGTTTTCTAGGTGTGAAGGGCACTGCCACAAACTGGCCAGTACTGAGAGAGTGTGGTCAAGAGCCTTCGCGATTTTATTGGTTTAGAGCTACTGTCATGTTTCTAACAGTATGCTTGATGCAAACAGATTTACACCTTGATGATAGGGACGATTTCTGTTGGCCTGCACATGTGTCTAAGGCATTTAGTGGCATGGGCAATGAGGTCATGTTCAAACAAAAAAATGCTGAGTGCTTCTAAGATTCCCATGCAGGATTTGTTAGGGGATTTGAGGTACAGACAGCAGAAAGTTTGGAGGGAAGAGCATGAACTGAATCCCCGAGAGGTGGACAGGAAAGCAGTAACTTACCATCGTTGGTGCAGAAACCATTGAAACAAACGGCTATTCCTTACTATGGATACATGTATCCCATCATATCTATCCAAGGATCTGGATTAAAAAAGTCATGAGGAATGTGAGTAGTATTCAAGGATCTGGATTAAAAAAGTCATGAGGAATGCGAGTAGTTTTAGGCTCCGTGCGCACGGCTTGAAGGTTGAATCCTGTTAATGGCTGAGTATTTTAAATGTTTGTGATAAGTGTGAGAGTGCTGAAGTCCAAGACGAGGTTCGTGCTCTCTTCTATTGCAACTGCTTTGAGGTGTGTGAGCTGCGCATCTACAACGCATTGCCACGCCTGCACTACTTCTCCAGGCAATTAAGGAAATGTACCAGGATGATGAATATATTTTGATGGATGGGGATAAAAGGGCACGTGTGCGTCCAACAAATGGAGTTACGCAAGGTTGTCCCCTGTCCCCTCTCCTGTTTTCTCTGTACATCAATGACATGGGCAGAGATATTAGTGAAGGTATAAGAGGTGCTGTGACAGGGGATGGAGTGAATGGCGTGTCATGCATGCTGTATGCAGACGACTTGAGTTTAACTACCAATGACCCAGGTGAAATGCAAGTTATGCTGAATAGATTACGAGCTTACGCAATCAGAAAGGGGCTGACTGTCAATACATCAAAGTCAGAGGTCATGCATTTTAATAGTAGGTCTTATTCTTCTCTGCCTACTTTCATGTATGAAGACGTGGCTCTTCCAGGAAAAGAGCAGTTTAGATACCTTGGTATGCTTGTGGACAAGCACATGAATTTGAAGGTGCCTGAGGAGCATGCAGTGCGGCCTTACATGGCTGCCCAGCAAAGGATTAAGGAGTTTGTGCATGAACATGAAAGAAAAGAAAAACTACGTAAGCAGAGGAAACTCTCCCTACATCGACTAAGGAAAAGGAGACACATTTGCTCAAAAGAGTCGTGAGTCCCCTCCACCACGAAGCTACAAAAAGAACATCCTAATGTGGATCTGGAGGGTTATTGAAAGCACCCGGCTGCATGAACATGATATAAGGAATAGGCCACATGCTCTGATTTGGCTCTCTAAGGTGTATGGCATTTTGGCTGGGATGTACGCATGCCAAGTGTGGGGTACAGAGTACTTACGAGAAGGCAGTGAGTTCAAAAGCCAATTACAAAAAGGCATTTGTAAAGAAAAAGAAAAAGCTACGTAGGCAGAGAAAACTTTCCTTACATCAATTAAGGAAAGAGAGACACATTGGCTCAAAGAGCCGTGAGTCTCCCTCACCGGAGCATTTAAGCTCTTTAAGGCGTTTTCTAGGTGTGAAGAGTAATGCCATGAACTGGCCATTATTGAGAGAGTGTGGCCAAGAGCCCTTACAGTTTTTTTGGTTTAGGGCTATTGTTATAAATTTCAACAGTATGCTTGTTTCTAACAGTGAAACACTGCGCCAAGTGCTGAAGGCAGATTTACACCTTGCTGATAGGGGTGAGTCCTGTTGGTCTGCACATGTGTCTAAGTCATTTAATTGATTTAATGGCATGGGCAATGAGGAAGGTGTTTAAATAGAAATTGCTGAGTGCTTCCAAGATTTTCATGCAGGATTTTGTAGGGGATTTGAGGTACAGACAGCAGAAGCTCTGGAGGGAAGCGGACACCTTAAGTGCCCGAGAGGTGAACAGGAAAGCAGTGACTTACCATCATTCGTGTGGAAAACCTTTGAATCAAACAGTACGCGCACCCTTCTGTATCCCATCATATCTATCTAAGGATCTGGATAAAGGAGTCATGAGGAATGTGAGTAGGTTCAGGCTTCGTGCCCTCTGCTTGAAGGTCGAGTCCTGTAAATGGTTGGGTGGTTCAAATATTTGTGATAAGTGTGGATGTGCTGAAGTCCAGGACGAGAAACATGTTCTTTTCTACTGCAATTGCTGTGAGGTGTGTGAGCTGCGCAGAATATACATGGACCTGTTCATTGATCTTTTTAAACCATTACATACTTTTGCCCAGCTTCCAAACACTTATTTTATTCCTTTCTTGGCGAGCTTTCACATTTCGACTAATTTCGAGGTCAATGTTTCCCTAAATCAAGATTCGTACAGATTTTCAAAATGTTAGTCAGAATTGGTTTCAATTTTTGATGCTGGATGAGAATGTTTCACCAGCAGCCGATCAGCCAGATTCTCGGGCTGTAGGCCAACCCCTTGTAACCCTTGTGAACTGCGCAGAAAATGCAAGGATCTTTTTAAGCCGTTACATACTTTTGCCTAGCTTCCAATCACAGACTGCAGTCCTTTCCAAGCTTTCACAATATAAGTGATCCTGAGATCATTGCTTCAAGCAATAGGAAAGTTTCCTACATCAAGATTCGTGTAGACTTTTAAAGTTGTGTCAGAGTTTGTTTCAAATTTTTGATGCTGATTGAGAAAGTTCCATCAGCAGACGATCAGCCAGAGTCTCAGGCTGTAGGCCAACCCCGTGTAACCCTTCTCCACTTGACATTTGTACACAAAATTGGTTTAATTTGGTTACACCTTTTGCTTCAACTAAGCTGCCCTTGTAGGCAGGTACAGCAATATCAACCTATGCTATCTGAGCTTTCAGCTATGCTGTTGGCTAGCGTGGGCCAGTCACATGCTAGTCAGCCGAACATGAACACATTTATCATGGCCTCTTGGACCTTTTCCAGAGCAATGCTGTCCTCAAACTTTCTGTGCTTCTTGTGGAAACACAAAAGTGTATTTTCCTGACACTACAGCCTTGTGGAGTTTTGTGCATGACTTTGCATGCTTGTTTCATTTAGAGTGACAGTGTGTGACTTATACAGTTGACACTTCTGAACTCAGCCTGAGGCTCATGCCCTTTTGGTGTGCAGAGACGTAGATGTTTGTGCTTTGAGAAGAAAGTACGCTTACCTGTTCAACTGTTTCTCTGGTGATTTTTCAATGGAGCAACCATTTTTACAACAAGCCAGTGTCCAGGATGTTCCTGATTTCCTCTTGCAACACAACAACAAGCTTTTTTCGTTTATTTCTGAGCTTATGGACATTATGTTGGCTGGCGAGGACCAGTCACAGGCCGATCAGCCGAACAGTCTGGCTGAAGGTCCCCCTGTGTAAATCTAAATATAAATCTAAATCTGAACTCAGCTCAAGGCTATCACTAGCTTCCCAACTCAGTGACCATGCCATCCAAAGATTATCCACCATCATTAACACTAGACATGCACTTTGTTTTCAGGGAGCATCTGGGAGGGGAGGTTTTGCTGAGCGCGCGGCAACGGCTGAGGATGGAAGGAGGAGAGTCCGAGCGCTTAGGGGCATGGCGGCCAATCCCCCGAATCGGCCAGCTGTTGGTTGATCTAGCAGCTGCGACGAGTATGGCCATTTCTACTGGGCGCGTTGTTGGAGATGATGGGCAGCCCTCTTTCACTGGGCATTTTGGTGATAAGAAAAGTAGGCCAGACCATGTGTTGTTGTCTCCGGCTCTGCTCAAAATCGTACAATGTTTTGAGATGAAAGACACGCGTGCCTCAGATCACGCAGGCTTGAGCACTGTGTTTAGAGTGACTGATGAGGGTGGAGAAGGTGTGAATGCTCCACACCATGTGTGCAAAGCTGGAGAGTGTATCAACAAGTTAGTGTTGCGGTGGCAGCAGGATAAGGCCCAAGTTTACGCTGAGCACATTCGGGACAATGCTGAACTGCTGGTTCAATTTGATGAGGCAGAGAGGTCTGGGGATGTAGATAAATTGGCGTTTTGTGTGCGTTCTTTGATCATCCAGGCAGCGAGCAGTAGAGCTGTGGGCATGTCAGCCCGAGCAAAGTGTGTTTTTAAACGTGAGCGTAATAGGAAGGGTCCTCTAAACCCTGTGTGGTTCAATGAAGAATGTTGGGAGAAGCGTAGGGCTTTCATTGAGGCAGTGAAGCGTGGTGAAGCCAGGCATGCTTGCAGATTTCTCAAGAGGGAGAGTATGAGGTGCAATCGTAGGATGAAGCGAAGGCACGCGAGACAGTTGCGGAATTTGTTTTTGGACAGGCTATTTCGGAAGGATCCGGCAGTGCACGCTTTACTAAAAAAGCACACCAAGCCTCACACAACCCCTGTGCCTGCTCCAGCTTGGCATGATCACTTACACAAACACTTCAGAGCAAAGAGGACATTTGAAGAGTCTCGCCCATCTGCGAGGGATATGGCTGTGCCACTGGGCCGGCGCAACCTTCCACCTGAGGTCCTTCTCAGGCGGGGCGCGCAGTCTGGGTGGGCTCCTGAGCCAGATGAGTTTGAGATCCCTGATGTATCTGTGTTAGAAGGTATGTTGGGTAGTGAATTTCAGAAGTTGAATGTTGGTGCCTCTTCAGGCTTTGATGCGATCCCGATTCCTTTTCTTAAGCATGCGTGCTTGCCAGTGCAGTGTGGGAATAAAACCAAACAAGTAAATGTGCTGGTGCCTCTGTTGGCTCGTCTTTTTAAAGTGTTGCTGACTGAAAGTAAAGTGCCTGCGTGCTGGAAGGTTGCCAAGTTGAGCCCCATTCACAAAAAAGGGGAAGTGCTGAAACCTGGGAATTATAGGATGATTGCGGTTAGCGGTGTAATGTATAGGATTTATGCTAATGTGCTGAAAAATCTGGTGACAGATTGGTGTATGAAAAAGGGAAAGATTCCGGACACGCAGTTTGGCTTCTTTCCAGGAAGGAGCACTCTGCATCCTCTGTTCATTCTGAGGCACCTCAAGCATGCTGCGAAAAAATTGAAGCCACGGAATTCTTCCAGATTGCACGTTGCTTTCATTGACTTTTCTCAAGCTTATGACACCGTGCCCAGACAGCAGCTTTGGTCTCACTTGCAGCGCAATGCAATGCCGACTCCTCTGCTCAGTGTGATCAGAGACATGTATGATAATGATGAGTACATTATAATGGATGGTGAGAAAAGGGCTCGCGTGCAGCCATCGAACGGTGTTAAGCAAGGTTGTCCTTTGTCCCCCCTTCTTTTCTCTCTGTACATCAATGATATGGGCAGAGAGATAAGTGAGGGCATTGAGGGTGCTGTGACTGGTGATAGAGTGAATGGTGTGTCCCACATGATGTACGCTGATGACCTTGGATTAACTACGAATGACACTGGTGAAATGCAGAAGATGCTGGACAGACTCCGTGTGTATGCCCAGAGAAAAGGGTTGACTGTAAAAACAGCTAAGTCTGAGGTGGTGCACTTCAACAGTACGTCTGTCTCTCCTCTGCAGAATCCTTTTACGTATGATGGAGTGGTCCTTCCAGAGAAGGACAGGTTCAAATATTTGGGAGTGCTGTTGGATAAAAAGATGGATTTTAAGGTAGCTGAGGAGCATGCGGTGCGGCCTTATATGGCTGCACAGAGAAGGATTTCGGAGTTTGCCAAGGGTCATGACCTGAAAAACAGGCCTCATGCTATGCTCTGGTTGTCTAAGGTGTATGGCATTCCTGCTGGGATGTATGCGTGCCAGGTGTGGGGAACTCATTACTTGAGAGAAGGCAGTGAGTTTGATAGTCAATTGCAGAAAAGACATCTGTGTTCCTTGAGGCGCATTCTTGGAGTAAAGAACAGTACTACAAATTGGCCGGTGTTGAGAGAGTGTGGCCAGGAGCCTCTGCAGATCTTCTGGTTCCGTGCCTCCATCAAGTTTTTTAATAGCATGCTTGACTCCAATAGTGAAATTTTGCGTCGTGTGCTGAGGGCTGATTTAAGTCTGGCTTCTTTTGATTCCTCTTGCTGGGCTGCTGAAGTCTCTAATGCTTTTGGTGGGATGCGGAATGGTGATTCGTTCAAACAGAACATGCTGAGAGCTGAGAAAATCCCCATGCAAGAGTTCATTGGTGATTTGCGATACAGACAGCAGAAAGTGTGGAGAGGGGCCGATGTTTTTTGTCCTCGTGCAGTTAACAAGAAGGCAGTGACGTACCATAAGTGGTGTGGGAATTCTGAGAGTGGTCCCAGAGGTGCTCCTTTTTGTATCCCCTCGTATCTGTTCAAGGATTTGGACAAGCATGTTTTGAGAAACATGAGCAGATTTAGATTGCGTGCTCATCACTTGAGAGTGGAGTCTGGTAAATGGCTTGGGGGTTCAAGTATCTGTGATAAGTGTGAGTGTGGGGAAGTCCAGGATGAAAAACATGTGCTTTTCTTTTGCAAATGTACTGAGGTGCGTGAGCTACGCACGAGATACAAGGACCTTTTTGAGGAGATGTTTAAGACTTTGCGTGTGTTTGCTCCGCCTTCAAACGCTGACTTTATTCCATTCTTGGCTTGCCATCATACTATCACTGATTCTGAGATCAATGCTTTCCTAAACCAAGACTCATACAGACTTCTTAGATTTGTGTCAGACTTAGTCTCAATTTTTGATACTGGTTGAGCTTGTTTCACCAGCTGCCATCAGCCAGAGTCTCGGGCTGTAGGCCACCATTGTAAACCCCTCGAATCCCCATTAGTTTTGCTTCTTGCTCTCTCCTAGGCTAGTTTTGGCTAGTTTAGGTGGAGGGCCTCTTGGTGAGGCCTCTAACTTTTGTTAGGGGTTCTTCCCTTAATGCACGCGGCCTCGAGGCTGCGTAGACTTTTCTTTTCTTTTCAGTTGACATCTACACAAGTTTAGTTTGGTTTGGTTACAGGCACCTTTTGCTTCAGCTAAGCTGCCCTTGTAGGCAGGTACAGCTATGTAACCCTATCCTATCCTATTCAGCCGGACAGTCTGGCTGAAGGTTTACCTTGATATTCTATTTAAAGTCAAGCCTCTGTTCTTCAGCTATGTGTTGGCTTTCTTGCAGCATTTTGAGTTGAAGTGCCTCCTTTTCTTTGGTTGATGTAGTGAGACTTTGCCTAAGCAATTCTTTTTCCTTTTCTCATCAGCATGTGTATAACTTAGATTCTCCTTAGACCTTTCAATGCAAGCTTTACACTGAGCATCCTCATAGCATATAAATAATTGTTCAACAACCGGAACGCACAAGAGGTAGAAGCTGAGCAAAAACCTTGAGCTGCCTGCGGTTCACAGTTTCATGCAAAAATGAGCACATGTAGGAACACCTCTCCTCTCTTGGCCAGGAAGTCTCCACACGCCCACTTATATATTGCAACAGTTTGCGCTCTGGTTTGCAAGGTTAATAAACAGCATTCACACGCGTTGGTGCTTACAGCTAATCCATCATCTACTTTTGCCTCTGCTCCGATGCTTGAGAAAGAAGCGCCACTTTCTTTGCACACGACCAGCGGCAAGCCAGAGATTTATCATTAGCAGTCAATTTAGCCGCTAACAGCTACATCACCTGCGTGCGACGCCTCATTATTCTACCCAATCAAATACTCGCAACACACGAAAAGGAACAGGGCTGTCCAAAATTGGATGGGTCAATTGTGATAACACATGAACATGTACTGTACAACACACGCACGATTACAGCACACATGCTGCTCTGCGCATGTCTCGGAGCATGCTCAGACTTGTAGCTCAGGCAAGGAGCACCTCACGTAAGGGCGGTCCCAAAGCGAGAGGCACCTACGTAAACGCCACGTACACCCCTCCTCTGAAGCTGCTTGATGAGCCCCGCACTCACCCATGCCCACAAGTATGCTTGAGGAGCCCCACACTTACCCATGCCAACAAGTGTGCTTAGCAAGCTCACACACATATGCTCACAAGCATGGGCATGTATGCTTGGCAGCATGGGCAAGTATGCTTGGGCCCCACACCCACCCGTGTTCGCAAGTATCCCCTGACACTGCAAACCATAACCACAAAATAGGGGCAAGGCCAATGCCGCAGTCGGTGGCTCGTGCGATGCGCTGCGGATTTGGAATGCTAGGCAGCACCTCTACACGACGCCACCTAGCAAGAGTGTAAGGTCTTTGCAAAGGACTGATCCACAGTGACCCCGTCAGCTGCATCTACAGATGCATCCTCAACAGGCTATTTATGCTGCATATTTTGATCATGCACGCACACACACACACACACACACACACACACACACACACACAACACTGCACCCTGTGTGGCTTCCTCCACCACTGTCAAGCCAGTCCTCTTTATCTATGCCAGGCCATACGTGGGCAGGACAAACACGAGGTAGAAGTAAGTGACTGCTCCCGTGAACATGTAGCTGTCCACTCTGTCCAGAAGGCCCCCATGGCCTGGAATGAGGGTCCCAGAGTCCTGCACACAAATACAAAGCAACCAAGCACAGCAATCCAGCTCAGCGATTGAACCCAGGGCCTTGGTGTCCTGCACACAAAGACACAGCAATTACGCACAGCAATCAGGCACAGCAGTCCAGCTCAGCAATTGAGCCCAAGGTCTTGGTGTCCCTGCACACAATACACAGCAACTACGCACAGCAATTAAATTTAACATTAAACCTCAAGACCCAGAGTCCCGCACATCGTGCAGTGCGATGCAGGGTGGCCCACTTCATAACCAGTACAAATGAAATTGGAAAGCTTGTCTGGTAGAAAGCGTCATAACAAGCTCATGTGACGTGTTTGAAGCATGGGCCCTGAAATGAAAAAAACCTCAAACGAACACATTCAGCATAGGGGCAGTTATGCAGAGGAACACCCCTCCTTGGAGGGGAAAATGATGGGCCCTGAGCCCCCCCCCTCAAAGAATGCATGTGGCATATGGTCTGTGCAAGAGCTGAGGAGAGTAGTGATGAACCTATCACCAAATGCAGTACAAATAAACTGGAAATGGACATGTCGTGCAGTACCAAAAAAAAAATTTGGGATGCCATGCCTATTCAGAGGGGGGTCACCATTGTTTAATTGTCTCCCAAACTTTCCTGGGCCTGCTGGAGCTTTCAGGGCACGATCTGTTGATGCAGGTTTCTTCTTTGTGTGCCTGTAGGCCAATCCTCATCAAAAGTCTGGGGGAAGGTGCCCCCATGTGTATGTGGCGGTGAGGGGAAAAGAGAGCACTGCATGCTGAGGTGTGGGAGTGGGCTCTACTGGCTTCGATCATGAGACCTGAGCACGCAGGAGTACGGAAGGCATCCCATAACTGATTTCTTCACCATCCGATGGCTGGGAGATGGACTAGGGTTCTTCAGTCCCAGGCAAAACTGAGGTCAATCGTTCTGCCCCATCGCGACCATTTGAGCCCCACAACCTGTACAACAAAATATTTGAACAACGGTGGCGGAGTAATGGGACCAATCGGAGGTCAGGCTGTAACAGGGTGTGCCCAGTATGGCTGGATCCCCAGCCTGGACCCTGGCGACCTTCCCACGCATCTGACATTTAAGGTGAAATAAAATATAAAGTTTCATCCAAAACTGGCACCTTGCTTGCTTGCACTTGAATTGCTCCTGCTTTGAATGCTCTTTCTTCAAAGACACTCTCCTGGAAGCTTCCTGGGCATCCTGGACATGTAGAACATTTTTGTTAACGTAAATGAAACATTCTGCATCATTGGATTTGGCAGAACTTGAAATGCCCACAAAGTTTTACCTGATCTTGATCTGGCCATATCTCGAAATGCATGGATGTCCCCGGATCAAAAGTCTTAGGACCTGGTTAAATGCCTTCTTTGCATTGGCAAACTATGGTCTGGGGACATCCATGCGTTTTTGAGGCACACCCTCTTACAGTCCCGTACAATGGCGACCCCCCTCTGACTCCTCTGATGCCCACATACTACCAAATTCACCTATCCTACAACCCTTTGAAGGCAGAGCGGAGGACAGCAAGGGGTCCTGCAAGCGCAGCGTCCAGCCTCATTGGAACATCGTGATTTCTACTTATTACCGATCAACAATCCACTCAGGGCAGAGTGGAGGACAGCAAAAGGCGTTGACAGTGAGCCCAGCATTAAACCTTGCAACACCAAAAGTGAAGCAGATGGAAGGAAGGCAGCCTGTTTTGAGTTGGCTGCACCATGGTCTTCATGAGGGAAGTTGCACCGGCAGCAGAGCGCAAACAGACATTCTCACACCCCGCAGCGTCAAAATCCGGTGAAAAAGAAAAAAAACTCGCTGATTGCTTCTGATTGAGAAGCTGAATGCATTTTACATGTTTTCACATTACGTCCATCCACAATCCCCGCACCACCACCCTGCGCCCTCACCTTCTGGCCCGTGGTCCACCAGTCGTCGCACACTCTGTTTACAACGCTCTCTTCATCATATATGAATACATGAATCCACCATCACCCTCCCTCACACCCAGCACCCTTACCTTCATGCCCTCTTCTGCTCTCTTCTCATCATATCTACCATCCTTGTGTCAATAAATACCCCCCCTCACACCCAGCACCCTTACCTTCATGCCCGCATCTCGCTTCATAATGGACTCTATTAAATCTCCAAACAGGCTGGAGAAAAATATGAGCACCTGCACAGCATGGATATGGATGTGAACACAAATCATGCTAAATCCATCCAAACATCCCCAAACACTGCCCCAATGACGTTGGAGGAGTGACACAGCACAAAAGAGAGGGATGAGCTGCACGGGTAAGCTGTTTGGAGCCACAACCGATGAGCACACATCCCTAGTCACGCAAGGTTCTCAAAAGCTGTGACATGCAAACACATGGGAGCATGGAAAAATGAAAAGAACACACGCACACTGCTCATCACGCTGGCTGTGGTTTGGGGCTGATGACCAGCTCAGGTGAATACGATCCGTGTCACAGGATGTATGGCAACACAGCACACACAGGAATCACACGGATTGTAGCATACCATGCACAGCACACAGCGCGTACAGGGATCCTGCAAATTGAAGCGCACTACACAGCACACAGCGCGTGCAGGCATCATGCAAACCATAGCGCACCATGCACGGCACACAGCGTGCACGGGTACCATGCAAACCAAAGCGCACCACGCACAGCAATGCACACCATGCAGCACAAAGCATTGACACACGGGAGTGCAGTGGAAAGTGCCTCTAGGGATGCAGCATGAGTGCCATCCAATTCACCAAAATCGCACCATTAGCCGGGCTCCTTTCCTTACCAATCACAGCAATAAGTGTTGTTCTTGCTCTCCACCTCAGACTGGTTTGGTTACAGGCACCTTCTTTGCTTCAGCGAAGCTGCCCACGTAGGCAGGTACAGCTATGTAACCCTTTTTTTTTTCCCAAACACAGCAAACAGCACAATCCCAGGCAAAACACAAAGCTCATCCCTCAGGCTGACAGCCACAACCATTGGAACTATTGGAACTGGAGTGCGCTGGCACATTGATCTGCTTTTACAATGCCCATCCATCATGCCCACCGGGTCTGTGGGAATGGCAAGAGCACAGCCAGTGGTTGGGCAGTACCTCTGCCAGGTCTGCCGACGCAAGAGATGTCTTTGATGGGCGCATCAGGGTCTGAGGGCCCTGCTCAGATCCAGGGGCAAGACCCTCAAACCCTGCCGTGCCTATCAGGCAAAACCGTTGACCTCGCAGTGGCACTGTCCATCCGCAGCTGCGCTGGCGCGCCTCGCCACTCCTGCAGACCAGCAGCTGCCCCTCTTGGAGCAGCTGCACGACTTCACAAACGTGCAAGCACGGACATCGGGCACCTTGGTCCGCTGGTGCGTGGCCAGGTCAAGGTGCTGGGTGCCAAAGCACAACATTATGTGCATCAGGTCACAGAACTTTCCTGACCCCGCCGCGCACCAGCTCATGGTGTCGATGTTCAACACCGCCTTGCACGACCAACAGCCATCCCCAAACGCTGAGACGGCGCGGACTCTCCAGCGCTCACCCCCAGGTGACATGATGAGAATCAACCAATTCCATGCAATCATTCATATTACTTGGTGTAAATACAGACTTCACAGCAAAATATACACCACGTTCGGAGTAACCAGTAACAGATGTAGCATCTCGCATTTACGCCCACTCACCCCCATGCCTACAGCTGCTAAGGGTGTGGCAGGCCAGTGGGTTGCCTTCCACAAGGCCAGGGCCACACCAATGCTGGAGAGCAGACCTCCAAGGGCACCCTCCACAGTCTTCTTGGGGCTGATCTCCGTGAACTTGGTGCGGCCAAGGTTCTTGCCTGCGGTGCATGTGTGGGTATGCGTGAGTGTGTGTGTGTGTGTGTGTGTGTGTGTGTGTGCAGACCTGCATTACTACTCATATTGGTCCATTTCTATGCCAAGTATGACAGCATGATGACCATATGAGGACACAGCTGTAGAGATGGAGTCTGCAGATAGCAAGAGACTTAACTGCGGCAAACATATATATATAATCGACAGCACATTCATTCTCTAACAAGTCACCTTTTCTCCCAATTTTTGATGAGGGGAGACTTGCACACTGCGGAACTTTCTGTCGCTCTCATGCACTGCTCATGCTGCTTCCCTGCTCTCATGCATGCTCGCATCATGCTCTCATGCTGCTGCTCATGGTGCATCCAGGTTGCACATGTCTGTCTGTATTGCTTCCCTGCTCTCATGCATGCTCGCATCATGCTCTCATGCTGCTGCTCATGGTGCATCCAGGTTGCACATGTCTGCCTGTGTTGGCCACCTGCACCTCATCCTTGTGACAAGGCCTGCCAGTGCTTGCCACCAAACAATGCCTGCCCATTCTTGCCACCGTACATAGTCTGCCTGCATTAGCCACCTGCCTCTGCCTGCCTCCGAATGAAAAGACTTTGGCCACTTCCTGCCCCTCCTGTGACTTTCTGCATGCCTGCTTGCAGCCACGAGGCGAACACGAAGACTGAGAAGCAAACATGACACAGACCAGGGGGTTTTGAAGCAGCAGCATCAACCAAGTGCTGTGCCCATCAGCACAATACAAGCAGCAGCATCAACCAAGTGCTGTGCCCATCAGCACAGTACAAGCAGCAGCGTCAACAAAGTGCAGTGCCCATCAGCACAGTACACACGACTGGTAACTGGTACAGAAGCAGCACCACAGGGATGCGCAGCCTGCTGCCTTGCTTGTAAAAGCGCTGCACACACTGCAGCAGCAAATATGTACACCTAAACCCCCAAAATCCCAAATAAAAGAGGTCCCCCTTCGAATTTTTAAGCTTAATTGTGACACCTTTAAGCAAGTCAGTGAGGCAATTAGGGACCCACCTATCCACTGACAACAAACTGACACCCGACAACTTGATGAGGCTGCTAGGGACCCACCCACCCGCCAACTGCAGTTGCCATTTTATCATCCATCATGAAAACAAGGGTCATCAGGAACTCAATGACTACCGGTTCTGCCATTCTACTGTCCACAATTATATGAATAATATGAATAGAATTGTAACCAGGGACCTACAGTACAAAGGACTTTGGAAACTCACCCACAAAGTATGCCCCAGTGTCTGCTGCAACGACACATGCCACGGTCGTGAAGGTTGCCAGCAAGCCCACAGTCCATGGGGTGAAAGTGCTCAGGAAGCCCTGCACGAAAAAATTGCACGCACAAAACACAGGGTGAATGTTGGCAGCTAGCAAATGGTGCCACAGGAACCCACAGGAATAGTGTTAGGGTTGAGTCCTGGGTTCATGCAACCCAACATTTCCACCAAAACGAATGCCAGCACTCACCAAAAAGGGCACAGTGGGAGCCTCTGCTGGCAACATGCGCAGCTTCACCCAAAAGCTAGGCAGCCATCCTGCAGGACATAGTCAAGGGTGAAAGAAATTCAACGAATGGACTCTTGCACATTCATTTGCACAGGTCTCATCGTTGCTGGTATGCTCAACACATGCTTCTGGCTTCCAATGCTCATGGTGCGTTCGCTCTTTTAGTTACAACTTCTTTGAAAATTTCATGCCTGCATGGTCATGAGTGTAGGGGTGCTCATCCTCGAATGCTGCATGCCATGATGGGATAGATTTGTCCAAGTGTTTCAGCACAGGTGCCACTGCTGTAGGTGCTACTTGCCCAAGCTGCATGCGCCAGGCACACATGCAGTGTCAATGACATGTCGAGGGGAAAGGCTGTCCAATTATTTTACATTAATCACTCAGGTATTCAAAAGTTCTGTGTATGAGGTGCGACCGGGGGTCAAGTGTTACATTTGCTGTGGCGCTTGAGAGGTTATGGAAAGCTTCTGTACTACTTAATTGGGAACCCACAAGGACTCTGAATGAGCACTCCAACTTAAATTTGTGAGCCATGTGGAACAGATGCCTTAATTTGCATGTAAGTTTTCCCACACCCACTCTCTCAAGGAAACAACATGCTCCCACAAACTTGCAAACACACAAGAGTCAACATGCGCTCATCCCCCCCAAACATGCACATTGGCACACCCACACCCACAAATGCACATCCACACACCCACACCCATGGACACCCACATATGCACACACATACACACACCCACACACGTGCGTGTGGGTTCGCACACTCAAGCATGCAACTGTTCCCATTTCCAGTAGGTTTTCCACCTACCACAGTAGAATAGGCCAAACAAGGAGGAGGCCATCTGTGCAAACTTGGGCTTTTTAATGAGCAGCACCTCCAACACAAGCAGGATGAAGGATGCCAGGGCTAGCACTGACCCACTGCGCAGGCTGGTAGGCTTGAAATAGGCTAGCACAGCCATGCTGACGCACAGCACGGTGGTAAGGGAGCTGACGAGGGGCGGGGGAGGGGTCATGCCCTCCGTCATCTGCCTTGAAGTGATAAAGCCGTAATACTCTTGCGTGGCTTGGAACGCGACGAACAGGATGGCTGCCAAAAACGGCAGCGTTCCAGCTGCTATGGTGCCCCCGCCCACGACGCCTAACAGCACGCCAAAGATCAGCCGGTTGGCAAACTTAGCGGCCGTGCTCTTGGCTTTGGCAGCAGGAGAGGGAATGGGCGAGGGTCCTGCTGAAGGGGTCTCCGCTGTAGTATAGGCTTCAGACGGTGGTGTTACTGCTGCTGCTGCTGCAGCTGCTGCTCCCACAGGCCCAGTGCCATTGGTTCCTACTGCTACCGCTGGTTCATCACATGATGATGAGTAGGAGGAGGAGGGGTCATGTTGCTCTCCAGGGTATGAGGATATATCGGAGGGGCCTGCTTGCTGACCAGATTGCTGCTGTGCAGGTACTGGGACTCGGCTGATGCTGCTACTATTGCTATTGCTACTGGCTCCATTCCCGCTGCTGCTGCCATTGTTGCTGCTGAGGCTCACCAGGTGCTGTTGTCTATCAGGCGGCTGCAAAGAGGCGGGGAAGGGGGGGGCGTGCAGTCGTGTCCGAGGGCCTCCAGGCCTCCCCCGTCTGTGATGGAGGTGACTAATATGCACATGGTGATGGTGTTGCTGCAGATGCAGCTGATGCTGGGTGCCTCCGCTACTGCATGGCCATGGCACGAAAGGATTTCCACTGCTCATCTCCTGGGGGAGCCTCTATTCTAAAACACCATGAAGGGCATGTTGTTCAGAGCATTGTGTTTAATGAAATTCTTGAATGGCAGCTCTTTCCTTTTGCACTTCTTTGTTGCCCGTGCTCCTCCAATTATTGAGCGCTTTGAGAATCAATAGCTCTCCCATTCACATATGCGAAAATGAATCATTAAACAAGAATTTCCGCACGGCAATTTTATCCCATTTGCTTTCACTCGTCACGGGCGTTGACTTTCTCCTCGTGCTAACTTAGAGACCAGCTTCCACATGCCCACAGCAACATAATAAACCTGTGAGTGCAGGATTTGCAACATAGGTAGAGTCACACACCTCAAACTGAGTCCAGCCCCAAAGAAGAAAAGGTAGACTAGGAAAGTGAGATTTGTTGGCCTGGAGCACAGCGCATCCCCTTCATCCTTGGTCTGGAGAATTTAGAGATAAGATCAAGGTCAAAACCCACATGCATTGCAAGCGCAACTTGGCCCTGTCAAAACATCTAGCTGCTGTTGAGAAGCGGCAGAAACTCGTGCATCCTGTGTTTCCAACGGCAAAGAAGCAGAAAAGCAAAGACAGCTTAGGCAGAGGAAACTCTCCCTACATCAATTAAAAGGAAAAGGAGACGCATTGGCTCAGAAGAGCCGTGAGTCCCCTCCACCACCAGGGCACATTGTCCTTGGATAGAAAAGAAAAGAAAAGAAAAAAGAAAAACTACGTAGGCAGAGGGAACTCTCCCTACATCAATTAAGGAGAAGGAGACACATTGGCTCAGAAGAGCCGTGAGTCCCCTCCACCACCAAGATGGATCAAAAATATTAATGGGGATCTGGAGGGTTATTTGAGGCACCCGGCCCCAAAACATGGCTGCGAGAAGTATTGCAATTATCAATAGCACGCCTAGTGGTAACAAGCTTGTGGGCATACTTTACAGAATGAGCATGAAGTCTGTTAGCAAGTTTAATGGCACGTTGGTGGTCAAGTCCCAATTGTTTGAACTGTTTGAGTGTATGTTCTGTAACACGTTCCACCAACGCCTGAGAGAATGGTATGAAGAGTTACGGCTTTTGCACTTATAAGTTTGCAGAGATCTGCATGCTGCCGCTGTGCCGCCTCAAATTGTTGTCCTGGCCTCGTGTCCTCACAGTACTTGATTTCAATCAAGTGCACATGTCGCTGATTGGCATTCAGTTGGTGAGGCTGTTTCACGCGGTTAGCTATGCTGGATCTCTGTATGTTGCCATGTCTGCTGTGTAACACATGATGTGAGCAGGGAGAAAGAGGAGAAGAAGTGGGTTTGGCTTGATAAGGGGTAATCAGTACAGCATCAGGACGGCTTAATGTGAGTCTAGATCTCTTAAGAAAGTTACGTGGAAAGAGGTAAGGGGGTGAAAACCTGTTTGATGCATGCTCAGGTATCTGGAGGTCGTGTTGTTCCAACTTAACATTACTTCCTATGTCTGTGTTAACCAAGCCTGCTCCCCAAGGGCTTTTGCTAATGGCTGTGATAATCATTCTTTCGGCCACATTGTGACGTTCAGTTTTCATGCTGGAGATAATATGATTTTGGCAGCCTGAGAGCATGTGGAGTGCATTGTCTCATTGATGACAGCCTGTGAGAGGGCAAAGTGGGTTAGTGGACCTTTTAAAACGAACCGCATGTTTTTGGTTATAGAGGGTGCCAGTGCGATATTGTAAGATGGTGTGCTTCATGGGTGTGGATATACAGGACATGTTCCTAAAGGCATTGCTGATTTTCTTATCTATATGAGGTAACAAACTCTGATAGTATGAGTAGTAGCCTGTTTTGGAATTGGCATATCCAAGCCTGCGTTTTGTATGCATGTGAGACTTGAGAGCGTTGTGAAGATTGGGGAGGTAGGTGATTTTAGGATTGGGTGCAGGAGCTGTGGATGTACCAGCAGTATGTCCTCTTACTTCCTCCTTGGCTAACCAAAATAAGTGGGAAAAGGGGTTACCACCGGGACCTGCGCTAGGGATCCCAGTATCAGCCACGTTATTATTGGCTTGGCTTGCTTGATATTTAGCAATAGCATCTGCACATTCGTTACCAGCAATGCCAGCATGAGATTTTCCTTTGTAGACACAAATATTGGTTTGTGAGTTGTTAATGAGAGAAGATATGATTTAAGAACATCCCCTTGAATATATTGTTTGTGCTTCTCTGGGTAAATAAGTTGTTTACGTATTTGATGAAGAGAGGTGAGACTGTCTGGTGCAATATGTGAGTAAGAGTGTGTGATGGCAGCAGCAATTGCTGCTAATTCAGCTCAACATATGGTGTTGGTAATTCCAGCACCGTTTGGCTCAACAAATTTTTTGCTGTCAGTGAGAGGGTAGTATACGTCTGCCCCAATTTCTTGTTTCCCATCCTGGATATGACAGCCACCATCGGTGTATGCCCATATCCTCCAGTCAGGGACTTTGAGCGTGTGGGTTGGACTAGATTGGTTTGGTACAATGAGGTCTTCCTGATTACTTCTGTGTGGACAGGTTGGATTTCTAGACATCTGTTGTTTATCAGAGGGGAGGCGTCGGCACTCTTCAAAACCGGGCATGTCGGTATGCATAGTATTGAGAGCAGAATGGTTGCCAATACTGCGTATCCTCCATTTGACTTCTGATACATCTGTAGCCAGGCCCTGTAACCAAGCCGGGTTATGGTTGTTTAGGTGGATCCTGGCAGCTGTGTTCCAAACTGCAATAATTTGTAGATCCCAGGTGTGTTGAGAAAGAGGTATTTCCTGATTGATGCAGGACTGTGGATCGTTGTAGAGAAGGTTGGACCGTGCGACAGTTCCAAGTTCACAGCAGAGATGTGGATAGGCAGTGATGAGTTTGGAATAGGGGTTTGTTATCATTTGTTTTCCCCAGACAGGGAGGAACATGAAGGTGGCAGTGGCCTCTGTATTGAGGATAGCTGAGTAGATAGCATAACGTAAGGCTTTAGTCATGGCGTTCTCTTCATAGATAGGATGGCAGATAGAGAAACCTGAAAACCTGGATGAAAGGGAATTATGATGGGCACCAAAAAGAGTATCTCGGGGGTTAGTGCTCCAGTAGTTCTGGTATTGTGGGTCATAGTCCAATGGGGACGCCATTTTCTCGTGAGTTACTAGGGCCCACTCTCTGAGGGCAGTATGGATGTGGGTCGGCAGGGCCCGCGAAAAGGAGTCTTCAATCTTTTTGCTAGCGTACTTGCTTTCTAGCTTAGTTTTGCGAGCAAGGAGCCCCTGCAGCTCGGAAGCAAAGCTAGTAGGAGCAGGTTCTATTGCTTCATGTAGGCCAGCAACCTTGTCCCTATGGAATGCCTTGTAGAGGATTTGAAATCGGCGGGGGGTTATCATCCCAACACATTTACCTTGTGTGTTGTAAATGCAGGCCATTTGTGACTTGTAAATTTTTGGGAGGATGAGGGGAGGTGGAGCACGAGGGTGGGGGCTACATGATTCAATGTCTTGTGATGTTTGATTAGGGCATTGTTTGACTTTGTAATACAAAGTTTGTATTTGACGAGGTCAACGCCATGCAGCCAGAATTCACAACAGCCAGTGGGTTTGATAACTACTTGTGGATGAGTGGGGTGCATATCAAAGGTGATTTTGTTGCGTAGTTCTGTGTCAAGTTTCTGCTTCCGAATGTTAATAGCATCAGGCTTTTCAAAGCCTTGTCTCTCGAGGTTAGAGAGAGCGAAGTCTGCTGTGGTTCGGGAAAGGTCAGGCTCGCTCTGCCTGGCTTCAAATTCAAGCAAGCGCTGTAGGAATTTAGGCCAGGTCTCTTTGGTCTCCTCCGGCTCCCAGGAGGGCATCCAGGTGACCCTCATGAGTTCTTGCCTAGATTGACATTCTCGGTCAATTTTCTGTGCGTTGTTTAGACCTGCGCAGGCAGGACAAGCCCATGTGTCAGCTGCGTCAATCTCTTGTCTTTGCTCATCAATGTAGCATCCAAGTTCTTTCATGCATTTCCAGTAATACGTTCGTTGGCAAACATCACAAATATACATATCAGGGTAAGGAGGTTCAGAGTTAATGGGTTCGTAACCACCAGGGTAATTGCATATTTGGCAGCAAGCACACTCAATATCGGTGCGAGCAGCAACTGTGGTAGTCTCAGGCTGAAAGCCGGCTCTCATGAAGAGTGGCAGAGCCCACTTCTCAATATTCATGGGGGCAAAATGGGTGTGGTATTGTACTTGGTGGTGCATGAGGGTTGTCCTGCTGTTTTTTTATTGACCGTGCACATTCTCCAGCCATCAATATGGGTAATGTCAAAGTCATAATAGAAAATGGCGTTGATAGCATGGTTAGCTGTTTTTGCTTTTGTGATCTTTTTGACTGAGATTTCCTTGTACTTCCACACCTCAGAGGCTTGGTGTGAAGAGCTGAGGGGGTTGATATCAGGAGGGATGAGCTCTGCCTCTGTGTGAAGCAATTTTTTCTTTTTGTTTTTGTGGTTCTTGGTTTGTGTATCTAGGCTGTGTGGAGTGTTTGGACGGGTAGGAGGGCTGCGGGTATTCACTGTATGGCCTGTGTCTGTTGTGCATGGGTAGTTGTGCTGTGTTGAAATGTAGTTAGCAGTGCTTTGGCTGGCATTTGCTCTTTGATAATTTTGGCTAGGGGGTTGAGACGTGGGTGTGGAGGTGTGTTTCGTTGTTGAGCGTGTGCGCTTGCTGGGTGGCCCTTCTGCAAATGAATTCTGTTGAGTGGCCGTCACAACATTAGAATTAGCAGTGTTATGTATCGAGGTATGAATAACTTGTGTAGGGGTGATGCTCAGCCTACAATCGGAGCGAATTCTTTTAGTGGGTGGCTCTTCTATGGGTTGTGTTTCTTTGGCAGTCAGTAATTCCTGAGTAAAAGGATGGATTTCTTGTGGGGGAGTGTAATTAATGGGACAGACAAGGTGGCCTGGTCGCATCTGAGGCAGCGTCCAGCATCATGATGTCCGTGTCTGTAGTGGGATGTGGAGCGAGGTTGTGGTGATGGCACTACTTGTGTGGAAGGGGTGCTGCTAGGT
The DNA here is from genome assembly GCA_914767535.2 of Dunaliella primolecta. Taxonomy (NCBI): domain Eukaryota; kingdom Viridiplantae; phylum Chlorophyta; class Chlorophyceae; order Chlamydomonadales; family Dunaliellaceae; genus Dunaliella; species Dunaliella primolecta. Next base: position 10,817,057 of record OU611756.1, on the reverse strand, counting down.
TGGGGGCCTGCATGTTATGTATCGAGGTATGAATGGGGGAATCTGATTCCACATCGAGGCCACTCACATGTGTGTTGTTGATAAAGCGGTAATGTGCAAGAGTGTTTGTTTCAGTGTTTTTGTAGGCAATGATATTTTGGATGGTGGATGCACTCAACTCTTCTTCCTGGGGGAGGTTAACCAGTGCTGCTAGTCTGTTAAGTGCTATTTTACATTTAACATTAACCTTGGAATATTTGGCTTGTAGCTGGGCTACTGTGATGATGTAATTCTTACACGGGGATGTAAGTTCATGGATCCCATTAATTCCAAGGCCCATTAAGGGTTGCATGCAGGTTATGAGGGAGGTGAGATTGTGGGGAGTTGGTTTATGCAGGGAGAGGGCTTTATGGATGTGGTTCAAGTCCTGATTGAACATATTTTCCTCATATTCATGAGGTGGAGCTGAGCTTACTAGAGTGGATTCTGAGCAATTGACGGGCGCGCATGCAGAAGTTGAGCTGGCGTCCTATGTGTAGGTTAGTTCCTTCTTGTATGGTAAGATAGGCTGTAGATAAGATTGTAAGGTCAGCTATTTGCTTAGCAAGGAGATTGATGCTAATGGTGCGGTGTCTAGTTGAGGGGTCCTCTAGGCTGGATGTAAGGGCATAAGCTAGACGTCTATGGTATTCTACACAAACTGAGGTGCGCCCTAAACCAAAGTTGTCAGAATTTTCTCGGATCATAGCTGCTGCTGTGCTGTTCCAAAGTTTAAATTTATGTTTGATAATCCTGTCTATCATAGTGTCCCAAATGATGAGGTCTGTTGGCGTGCAGGGAGTAACTGCGAAAGCATAGGCTAGGCTAGGGATAATGGCTGTACGGACAATGTCGAGCGTTTGACGTGGAGAAGCATAGGAGGAGTCAAGGTTATCAAGTTTATTTCTGAGGTTACAGGTAATGCGTTGGATTTAATGCTTCCAGTTTAGGTCCATGGTGATTTCAACATCAAGATAAATAAAGAGTTCATGTGATGCAAGAAACTGAGCACTTTGTCTAAGAATTTCTATTTTTCCTTTGAGTTGTTGACAGAGAGCTTGAGAGGGTGTCACCCCATTTTGATCTTTTCTTGGATGACTATGTAGAATGCCTGTTGCTTTGGTTTTGCCGCCAGATATAACAAGTTCAGCCCAGTCAGAGTCAGAGACTGGATGTACTCACCATGACAAGGAATGCTCTTGATTAACACTAAGCTGCCCTCTTGGCCTCTTGGCTGGCATAGACTTTTTTCTTTTCTTTCCCAGAAAGAGTATGCAACCTAACTAAATACTGCTTAATGTTATGTTAAACATGAAGCTTTGCATGGGCATAGTTGGAATGAATGCTTTTGAAACATATACAGCAGTATGCTGTTCATTAAAGCAGTCTTTCCCGTAAATGCTGGACCTCAGAAATTTTGGCTGCATGCACAGACGTTGACAGGTGCAACGTGTTTACTCAGTGTGTTCAGTCTGGGCAGCCTATAGTCATGAGGGAGTTTGTTGTTGATCTGAGAAAAAGGCTGCGAGGTGTGTGGAATGCCAGCATCAGCAGTGCTGATGCTTTGGCAGAACATGGTGAACACGCGCACAAATTAGCCAAGTATCATCACTGGATGGCACTTCCTTTGAGACCCTTGTCTGTTCATGGTGCGCCCTTTTCTGTCCTCAGGCATTTGCATCTTGATTTGGGCAAGCGCGCGCTAAGAAACATATCACGTTTTCGCTTACATGCTCATACTTTAAGAGTTGAGACATCACTTTGGCAGGAGCACACATCAACTTGTGATAGATGTAAACAAGGACTCCAAGATGAAAAGCATGCGGTGTTCCTTTGTTCTTGCGCTTCTGTGTGTTCTCTTCGAAGGGCTTATGCACAATTATTTTCTGACTTCCCCTCGTCTTATAGAATTTTTCTGGACGAATCAGGCACTTTCTATTATTCTCAAGCTAGCTCTGAGGATGTCTTTCATTTTTTTCAGAAGCAAAGTAATGAGACTTATCATTTTATTTCCGATCTCATGGATATTTTTTGTGCAGCTGGAACGGTTGAGCAGGCCGAGCAGCCAAACTACCTGGCTGAAGGTCAAACCCCATTGTAACTCGTAACTTGTTCATTAAATGTTCTGAGCATTAGTCTGATCCAACAACTTTAGGCCTTTGACATAATCTGCCTTGTGCGATTTCATCAAACACCAGACCGCAAAAAACATGATTTATTATTTTTTTCAAGTTCAAGTTTTCAAGTTTACGAGTTGAGCATTTTTTTTGCTAGGTCTGGTTACAGGCCTTAGTGTGCCTGCTCAGCTGCCCTTGTAGGTGGTTAGAGACTTCATGAATCAGGCTGATGTCCTAGGATTAGCCAAGTTCGTGTCTGCTTGCCTGAAATGCTGTGACTGAGCTTCTAGCTCATTTTGCTTTTTAGTTTGGACTGGTTTGGTTGCAGGCACGTTTTGCGTCAGCTAAGCTGCCCCCGCAGGCAGGTACAGCTATGTAACCCTTCCCTTCCCTTCCGTAGGTGGTTAAAGCGATATAACCCTACCTTATCTTGAAAATCTTCAAACACCCAGCGAAGTAACTAAGCTTACCTTGAATGTTTTTACCTTACCATAAATCTTACCTTGAGCATTTTTGAACTGTTAAAATTTTCTGCTCCTAGGAGCAAACAGCTACAAGCCACCTACCAAATGCCATTCCCCTTTTTAAGCCATTCCACTTTTCTCGCTGGCGAAGGGAAGTCGTGGCTTTCTGCCGATGGAACTCCCTTCTCCTTTGCTGATGTAGGGGATGTTCCACAGCCTGCATAATTCATCTCATATCGTTCTTCTACGCTATAGGTGCATTAAAACACGAATGTCTCAGGACTTTTCCATTCACCCCCATCTCGCATGCAGAAAACTTCATTCAAATGAAAATGGAATGTTATATTCCACCCTGTTGACATAAAGACAAGCTTTGATCACAACCAGGGGTGACATCCACTCAATTTCGGTTTGTACAGGGCCAAGAGAGCCGACCCTCACCTAACACCCTGCAAGCAACAAGCGCTCTACAAACCAGCCCTTGGCAGCTTCTATAAGTGTCACCCTCATGTGTCCCCTTCAATCTGACTTCTTGTTGCCGTACAACAGTGTGTCCTGCACACAGAAGCAACCAGAGTGGGTAGGTTTTGATTGCAGGTGCAGGTTTGAGGAGATGAAGCAAACAGGTGGGCACAGGCCAGCGATCGTGAGGGCAGGTGGTCCTACTGAGCTTATCATCTGCATCAGGGGGTCACAGGAGTCAAGCCTTCTGGAGCCATTACTGCCAGAGTCCCCTCAAAAGCTCCCATGGTGACCTGTTGCATTGCCATGCTGCTCTTTGCATCTAGGCGCACCTTCTTGTTTTAGAATGGACTGGTTTGTTTAAAGGCATGTTTTGCTTCAGCTAAGCTGCCCTCGCAGGCAGGTACAGCTATGTAACCCTTCCCTTCCCTTAAGCGCACCTTCTTGCTCCTCATGTTGCAGAGGCACAGCGTGGCGCCCAGCAGGAAGTACAGGACAAGGATGAATGACCCATAGCCTGCTGCCTTGGCAGCGAACAGTTGTGACTGGGCTGCCTCATCATTCTTGTACCATGGCCCTTTTTCCTCAGGAGTTCCTGCAGCTGCATCCCGAGCAATTCCAGGAACACATGACATGTAGCAGGGGGAATTCACCTCACACAGTTGGAGATGAATACATTGCAAACATAAGATGGGTAGTGTCTTTTTTTAGTTGCCTAGCTAGTTCCAGAGCTAGTTCTCTTCCTAAATTTTCATTGTAGAGAGAGACACACATCACAAGCACCGGAGGCAAAGCGTTGATCTTGAAATGCCTGGCTAGTCCCCTTCCTAGGTTTCTTTGCAGAGACACACTCCAAGCATTATTTCTCTGTCTCCATGCTCTTGTACGCAGCGGAGCACGGAAACATGAGGCCAAACAAATGGGACCGAAGGCTGGTGGTTCTGGAAGTGGCGAATCATGGTTGGCTGTTCTTGGTTAATGTCATCAACTCTGTATGCAGCTTGAAAGCATACAGATGTGGCTGAGACACATGCATTAGCAACAAACTTTTTAAGCAACTCTCAATCTGCACAAAGGAGTGAAAGGAAGGGTCGGGGGTGCTGAATTGCGAATGCGTGAGAGGGTGCATGCAGCATGCATCTGCGATGACTTCATGACCTGGACACTCCTGGTCCAAATAATGAGATTTAGCTTCCAGCCTTTACTGGTGTTCAGAGCAATGCAGAATCAAATGACGGGTATAGGTCAAAGCGTGCAGAGCTGGCAGGCCAGAGAGAGAGAGAGAGAGAGAGGTGTGAGCAGAGGGGAGAAAGCCTGGATGAAAGCGCACAGAGATGAAGGAAAGGTTAGAGCTGTGCAGACCCTCTCTTCCTACAGAGAAAAAGATAAGAAGAGTAGTGAAAGCATATGTACACCTGCTGTGTGGCTGGATTGATACCTTTAAAAGGTTACAGGAGATGACATGCGCAAATCAAATGTCATCAGAACATGCGAGCCTTCTGTAGCAGCTGCAGGGCAGGCTGCCCCACCTTTGGACAACTCACAGGCGAGCATGCAGCTGCAAGTGGCTGTCCTCAATGGTGCGTATTACATAGCAGACCCATCCCCCTGCTCTGTCAATGCAAGCAGGGATGCACAAACTGACCTTGCAGGATGCGGGCGCGCCTTGTTGCCTTCCACTCGGACATGGCTCCTGAGTTACCCGAGTCGATGGGAAGTGCCTTGATGGTTGCCACCTGCCACAAGGCCCATAGGCAACCGGCAGATTCATTAAGTGAGCATGTGTAGCATGCAATGAAAGCTTGGATAACATGCAGGCCTAGGTCAGCAGCAGCTTGCTTTAGCAAGCAAGCAAGCCAAGCAAGCTAAGCGAGCCAAGCGAGCAAAGCAAGCCAAACGAGCCAAGCGAGCAAAGCAAGCCAAGCAAGCCAAGCGAGCCAAGCGAGCCAAGCGAGCCAAGCAAGCCAAGCGAGCCAAGCGAGCCAAGCAAACGAAGCAAAGCAAGCAAGCACTCAGCCAGCCAGGGGCAGCTAAACATTTGGGGCATGATGGGAGAGCAACGCGATGATGCTTAATTTTGCACGCCAGCTACAATCCAACCTAGTCATTGCAGCAGCAGGGTGGCATCTGTGGGTGCTGCTAGCCAAGGATTGAAGCAGCCAAAAAACAAGCAGTAGAAAGCAGACAGACACAACCTGCCTTTGAGCATGCTTCCCATTCACAGCTGTTGTAGAATGTGTCTGCAAGCCTCGTGGACTCCCCTAAGACAACCCTTAAGGCACACATGCATGCACGCAAGACCACTTGAAAGGCGATGCCTCCACGCATCGATGCATGTAGCTGCTGAACACACCCACATCCACACATACACACCCACACGCACACACACGTACACACACACCTGGATCGTGACGTCCCCATGCATCGATGCATCCAGCTGCTGAACAGCCCACCCCAGGGCACGCATGAGTGCCTGCTTGCTCAGAGATGCTAGATGGGACTCCGGCCCATGGCGCGCCTGTACCTCTTGCAGCCCAAGGAAGGTCATCTCCAATACGTGGAGCTCCTGTTGTGGTAGTATTGATGTTTGGAGCAAGGACCATTAGAGGGTGAGCAGTGCGCTGAAAGGAGCAACAGCAAAAGCCCTTGCATCACTGCAAACGAACGCTTCATTGCATTTAAGACTAAGCTCGGAAAGAATCATGATAAGCTCAGGGAGAATGTACGCACACAATCACTCACGCACATGCTAGTCAAGGTGCTCCATTTTGTTGTTTGCCATCACATCTGTGAAGAAGCGCCTCTATTAATGCAGCCTTGCACTCCTCACCCGCTCACACCCACATGACAACCAGCGATCAGTAACTTGCAACCACTACACACTTTTCCTACCTTGCCGTCAGACGTAGGCTGCTGAGCAAACTGTGCAATGCCACTGTGCAACGCTGCAAGCTCAGCTGCAAAAATAGGGCAGCTTAGGGCATCCAGATCAAGGCTGCTGCCGCCAGAAAGTGGGAGGACACTACTGCCTCTGTCTGCCCCAAACACGGAGGCCGCCATAGCGTGCACTTGCTCTTTGCGCTTTTTATCGCAAACCTGAGGAGCGACAAGCAAGCACATGGGCATACAATCAAGAATAGGATCAGGGAATGCAGGGATTCTAAATTAATTAATCAATGCAGGAAGGGGCACAACTCGGGCTGGTGATCCCAGCTCTGAAGGGCTGCGAGGGAATCAACTCTGAAAGGCTCTGGTGAAACAAGCTCTGCTTGAGTGAGCTCTGAGAACACGAGCTCCGAGGGACTCTGATTGTTACTGATCCCAGCTCTTGAGGGCTCTGGGCTTGTAAGCTCGCAGTCTGCCAGTCTACAAGAATCCGCATGTTGACAGGACTTAACAAAGCCAACATCCAATCATATGTGCTTGGACAGCAGTAGTGTGCACAGTGCGTCGTGGGAACAATGCAGGGGCACTTGCCCTATGGCCATGCTCATCCAATCGAAATTCCTGGTGCGATAATATTGAGAAACTGCTGCATGCTGCATCAAAGAACTGATGCATGCACACGCGCGTGTGTGCGTGCGTGCGTGCATGCCAACGTGCGCGCATATGTTGTGGGCACTTGGACTAGGTCAAGATAACAGTTTTGAGGCACCATCTTCCTACCTTATTTGAGGCCCCCTCCAGTTGCAACATGCGCACACTGGGGTTGGCTGCAGCTAGCTGGGTGTATGTCTGCAGCAGCTGCTCAGCTGGGTCATCCTTAAGTGGGACTTGGAGATGGACAGGTTCATTACGACCCGGCAAGAAGGCACCATTTTGGATGCTGAACTCATCTGTGTATGGAAGTGTGTGTGTGTGTGTGCGCGCTCGTGTGTTTGTGTGTGTGTGTGTGTGTGTGTGTGTGTGTGTGTGTGTGTGTGTGTGTGTGTGTGTGTGTGTGTGTGTGTGTGTGTGTGTCGTACCTGTGTGTGTTTGTGTGAGTCGTATCTGTGTGTGTGTGTGTGTGCATGTGCATACACATGCACATATTGTTGACCACACTATCACATAAGCAAATGTGCAAAAGAGTGCCATCGTACTATGGGCAATAGAGTTTTCAAGTGCAACAATTAATGAGCACTGACTTGAGCTGCAGCTGCTTACCTGCTGAAAGACCAGCAACAGTGAAGGCAGCATGCGCTCTGGGCTTTTTGAAGGGGCTGGGTTTAACGATTTTGGAGAGCTGTGGTGCACGTGTGGAGCTCAAGGTTGGAAAGAGAGCAGGGGAATGGCGCACTAGCTTTGATGCTGATGCTTCCTGCATTTCAAGATAAGTATGGGCCTCTCATGTCTGTGCCCACCTCCTCTGATCCAGCAGCAGAGACTGCATGTGGGGGAATCGCTCCAATCAGCACTGCAAGCACTGAACCCCCATCCAGGGCAGTACTGATGCCTTTCTGCTGTTTCCCCCGGAGATAGGTACCGTCTCTGCTATCAAAGAAAAAGATGTCATGTGCATCTTTTTGAGAGCCTGAGGCTGCAGAGAGGTGGCAGCACGATAGAGCTAAGAGGACTGCTAAAAACATCTTCATGCTGGCACTGCACTCCATCAACTGATGATGCTACCCTGGCATTGGTGTTTTTAATTCATTTTTCTTGTGACATTAGACAACCTACAGGCATCATTCAACGGCCAATTTGCGCGCACATGGCGATACCATTGCTCTTCATTTTGATAAAATTCTGCGTCAAAAGTATTTCAATTCATTCAATTAAGTTTTTCAGGATTGCTTTAATGCAAAGTCAAGACAGTTACTCGCTTAGCGGAAACCCGTCGCAGCACACAAGTCTAGCACCTGGGTATTACTAACCTCGTGTGGCTGTTTGGGGAGATTGACTCTTTAATGACCACTTAAATACAGCTTTCACACGACCTGCAAAGAAACCTTTGTGGTGGTCAGGAACTCTGTGTGGAAGCTTCCACAGTCTCATATGATACTTTGCAGTCGCACTCATTTGTCGAACAAGAGACTCAGCAACTCCACTCGTATTTTTTAAATGAACTCAATCTACCTCCACTCATTCCCAGATCTTTTCACCTCCCATGCGTGTCCCAATCTTGTGGCTAAACAAACTTTTCCAATAAATCCTACTCCCGTATTCACTTAGAAGAAATTAGATATTTGAAGATACTAGGCCCGGTGCCCAGCTAGAACTCTCACAGCAACAACACAGTGAACTGTGCAAACAACTTGAAGGTGCGAGTTCACTCTCCACAGAATCCTCCTGGGTGGCGGTGGGACTGTCTAAGCTGCCCATACCCTGGATCAGTTAAAAAAAGGGATTGACCTGTAAAGGTCTACGAGAGCTCCATGCCCATTCCATGCAATATGTGCACAAACCTACCTTAACCAGACCTGCCATTGAAAACCAAAACACTCATTCTGGTGCCCTGAGACCGCGTGCTGCCAGAAAACCACCGGACCCACGCTAGCTTCGTAGTCAGGAATTCCATCATACTAAGTATTACCCTCCAGTGAGGGAGACTGAAGCTCTTTGAGCCAATGCATCTTCTTTTCCTTGATAGATACAGGGAGTGTTCTCACTGTTTAGAATGTTCTTCTTTTTCCTATTCTTATACCTCCACACCTGGCTTTGACACCATTCTTCCATATTTTTATATACATGCATGCAAATGGTGCAAAGAGAGGATGACAGAGGATTCCATCAATGATATTATAGTGCTGACACCGTGTTGACCATGGTGACCATGCGTTTCCAAATTCTTTCATATTCTATTACAACGAGCCATCAATCCTGCGGATTGGAAGACAGCAAGAATTAACCCCTTGTGCAAAAAATGCTCCATTACCTACGCGTGCAACTACCGTATGCTTGCTGTAGGTGGGACATTCTATCGGCTCTGCGCTAATGTCTTACGCACCTTACTGCAAGAGTGGTGCCTCCACAACAACAAAATTCCTGATTCACAGTTTGATTTTTCCCAGGGTGCAACACCTTACAGCCACCCTTTATATGAATACATCTGAAGCATGCTGCCCAAACATACAAGCCCTATGGCTTTCATGCCTATACTCAGCTTTTTTTGATGTTCAACAAGCTTATGACTCCATCCCCCGTGACAAATTGTGGCACCACATACGCCAATGCCTGCTCCCCAATCACCTTCTCAGTATCCTCAAAGCCAGAAAAAATGCCCCCCAGCTCCACTGCTTTTCTCAATTTACCTCAATGAAACCAGTGATATTCCTGAAAGTGTCAAAGGAGTATGAACTGGCGCACCTTATTTCCATGTCTCCAATGTTTTTATATGCAGATTATTTGTGTTTCACATCCAATTCTCCAAACAATCTTCAAACCATGCTGCACCGCCTTAAGGCCTTACGGTGAATAATTGAAAATCAGTGGTGGTCTGCTTCAACTCAAGAACCGAGCCTCAAAATGTCGGAAAATTTACCACCCCTTGTCTACAATGGCAAATATCTGCCCAACTCTGACACTTTTTGGTGCCTGTGGATGATGTTTAATAGAAACATCAACTTGCACTATGCCACTGAGGAAGCCCTCATGCCTTGTTTAGCAGGCATGGCTCGTATTCATACTTTTGTACATTAACACCAGATTATTCACCGCCTCCATGCCTACTTATGGCTTTTTAAGGCATATGCCATCCCGGCAGGCATGAATGCCAGTCAAATGTAAACCACTCCCTATCATAAGGATGATCTTCAGCAGGGAAATAAAATCGAAAGCTGCATTCAGAAATGGCTGTTGGGACTTTTGGAATCCATTTGGGAGTCAGGTCCTGAACTCCTTCATGGAGTGCGCTACGTGAGTGTGGGACAAAGCCTATTCAGTTCATTTAATTTAGAGCCACTGTGTGTCTTTGAAACTCTCTCATCCATTGCAACAGCCTCTTTTTACAAAAGATTCTAGGCCGGTACAGCTGCATGCAGGCTGCCTTGGTATCTTTTCTGGGTTTGCCTTAGCAAGTTATGCGTATGTGAGCAGGTTCCGACTTTGTGCTCATATTCTGAAAGTTGGATCAGCTGTTTTGGCAGGATGGAACCTCTGTGTGTGATAGATTTATTTGCAATCAAACTCAAGATGAAGTGTACGTTCTTTTTAATTGTATCGATGAACAAGGGTGTCCTTTGTGCTGCAAGTATCACGTGCTTTTTGATCTTTACTTCCAGGCCGCCTGGAATTCTGAGAATTCCTTTGAGAGACAACCTTTTTTGCTGCATCAAGTGAGTTCTCAAGCTGTTTCTCAGTTCCTTCATCAGCAGAATACAAAGCTTTTATTTTTGTGTATATGCTTATGGAATCATTTCTGGCTGGCTGAGACCAGCCACGAGCTGATCAGCCAAACAACCTGCCTGAAGGTCATCTTCCATTGTAACCATCTCTTGCTGGACTTCACACCTATTGTTGGACGCGAATGGCTTACATCATGCTCATGGCTTCCAACATAATATTTTCGGCTAACCCTTTGGACTTGAGACAGCTTGTAGTGGATCTCAGGCCTTGTCACCTGGCATACTGGAAACAATCCTCCTCTTGTCAATTATGAAATCTCGACAGCAAAAAAAATCACTTGTCATCACTGGTTTGTCCTCCCAAACGAGAAAATGCATGTCACATATTCTCCTTGCATCCTGCCCAAATGCCTTTACCTAATTTACCTAAACATGTTGTACGCAGCGTGGCCCGATTTCCTCTTCGTGTCCACTCTCTCAAAGTTTAGCAAGCTACATGGAATGATGCCATCTTTCCTACCTGTGATCTTCGTGATGCCCAAGGTGATGTGCAGGATGAACAGCATGTTGTTTTCAAATGCGCCCACCCCCCAGTCCGCTCTTTTTGACTCAAATATCTTCCATGCTCTCTGGCCCTCTCCCCCCTCTCTCCCACCCCTTTCCTCAAATGACTTCAAGAAGTTCTTACCTGCCTGCCATTCACCATGTATTGTTTTTTTAATATGTTTTCCTTCATAAACCAGAACAACAAGCGTTATCCATTTCAACACGAATTTCTTCTTTTTTTTTTACGAAGAAGCTAGCAGTTGGTCATTTTGAGTAGAGGCCTTTCTTCAAACTGGGGCTCACTTTGGGCCCCTTCAGTGGGAGTCAATGGAAGACCCTTTCCTCAATGCACGTGGCTGAATGGCAAGCGCAGATCTTTTCTTTTACTGAACATCGAAATTGGACTGAATTAGCTGCTTGCTTGTTTTCTTCAGGAAATGAACAGAAATCCACTAACCAGCTTCAATGTAAGCTGCCCACGCCCAGCCTCACAAAGCCATCAATAATTTGACAACTTGCAGCACAATTTCATCAGAGCAGGTTCTTTGTTTGATTGAGTTCTTAAGCTCTGACAAAGATCTCCAGTTCCCGCCCTCTTTACTGGAGCTTCCCAACATCATGTAGGGATGTATGTAGGTATGGTTGATCCATGATCGTGACAAACTGTGACTATACAGCTTCCGAGGCTTTGCGAAGAGTGGAGGTTTGACTCTATTCGGAGCAGTGGGGAAGATATGTGGTGTTTGCAGCCATGGTACCTTGGGGTGTTTGGCCTGATCAATGCGAAGCCGTGTCAAACACTCGTCCTCGTCCAGGCAGCGGGGGGTTCCGAGTTCGAGCCCTTGTGGCAGTGGGGGTCGGACATTCCTTAACACGACGCTTGAAGTGTGAGCCACTTGCGTAGCTTTTCCTATTTTTCCTTTTCCTGTTCACAAAGCATTTCCTTTTTCATCCATGTGTGGTGTTTGCAGCCACGTTACCTCGGGGTGTTTGGCCTGTTCACAAAGCATTTCCTTTTCCATCCAAAATAAAATTTGATTTTCCTATTAAAAACAAAATAATCTGTAGAATGAATCCCAGCAAACATCGCAAGCATTATAAAAGTTCAGCCTTTTAGAAACTAAAGGAAGAATCAGAGATGAAGATGCCCGGCCTCACAATCAAACACCAAACCGAATTAAAAATCAGTTTCCTGCTTTCTTTTGACAAAAGCATCTTAATAGCAGGTAATTTGCCATTGCAATCCTTTGAGCAAGGTGAGGGAGATCTGGAGGGTGCAGAGCAGCATACAGCTAAACATTTCTCTTTGAGAATGGCTTGCATTTTAAATTGCGTGAATATTAAGTATCTAAGAAAGCTTGTGAGCACTTCGGAAGGTGCATCTGTATCAAATGCACAAGTATTTGGTATTTCTTAAGAGAGTCTAAGCCAAGCTATTGTCCTGTACTTGCATGTCCTTGATACATCAACAAACCCCACCCACACTCAGGTCTTTGTAAGAAAAAGAGCCCAAGCGCATCAGGGCGCTCGCTTGCATGACAGGGACCATGCACAGCCACACACGTCACATCACCGTTATGGCAGGGACTTGACATGACAGGGACACACACCACATCACCAACATGCCAGGGATCATCCAGCCACACACATCAAAGTTTGCGGCATCACATTATGAATTGTCTGCTGCGTTGCACACATGCGCGGATTATTCTCTCCATCAGCTGTTCCGAATTGTTCCCATACCTCGCCAAGAGCGCCTCCTCGCACGCACGCGCTGCTTCCAGGGGGTGCAGCGTGCACAGGCCACCAGCTAACTGCTGCTGCTGAGCAACTTCCAGCAAGCGCGTTGCCTGTGTGATAACGATGGACAGGGATCTCATTTTGAAACATATGGGATGAAAACATCAGGCGGCATTGCAAGTGCACTTATGTTGGGACAAACAATTTGAATTGGGGCGTCGTATGTGTTGTTGTATGTACATTTTCACGATGGGCAGGGTCCTTACGTCAAGACATACGGAAACACCAGGTGGAGTTGCAAGCTTGCCACTTAGGGCTGAAGTGCACCTTGCACGCCACAGCAACTTGTACCCTTGTAATATGGTGCAGGTGAGGCACTGTTCGTGATTGCGTACATCTTCTGGTCATATTTTGCAAACAGATGGGCAGGAATGCGCATTTGTGTGAGGTCAGCACCATTAGTACGATCATACAAACTGGACAATGATGGACCATACGTGTGCAAGGATCAGGTACATTACTACGCTGATCATGTAAAGTGGAAGTGTGATGGACCATTCATGTGCAAGGAGCAGCTTCAAAAAAGTGTGGTTTATTGGCACCCAGGGATTGGCCATCTTGCTCCAGGACCTTGCATTATTAATGATTCAAACAAATATTGACAATGCAGTAGCCTTGGACATGCAGGGGTGAGGTGCAAAGCATGTCAAAGTGCTATTCAGCAGAAGGTGATGGGCAGCTGTTGCCCAAGCGATCGATCCTGCTTGCCTTTGATTCAATGAAGGTCGTGTTTACACACGGTGCATGCTTGCTTACTCATCGCATTCCAACCCATTTGACTGTTCACTCACCACAAAGACATGAAGCTCAGAGCCTTTGCTAGTGGCATGAAGCACCTGTTGTGGCAAGTCAGCAAATCAAATGCCACACATCAATTGCATGGAGTGTGGTTGACCAATGTAGTAAAGTTTGCGCAGTCTCCAGACACAGAGCCGATCACAGATCACGAAAAAGAAGCAAACAGCAGAACATGCAAGGACATCAAGCAACAGCACGACAAAACAGAACTTAACAGCAGTAAACAAAAGATGAGGCAAACAATCCTGCATGCAGCCTGTGATGAGTCAACCCAGAGATCCAAACTGATTCCATCAGCAGCGTAACCACGCATGCAACAGATCACTGCCCCAGGAGGCCCGAAAGTTTCATGCAATGAGTCTTTAATACCTCTATTTAATGCAACCAGTTGCTGTGCCAGGAGATCCGGCATTCCTGACCAACGTCAACACAAATGCGCAGCGCGCGTCCTCAAAATTTGAAACCGAGCACATTGAAGGAACTTGCTGTCTAAACACCTCTCCAGACAGGACGAGTGGAGGCAGCCCTTGGATCACCAGTTTTCTAGCAGGTCAAAAGGACTCCAAAGCCATTCCAGCACTCATGAATTCCGGGAGGTCCTCACCTGACCACATAAGTGCAAGGCTGCTGCTGCACTTGCTTGTGCACGCTCATCCCCGTCACCATCACTGCCACCCCTGTACATGCTTGCACACAGCTGCGTGTGCTGCTGCAGGAGCTCCAGGTAGTCATATGCAGTGGCCTCTACCAGCAGCACCGCCGCCTCAGGCCCCCCTGCAATCGGATGTGCCTGCAAGTCAGTTTGCCAGCACGTGAGCTTCAACACCTGAAGCACCCCTTCTCACCCGGGCTCACCCTAGGCTTTCCAGGAATGAGGGACGTCCAGAATAAGAGGATGGTCCTTGCAGGTGGTGTTTGAAAAAAGAAGATAAACGACTTTTCAGCTTCAACTGTTGATTCTTCATCACATTCATCGAATTCTGAACTTCATCACGTGTTGTAACAAGTTTTCAGACATTCGTCTTAGTTATAAGGCCTTTTGACTCTTTGGCAATGTATTTCACTGCTGCATGTGTGTGTTATACATATATTGAAACATTTTTGGGGCAGCAGCAAAAGGGAGCCAAAATGGACAACGAGCTTCCTTCCCTTGCTCATGCTTTCTGCTAAGCTCAGCGCATGCACCGTGACAACTGCTCTGCATGCCTACGCGACGAGCTTCGCAGCAATTGATGACAAATGGAAGGCTCACAGAAGAAGTTTTCTGTGTTCAGAAGAAGATAAGGCTCGTATCTGTGGTGCTGGCAGTGCATCAGCCACAGCCAGCTATAAAGAGTAGGTGTGCCTCTTTTTCTGACAAATGTGGTGAGCATCGCAAGTGATGCTGAATATTGGCAAAACCGGCTCGCCACTGGTTTTGAAGGCTTCAGTCACAAACAGGCACACAATGTCACGACAGCACTAGAGCATGCTATGACAGCACCAGGGCATGCTGTGACAGCACCAGAGCATGCTCTGGCATGCCATGCAGCACTAGAGCATGCCATGACAGCACCAGGGCATGCTCTGGCATGCCATGACAGCATGCCACGACAGCACCAGAGCATGCCATGACAGCACCAGAGCATGCCATGACAGCACCAGGGCATGCTGTGACAGCACCAGAGCATGCTCTGGCATGCCATGCAGCACTAGAGCATGCCATGACAGCACCAGGGCATGCTGTGACAGCACCAGAGCATGCTCTGGCATGCCATGCAGCACTAGAGCATGCCATGACAGCACCAGGGCATGCTCTGGCATGCCATGACAGCATGCCACGACAGCACCAGAGCATGCCATGACAGCACCAGAGCATGCCATGACAGCACCAGGGCATGCTGTGACAGCACCAGAGCATGCTCTGGCATGCCATGCAGCACTAGAGCATGCCATGACAGCACCAGGGCATGCTGTGACAGCACCAGAGCATGCTCTGGCATGCCATGCAGCACTAGAGCATGCCATGACAGCACCAGGGCATGCTGTGACAGCACCAGAGCATGCTCTGGCATGCCATGCAGCACTAGAGCATGCCATGACAGCACCAGGGCATGCTCTGGCATGCCATGACAGCATGCCACGACAGCACCAGAGCATGCCATGACAGCACCAGAGCATGCCATGACAGCACCAGGGCATGCTGTGACAGCACCAGAGCATGCTCTGGCATGCCATGCAGCACTAGAGCATGCCATGACAGCACCAGGGCATGCTGTGACAGCACCAGAGCATGCTCTGGCATGCCATGCAGCACTAGAGCATGCCATGACAGCACCAGGGCATGCTGTGACAGCACCAGAGCATGCTCTGGCATGCCATGCAGCACTAGAGCATGCCATGACAGCACCAGGGCATGCTCTGGCATGCCATGACAGCATGCCACGACAGCACCAGAGCATGCCATGACAGCACCAGGGCATGCTGTGACAGCACCAGAGCATGCTCTGGCATGCCATGCAGCACTAGAGCATGCCATGACAGCACCAGGGCATGCTCTGGCATGCCACGACAGCATGCCATGACAGCACCAGAGCATGCCACAACAACACCAGGGCATGCTCTGGCATGCCATGACAGCATGCCACGACAGCACCAGAGCATGCCATGACAGCACCAGGGCATGCCATGAGAGCACCAGAGCATGCTTTGGCATGCCACGACAGCATGCCACAACAACACCAGGGCATGCTCTGGCATGCCATGACAGCATGCCACGACAGCACCAGAGCATGCCATGACAGCACCAGAGCATGCCATGAGAGCACCAGAGCATGCTTTGGCATGCCACGACAGCATGCCACAACAACACCAGGGCATGCTCTGGCATGCCATGACAGCATGCCACGACAGCACCAGAGCATGCCATGACAGCACCAGAGCATGCCATGAGAGCACCAGAGCATGCCATGACAGCACCAGAGCATGCCATGACAGCACCAGAGCATGCTCTGGCATGTCCTGTCCACACATGCATGCATGCATCATTCTGCGTTGCATCGCTGCATGCATTCCGTGTGACGCATGCTGAGGGCGAGCGAGCCATGCAAGCTGCCAATTACGCTCACCCACTCTCCTAGGCTTGAACCAAGCAGGCCATGCATCAGGGGTACAGAGTAGGGGTCCTGCTCTTCATTGCACCAGCTCTGTGCCAGGCCTTCCCAAAGACAAACAAGTCTGGTATGCTGTGGACAGCGCGTGTAGGTTGTATCACTCTTTTTTTTGAAAGGTATGTCTTTGGGTCCCACGCCTCACGCGCTTAAAACAGCACACCACCTTTATCTTGATTTCTGAGATCATCAGCCAGGCCGCCCCCCAGTCTGGGCCCAGCAAATGCACAGACACAGGATGCGGCTGCGTGCTGTTCTGTGGGCGTGGGGTGGCTGGGCTGGGTCCCAAGACACAGCTTCTTCTTGGCTACCAAACACAATTCGGTTTTCAAAAACATCACCCGCTGCAGCGCAAGCCACCCAAACATGGGTGCCTCAGTTCAGGTTCTGTTTGGCCTGCGTGCCGAGCTCTAGGGCACGGGTTGGGCTGGGTGGGCCACGCTGGCCATCTTCTTCTCAGCTACCAAAAAAGAGGTTTCAGAACACTTTGCCCATGGGCCCCCCTGCCTCCCTGACATTACAGGGCTGCCTAGCATGGACTGTGGCATGGATGCATGCCCTTCTGGCTGCTTCAAAGGCTTCGAGCAGGGTCCTGAGTCTGTCTACAGTTTGCTTGGCCTGCATGCCAAGTTTTAGGGCGGGGAGTGCGCTGGTTGGGCCAGGGCAGCAAGGGTAAACTGCATGGGAAGCCGGAAACCTAGTGGCTTGCCCCGTGAATGGGGCTTTTCCAAGAAGCATCCACTTTTGCAACATCTTTTTCTGCAGGAGTTGATTTTAAAAAGCATTTCGCCAAAACTGACCTACTGCTGCCACCAGATTGCCAAAGTTGCTGCTGCTGCTGCTGCTGCTGCTGACGCCTGATTCATTGCCACCGCTGGTGCTGGCGCTAGTGCTGCTGCCATTTGCGACTGGCCCAGCATCAGCAGTCTCTGATGCCCTCTGTGATCGCTCAAGGAATTGAGCCAACGCAGGCTGTAGCTGATGGGACCAAGCTGTCAATGCACTTCCTACCTGCAGGATCGGGGGCACAGGCAGCTCATGCGTCACAACTAGGGAGCACATGCAGCTTATAAGTTCCAGATAGAAGGCCTAGGCTGCTCATGGTCTAAGCTAAGGGGCACAGGCAGCTCATGGGACCAAGCTAGGTAGCACAGGCAACTTATGAGTTACAGTTAGAGGGCACAGGCAGCTCATGGGACCAAGCAAGGGGGGGCATCGGCAGCTCATTGGACCAGGCTGCCAATGCACTTTCCACCTGCAAGACAATAGAGCACGCTCTTTCCAGCACAGGCACAGGTGTTTGCGCGAGTGTGCTTAGATTGCAGAGCACAACCCCAGCCGTTCCCACCAGTGTGTCAAGATCATGAAGCACGCACTATTCAGCACAGGCGCAGGTGTGTGCGTGAGTGTGCCTAGGTTGTGGGGCACAGGCGCACGGGTGTTTGCAGGAGCGTGCTCCGGCCTCCAGCCAAGCATGCATGAGCAAAGGGTAGCTGAGGAGTGCATGACTGCCAAGGAGAGGCAACGATTAGAATCGAGACACTCCGCATACGAGCAGAGAGCAGATGCAGCTTCTCACTTTGTGCAAGGGAGGACAAAACATGGGTGCGAGCCAAGGGGAAGCTACACCTGCATTGCCTTGCACAAGCATGCACTGCAGCAATTTGGGAAGTCAGGCAGTCGCACATCATCAGTGACTCAATTTGGTCTGTTGTTGCAGCATAGGGCACTTGCAGCCAGATGCATCCACAAACGAGACAACAGGAATAGTGAGCAGCCAGCACACCTGAGCCAGTCCCTTGTCATCTGTCATCAGGAGTGGAAATCCACAAGCTACCTTTGTCATTTGTTGACAGGAGTAGTGAGCCACAAGCACACCTGACACAGTACCTTGTCATCTGTCATCAAGAGTGGAAAGCCACAGGCCATCCTTTGTCATTTGTTGACAGGAGTAGTGAGCCACAAACACACCTGAGCCAGTCCCTTGTCGTCTTCCTCCTCAACCATTGAAAGAAACGCGGGCCCCAGGTTAATCTTGCAGTCGCGGCTGACCCTCTGCAGGAGCTGCGTGGTCTCAGGGCTGAGGTAAGACTCCAAGCGGCAGCGTGGGCAGTGGCAAGTGAAGCCAAACCTACAAGTGCGCGTGTGTGTGTGATGTACTTGAAGTTGGGGTGAGAAACAGCTACCATGATTTACAAACAAAAATGAGGAGGAGATGATCATGTGTGCATGCAAGCCAACATTCCAAATGCAGCAGAGGTCAGCGTATGGAACAAGATGCGCGCAAAACAAGATGGCTGGTTTAAAGATAATGAGCTGGTTCAAAGATAATGAGCTGTGGCAGCATGGGTTGGACATGCAGCAGAAAACAATACCACAGGCTGTGCCGAAGCGGGGGGGAAAGGGAAAGCCATCAGTCAGAACATCTGCTGTGGGCCAGATCTTGCCAGCAAGACCAGGCTCTGTACTAGGCACAGGTAGTGCTGAAGCTAGAGACACAAGGATGACTGAAAGGAGACTCAAGCATCAGTGAAGACTTCAGTTTGACTGCAACGCAACAAAAGCCTCCACTCCATGCAGCAGCAGCAGCGCACTTACATACTAGACTAGTGAGGTAAGGTACTAATAGGAAGGCCACAGAAATGGATTGAGGGCTATCAGGCCTGACTACTGTAAGCAGTTGACACGATCCACGATGCAAAAGCAAAGTTTTCTCGTTTGCTTACGTGCGCATGCCCAAACACAGACCCACCTCTCTTCCAACAGGCGCGACCTGGCAGCCGCAGGTGAAAAATCTTCGCGCCCTAAGTAACTGACAGTCAGCTCCTCCCCGGCTGGTACATCACGGACGGCCCTCACCACCTGAAACACACACATGGGTAACAGGAAAGTTGACGCGCATCAGACAGGTGTTTTGTAAAATTAAATGCATTATTGGATGAGGAATGTACAATATTGGTATCCTTGTTTGACGGCGCCAATTCACATATGTTTCCTTGTGAGGAAATTACAAAATGAGATTTGAAGATGATGGGATAGACACTGGATGTTGGATTGCAAGAACACCCGATGTCAATGGCATGCCAGCGAAGTTTGAAAGAAGAGCTTGGTCATCCCTTTGGCCTTGATGATGAAAGCATCTTTGTGCTCATGAGAGAGAGGATGTTGTGCATGAACAGAACACCATTTGTGCTCATGAGAAAAAGGATGTTGTGCATGAACAGAACACAAACACCATTTGTGCTCAGATCACAAGCACCATTTGTGCTCATGAGAGAGAGGATGTTGTGCATGAACAGAACACAAACACCATGAAAGCTGGTAAGGATGGTCACAAGCCATGGTCACTTCTTGGTGTAGGCCATTTTGCCTTGCAGGAACCAGGGAATTCCTTGTAGGGATCCAAATCCTGACATCAGCAGCACCAGCAAATGCTTTTGCATTCCATCTTCGGGGGGCTTCGGGCTTTGCTTTGCTCACGGCCTTGAGTGCTCTCACAGCTTGCTGTTCCAGCAGGCACAGCGTTGCAGTGGGTTCTTCAAGGGTGCTCTGCCACCATTCTACACCAATGTATGAAAACCTCGCGATGGGGCAACCTACGGAACCCTTTTTCAAAAACAACTGTTGCTTTTCCACAGGCATAACATTGCAGCACTTACCAGATAGACCATGCGTAGATCTAAGAATACTGAATAAGTGCAGAGCACGCGCAGTGTGCAACCCTTACCACGGGGGTAGGTCTATCCCCGTGGTAAAGGATCAAAGGTTGTTTGTGTAATGTCATGTGAAGCATGCACAGATCAAGAGCAGCGGTCAAAGTGCAAAGCGTGCCGAGCATGGAGCTCCTGCCCTCACCATGGTGCTGCCCGCCACGTAGTGCACACACGTGGGCAGGCACGAGTGGTTGAGAAGAGAGAAGTGAGGCCACAAGCCGACATGAGACTGCGCGATGTCCCCGGTGTTGCAATCCGGCTGCGCATGTGACGCTGGTGCGCAGTAAGCTGCCTGGTCTCCAGTTGGATGCAGCAGCCCTCCTTGGTCTAGACCTTGAGAAGCTTTTGCTTGATGCGGGTTGTTGCCTCCAGGTGGGTGCAGGTGGCCTACAGTTGGATGCAGCAGCCCTTCTTGGGCAATTCTTTGGGAGGTACTTGCTTGGGGTGGGTTACTGTCGCCATGCGGTGCTTGGGGCACGGAGCCTGGGAGGCCTGTTTGGGACCCTGATGGTGAAGGGGCACCTGCCTGGTCCTTCTGGGAGGAGGACGGACTCACACAGGCCTCTGGGGATGAGCTTGTTTGGGCTTGTGTGCTAGCGTTACGCGCGAGGGCTGTGCGGATGTGTGTGTCGTGCCTGATGTCTGCTGCCACCAAGTCCTCATACTCATCACCTGCATGCACTCACAGGTCAGAGTGAGAGCATGGGCACACTGAGGATCTGGCAGGCTCTAGCTGTGTACTTGCCTGGAAACACATAGTACCACATAGTATGGTAATCCATGCACAAAGATGATGCTTGAGAGCTGAAAGGGAAAGCACTTTACATCCCACCAACATACTCAGGAACCAGAATGCCCATCAAAGCTGGCTATGTTGCTTGTCATTGCTAAGAGCGCGGCAGACAAGAGACGCCTCAATAGCTACGCAGCCCATCACGATGCCTGGAGAGGTGCCCTCAAGGAAAACGTGCTGCTGCAGTGCAAGCTTTGAAGCAGCTGCCTTAATCCTGCTGTTGGCTCCTCTGAATGCATGCCACAAGGGGAGCAATCCCACGCACTTGCAGCCGACCCTTGACTCACCAAATGCATTCTGAGACAGGATGCTCGCCAAGTCAGCTTCAGTCAACTGAGGCAGGTGCCTCTCTTGTGCGGCCTCAGCGGCAGCAGCTTCAACTTCAATGCTCACAGGCACGCCATCACCCTCAGGCCGTTTGTGCTTGCCCTGCGAATAGATAACCTTTTGGTGCAGCAGAGCTTGGATGTATGGCAGTAGGCGCTCCTGCTGCTGAGGTTGACCGGCTGTCTGCAGCTGCGGTTGTCCCCTGTGCAGCAGCGGGAGCCAGCGAGCTGCAAGGAGCGGGGTGTGAGTGCCCCACCCTGCAAGATTTGCTGCCTGCGTTGCTTTGAGGGCTGGCTTCCCCTGAAGATCATGGGGATCTCCACAGGCAGAAGCAGCTTGCAGCAGCTGCCAGAGAATGGGGCTGAGGGCCAGGGGGTCAGGCATGTTCTCATGGGGGCCATGCAACACAGCCAGTGGTTGCACAGCCAGCACGAGCTCACCACTCTTGATGGCCCCCTTTGCAACAAGCCCCCTTCCTTTGCCTGCGAGTGGAAAAACAATTGTGTGCGCGTGCGTGTCTGTGTGTGCATGTGTGAGTGTGTTTGTATGTGTGTGTGTGCGTCTGTGTATCTGTGTACACACACGCGTCTGTGTGTGCATGTGTGAGTGTGTGTATGTGTGTGTGTGTGTGTGAGGTATGTGCGTGCGTGTGTGCATGCTTGTATGTGGTGTGTGTGCATGCGTGCGTGCATGCCTTTGTGTGTGTATGTGTGTGTTGGATGTGTGTGCATGCATACGTGCTTGCGTGTGTGTTTGAGTGTGTGTGTGTGTGTGAGTGTGTGTGTGTGTGTGTGTGTGTGTGTGTGTGTGTGTGTGTGTGTGTGTGTGTGCGCGCGCGTGTGCGTGCGTGCGTGCGTGTGTGTTTGTGTGTATGTGTGTGTGTGTGTGTGTGTGTGTGTGTGTGTGTGTGTGTGTGTGTGTGTGTATGTGTGTTGTGTCGGTAAGTACCCACCAGCTACATGCTGGACTTCAATCTGTGGATTCACCCAGTGACAAATTTCATGAGGATCAAAAATATCCGGTTCATGGAAGGATGCTGCACTGCTGAAACCTTGAGCTGTCGCACGATGATTTCGAATGCAAGCCCAGCACCTCTCTACTCCTGTTCGAACGTGATACCGGAGCATTTCCATAGAAATTATTACTATTTCTAACGGCTGGTCTGATGACTCCACGTCTGTAACCGATTAATCTCACCGTCGATAAACAACAACGGAATCCCTGTTAGTGTCTGTTTTTTCTGTAAGTTCGTTTGGATGAATCTTCTGTTAGCTACCCTCCATCTATGTTAGGTCGTATTTGATTGCTGCTGCAGCTGCACCTGCTGCTTCCATGAAGAAGGAGGCTTGGTTCCGGAACCAAGGATCCAGGCCTGGGTTTGCATTGGGAAGGTTTCTTAGATCATGCTTGCAAAAAGGAGGCTTGGCTCCAAGCCTTGGGCAGTGTCAAGCATGCTGTTTGCAAGCATGATCTGTCAAGCATGCTTCTTACAAGCATGCTTCTTATATGCTAATTAGCTAAGAAGGTTTCTTACTAAGTCTAGTATATCATGCTTGCAAAAAGGAGGCTTGGCTCCAAGCCTTGCGCAAGTGTCTTGGATCACGCTTGAGCTTGCATGGATCTCTTTGTGGGCGCCTTAACCCTTAACCCTTAACATCAACCCTTGTGAGTCACAAGTCACAAGTTGTGACCAGGTCTTCGGAGCTTGCGATGATGCCCTTTCAGTGCGCTACTCTGGTTACTCATCCTGTCATCCCCCCATGACAATGAGACCATGCTGCAATTGCTTCGCCACTTCACTCCTCCATTCAAACCAATTTGCCGGTTGCCACCTTCATACTCTTACCCCACTGGAGAGGCTTCAGCGGCAATGCCTACATTAATTGGCTTGACAACTACCCAGATTACTCCAGAGTCCCTGCCAGATCTGGTCTAGACAAATTCTGTTTGAACTCCCCCAACACCATACCCAAACTAACCCATCCTACCTACCCCACACAGCTCATTGTTGTCTGGAACCAGCACGCAAGGGAGACACTACAAGATGCCAATGAACGCTGGTGAACACCTGAGATATCCCTGAAGCCCAATGGCTACCCCTTTCTTGTCCTTCCCCCCTTAGGAACCAGAGCTCCAACCACCACCTGACATCAAACAAATGAAGAGAAAGGTTTCTGACCCTTCATGCTTCTGGGACCTCCGTGTGGTTGCTGATACTGTATCACCCGCTATTGAATATGGATATGGGACCCTTTCCTCTCGAGTTCCACTTGTATTGCTGACATATGCTGTAGCAGGTCACAGCCACACACAACATACCACCTTCACACCCAAAATCAGGTGCTGGAGAGGCATCACGTATCACATATCATGAAACCAAGGATGATTTCCCCCCAGCTATTCGGATCGGTCGCCTAAATAGAGGGCGACCCACCCTCATTGCAACTGCAACTATACATTTGATGGCCATGGCCCAACCAAGACGATCAGCAGAGCAGAACTGGCTGGCTTGTTTTTTTTGCGGCAAAAGGGGCACATAGACGTAGCCACTGACAGTGTTTCCTGTTTGTCCCAAATCTGCAGGCAGATCTTCAATTCAAATCGCATGCGGAATCACCTTCATGCAGAGCTCATTCAAACTATTTCAACCATCGTAGAGCACTCACCGCTCCAGAATAACTTTGTTAAGGGTAAAGCCCACTCTGGTGTCGTTGGCAATGAAGGAGCTGATGCTTGAGCGCAAACTTCAGCTCTAATGGGTACCACCAATATCTCACTGCCTGATGCCAAGGACCCTTTCTACAACTTCCTTTGGCTTTCTGTCGTTCTCCCCCCTCCAAGGGCACTTCTATGTAGCCACACCCCTCTATCTCATTCAATTAAGTTAACCCGAAAAATAAGCTCAAACCCCACATGTATAACAAACACAAGCTTGGCTCTGCCGATGTATCAAGCTGCCACTACACTGGCTGGCAGTCACTCAACATCTGCCTTGTGGAGCTCAAATACTGCCCAGGCACTAACCCCTTACCCAGCCTACAAACAGCTGCTGCCCGCATGCTGGTACCATTTCCAGACTTTGCAGTCGTAGCCTGCCTCAGAGATCCAAACAGGAACTAAAAAGAAAAGAAAAACTACGTAGGCAGAGGAAACTCTCCCTACATCAATTAAGGAAAAGGAGACACATTGGCTCAAAAGAGCCGTGAGTCCCCTCCACCACGAAGACTATAAAAAGAGTATCCTAATGGGGATCTGGAGGGTTATTGGAAGCACCCGGCTCCATAACCTGGCTGCAAGAAGTATTCTTGTTTTCAATAGCACGTCTAGTGGTAGCAAGCCTGTTGGCATACATTACAGAATGGGCATGAAGTTTGCGAGCGAGTTTATTGGCGCGTTGGTGGTCAAGTCCCAGTTGTTTAAACTGGTTAAGGGTGTGCTCAGTGTAGCAGGTCCCACCAACACCCAAAAGGATGGTGTGGAGAGTCACAACTTCAGCATTAATGAGTTTGCAGAGGTCTGCATGCTGCCGCTGTGCCGCCTCCAACTGTTGTCCATGGACTGGCCAGGCCTCGTGTCTTCACAGTACTTGATTTCGATCAAGTGCACATGCCGCTGGCTTCAACAGGAATAACAAGGTTACCTTGCGCACCATCTAACTAGGTGTGGCAGGTACTATTTATAATTACTACACCGTCACTCCTCTGGATGATCTGGGCCTTAACAGACATAATGCAGACAAATTAGCGTCTCAATAAAGTTGCCATGCACTCCAATCATTGACAAAAATGTAAACATCGGGCACGCTGTATAATTGCAGGGCTCTTTTGGTAGGGGAGTCACTGGGGGCAAGGCAGCGCAGAGCAGGAGGAGGAGAGCCCACGCCGGACCCTCATTAGTTGTTTCCCGTCGACTCCTAGATTAGTTTAGGCTGGGCCTGTGAGACTCCTCGGTGAGGCCCTAGCTAGCTTGAAAAGGAAAGAAAAGAAAAACTGCGTAGGCAGAGGAAACTCTCCCTACATCAATTAAGGAAAAGGAGACACATTGGCTCAGAGGAGCCGTGAGTTCCCTCCACCTTAAAGCCACAAAAACAAAGTGCTAATAAGGAGGGTTAGTGGAAGCACCCGGCTCCAAAACCTGGCTGTAAGAAGTATCTTTGAAAGAAAAGAAAAGAAAGAAAAGAAAAGTCTACGCAGGCCACAGGCCGCGTGCATTAAGGAAAGGTCCCTTAACTAGCAAGCTAGCAAGGGCCCCACCAGAGGTCCCTCAAAACTACACTAGCTACAGCTAGCCTAGGAGAGGGAAAGAGATTGAATTAATGAGGATCGGGCGGGTTGTCGGCCATGCCCCGAGATGCCCGGACTCTCCTTCTCCTTGTATCCACCTCCGCGCGCCCAGCGACTCCCCCCCCCGAAGCCCCCAGTAAGCAAAGAGCATGTCTGGTGTTAATGATAGTGGTTAGTCTCTGTATGGCATGACAGCTCAGCTTGGAAGCTAGGGATTTTGCTTTGTGTTTGGATAGGCCCAAATTGACAAGAGGTTTGATCGTGTACTCATTGTAAATAGTGCCAGCCACACCAATCAGGATGGTGTGTAGAGTCACTTTGTTGTTCCTGTTTGGATTCCTTGAGCTGCGGGTTTTAAGTCTGGTTATAGTGTGAGCATGTTGAGTTGCTGCAGTTTCTAAAGTGATGAAAGGGTTGGTGTCTGGACAAAATTTCAGTTCGACAAGGTGAACGTCTCTGTCTTGAAGAGGGATCTTAGAAGGATCAAGGTGAGCTTGTCTGCCTGGGATAGATCTCACAAAGATAACATCAGGGCGGCTCTGGTGCCGAGCAGAGGAGCCAGTACCATCAGGAAAAATCCAGTCTGGAATGGCTCGTTAGATGTTTTCTGGGACTTTTATCCTCTGATCCAAGAGTCTCTCATTACGGCAGGTATCCATACCAATAAGGGATGAGCCAAACCTGCCTTTGCTAAGGGCTTTTACACAGAAGCTAAGGCCAACATGGTGTCTGTTGGTGTGCATACCGCTCATAGTTGGATTTGGACATCTGAGGACAACATGATAATGCTGTCCATATCATCACACAGCGGGCATCTTCCATCGGTGGAGGACCTATTGAATCTGATGGCATGCTTTTGTGTGTAGACTGTCCCTGTGCGGTATTTGATTGCATTTATCTGTTGTTTAAGAGTAATCTTAGGAGTAGGCCAGAAGGAGTTGCTGATTTCCTTGTTAGCAAGTTGACAGGTTGGGTCGTGAGCTTGTATTCTGGCAGTGGTGATTGGGGAAGTGGGTTGTATGCCATGTTTGAGCCTCTGCCAGCTATTATAATGGTAGCCAGAGATATCAGCAGAGCCTAGCTTGTGCTTTGTATGCATGTGTAATTCAAGTTTGTCGGTCAGGTTGTTGAGGTAGTGGGTTGGGAAAGCGTGGGAGCAGCGTAGGCTATCATTTCGTCCGTGTGAGGTCTTCAATGACAGCCAGAAGAAATTGTAGAATGGGTCCCAGGCATGTGGGAGTTCAATGTCTGTGGTGGCCGTGAGAGCTGCGGACCGTGCGCAGGCGTCAGCCCCCTCGTTGCCAATGATGCCAGAGTGGGCTTTGACTTTGTAAAAATGAATAGGATGAGGGGAGTGCTCTAATATGGTTGATATAGCACGAATGAGCTCTGCATGTAGGTGATACCTCATGCGCATTGGATTGAGAGTTTGCTTAGAAATCTGGGAAAGGCAGGATGCACTATCAGAGGCAATGTCAGTTTGCCCTTGTTGGAGTGCCACAAGAATACCTGCAAGTTCTGCTCTGTTGATGGTATCTGTAGGTCCACGGCCATTGGGTTTTATGTGGAGCTGCAAGTGCTGGGAGGGTGGACAAGTGTCCCTTCCCGGTTTGTAAACACCTGAACCAGAAAGTGGTGGGGAGTCATCGTCTTTGCGTTTGATTACACTGCCATCAGTGTAGGTGATTTCTTTCCAGTCTTTGATCTTAGGTGTGAACATCTTTCTGTAGTTGGCAGGTGTGAAAGCTGCCCTAGCCTGAGGGCACTTGTGTGAACAGTTATGTGTGTCAAAGGGGAGTGATTGTAATTTCTTTTTCCAAGTGTTTGATGCGAGGTGTTGGTGGGTGCTCAGTGGCGTGGCAGGGTTAGGACGATCCAGGGGTAGCCAGTGAGCTTCTGATACATCTTGGTTAAGGAGTTGGAACCAGTCTTTGTTTGCATTGTCAAGTGCTTCTCTAGCATTACGATTCCAGGCAACAATGAGTTGCATAGGATAAGAAGGTAGGGTGGGGTTTGGCATAACATTGAACCAGTTTTGGGGTGTCTGGAATTGGATGTTTCCTGCAGGGAATTTGGCAAGCACTTTTGCAAGATCTGGGTAATGCTTAAGCCAACTCATGTAGGCATTGCAGCTGAAGCCTCTCCAGTGGGGCAGAAGCATGAAGGTGGCAACTGGCTTGGTGGTTTGGAGGGAGGAGTGTACTGCATGGCGCAGGAGTCTGAACATAATTTCATCATCATGAGGGGGATGGCAGAAGGAGAAGCCATTGTAGCGTACAGAGAGGGCGTCTGTATATGCCCCAAAGACCTGGTCACGGTTGCTTGTGCTGAAATAAGTGTTAAAGATACCGTCAAATTCAAGAGGGTCAGAGAATCTCTCTGTTGAGACCATGCACCATTTATGTAGGGCTGATCGAATGTGGGGAGGTGTGATCAGCGCATTAGAATTGTAGACCTTTTCGCTCTTGGCAGAGATATCATATGATGTTCTTGTTGGGCCTTCTGACGTGAGAGTAATCCCATAATTTTAGTTGCTGTATCCTGGACGGGTGGCTGGATGGTGGCGTGGATGCCTGCATTCTTGGCTGCTTCATAAGCCTCAAGCAGGGTCTGGAGTCTGTCTATAGTCAGCATACCATCGCACTTGCCATGGGCATTGTAGATGCAGGCACATTCAGAGGTGATAACTTCAGGCATTTGTGCTGGCATGGCGACCTCATCAGATGTGTCAGGTTGGAGACTTTCCTTCATGAGGTCAACACTTCTAATGATAATATCACATTGCCATGTTGGCATGATATCTGTCCGGAGGTTGGTAGGTTGGAAGTCAAAGGTGACATTTTTTGCGAATGGCGCAGCCAGTAGTTGAGAGCCATGGAGAGTCAGAAAGGCTCTGGGGATTGCCTTCAAAGCCTTGGTTGACAAGGTTGTCCAGGTCTACCTCATCGTCCAAGAAGTATACTGTGTGTTCCAGCCTTTCCTCCTCAAAGGCTTGCACATGGGCATGTAGATCTGGATGCATTTGTGACATATCAGCAGCTTCCCATTTGGGATGCCATTCCACATGGATCATTTCACAATCTTCAGAGAAGTTGATCCTTTCCGCTTTTTGGGAGTCTGACAGAGGGGCGCACGCAGGGCAGTCCCAGTGCTCATTTGGTTTGCTCAGTGCCCAGTCATTTTGGGAGCATGCTTTGACATCTATGAGGCAGCCCCAATGGTAAGTGCGGTAGCAGGTATCACAGGTGGGCATGTCGTCGTAACATTGAGATTCATGGGTGTGTTCTTTGCTCACAGGGCTCCAACAGAGTTGCCAGCACGGGTCTTCTTTAATCCTTCTAGGTACATGCTTTGAATAGGTTACTTTCAGCCCATCATTTTGGAAAAAAGGTAAGGCCCACTTTTCAATTGTTACAGGGTGCCATTGGATTTTGTATTGAGTTTGCTGCTCCTCTTGAGAGGATCTCTTGGATTTCCGTAAATGTTGCCAGCCCAAGAATTATAAAATGACATGGTCATAGCGGAAGATGGTGTTGCTAACTTGTTCTGCGCTCAATGCAGCAGCCTTATCCTGCTTATAGTTCCAGAGCCACTGGGCAGCGTCAGTGCCTGGTGTGTTTGGAGGTAGGGGGCATGGGGTTATAATGGGTTGTGTGTGGTAATCTAGGTACATTGTTGGATCTCGGCTCCCTCTGGACCTCCTGACCCCATTTTTGGGGGTCTGTGTGGGTTCCAGGGGCAGGGCTTGTGTGAGGGTGTCAAAAGGGGTTGGGTGGGGTCTGTTTCATATGCTTGTGCTTGTGGTCCTTCCACATAGAAGTTGTTTCTTTTGCGAGTGCGTCTGTCTTGGCACACGTGCGCCTCTGTATGTAGTTGATTGTTTGGGGATGGGCTGTCCTGGCTGTGGGGGACAGCATTTCCTACTTCCATATCCTGATAATCAAAGAGGGGGTTACTGTAAGTTCTGGAGTCAGGATGTATGTGTGTGTTAGGGGCATGGCCCCCATTGACTGGGTTGCAGTTGGGGGGGGTTGGGGAAGCATGTCCTGTGTAGAGCTTTGACCAGTTCCAGCCTGTTGGTGTATGTTCTGTTTTCATCAATTCTGCATATGTTGTGTTATTTACGCAGTGTGATTCAGGGGCTTTATTGGGCGAGCTGTCTTGGCTCTGTACAATCGTGCAGATGAGATCAGATGTGAGATTGTGGGTGTTGAGGGTATGGGAGAGCTTGTTAAGGGCCACGATATGTCTGGTCCTGATTTTGCGGCCAAACAGGGATGTGATTTTATTTCCGTCAATAATATGGGTGAGGTTGTCATTTAGCAGAGAGGAGAGCCTGGATATGCCTAGTTCCATGAGGGGATATGTGCAGTGGCAGGCTAGGGTCCTAAGGGTGGGTTGCATTGGCATTGAGAGAACATTTAATACGGGAGTGATGCTGGAAAGGTGGGATGCACCTTGATAGGAGATGTCAAGAGCGCTGTTGTTGATGCAGAGGTATTGCCTAAAACGGAGCATATAGGGTAATTGCTTGAGGAGGAAGTTAGGATGGTGGTGTGATGGGTTGGTGCTCCTAAGAATATAGTAGCTGAGCTGATGGATTTGGGATTTCAGTTATGACTTGGTGACCCGGCCGTGTCTGCCGGTGTTATTGAGGCTAGTGGTGAGGGCCACTGCACACCTCGCATTATATTTTACTGCGATGGATGTACATCCGAGCCCAAAGTTGTTTTTGTCTTCACGCAGGATGGCTGTGGCAGTGCATCGCCAGAGCTTGTACCTCTCTTTGATGGTGTCAAGGGTAGTTCTATCCCAATGAGCAAGGTCATTCTCAGAGCAGGGTGTGACTGGGAAGGCATAGGCAATGCTTGGGATGATTGCCCTTCGTATTATATCCATAGTTTGTTTGGGTGTGGCAAAAGAGCAAGCTAGGTTTGTAAGTTTTTTGGTAAGCTTTTCTGTCAATTTAGTATATTGGGGTTTCCAGTCCAGGGTCATGGTGACTTCTACACCGAGGTAGGTAAAAGGATCCCCAGGGGAAATGAACTGAGCTGGTTTGTCCTGGACCAGGATCTTGTCTTTGAGCAGACGTCTGGCAAAGTCTGCCACTTACGTATTGCCCCGAACGTTTCTGCTTTGTGGACTAGGGAGGCTGCAGGTCACCTTAGTCTTGTTGCCAGATATGATGAGGTGGGCCCAATTTGCGTGAAGGGTCAATTTCTTGGCTTGGATGCGAAGATTGGCGTAAGTGCCCGTGATGCAGATGAGGTCATCTGCAAAGGCTCCACTGTTGATTTTGTTTTGGGCTTTCTCTTCAATAGTTTGTGGACCTTTGTTGAGGCACTCATATTCATAGCCACGCCCGCCAGCATGGAGCCAGCGCAGCAGGGGTTCCATGTATATGAGGAAGAGGAAGGGAAAGAGGGTATACCCCTGGATGGTCCCCCTCTCTATGGGGATGTCTTGTATATTGACCAGTAGGGAGACGGACTCTGGTGTGTGCCTCCTGGTACAAGTTTTTAACAGTGTCAATGGCATCGGTGGGGAAGCCAAGGTCATACATGATCCAGAGCAGTTTGTCGTGCACGTACATAAGAAAAGAAAAAGTCACGACGCCAGCTGGAAGTCCACAAATTTTAAGGGAGGATTCCCTAATTAGCAAGCAAGCAAGGGTCTCACAATGGGGCCCCAAACACATTCAACAATCGATGGAAACGCCTTAGAGAAGCACATAGATCTTAAAGAGGGTACACCATAAATAGACCAAACAGGACGAATTAACAAGAAAACTACTATTTAATGAGCGTGACTTAAGAAATAATTAAGCAGTCAGCATGCGGCAGCAGTCAAGAGCTCTCCCAGCTCTTGCAGCATCCTGGAGCTACTGATGGCAAAGCCTGTGACAAGGGCCATACAAGGAAGGAAGCTTTTAAAGCAGACTTTTTGCTGAGGCCTTCATTCTACCATATGAACAATAAAGAAAAATGTGAAGAACCCATCTGCTGGCTGCTGAACCCCCTCCTCCCAATCAATTAATTCTGCGGCAAAGCTCTTAGCATATTCTATCCAACCCTCCTGATCAAAAAATGCAGCTTGCTTCGCAAGGGTGACTCTTTCACCTTGCTCCTCAAAACCCATCGAATATTTCACTCGCTGGATGATGGGCCTGGGGTAAGCGGAGTCACCCGCAGTACGAAAAGAGAGCCCCAGGTACAGCTCTCCTTCCTCATTCCCATGTCGGAGCACAAGTGCTCCCTTGAAGAATGCTCCCTTGCAAAAGATGGTTGAACTCGCCAGCTCCTGGTAACGGGTGGTTGTTTTTGCCTTGTTAATGAGAGCAGCAAAGTCAGCAGTAGAAATCCTCCAAACATGCTGACAGCGGGAGGCCAGAGGCGGTGACACGCTGCGCAGCGTCCCACATCTTGGCTCAGCAAACCATGCAGGCGGGAACTCAATTTGATCCTCTGATGCCACCTCAGCCAGGCACCATCCAGATCCAGCTAAAACAATGAGCTTCTTTAGGGCAGCATTGTGTTGAAACCAAGGGAGACCAAGGAGAGGATCCACGCGCGTGCTTGGGGCTAGGTTCTTCACACGCAGCAGTTCTGAAAGGTGCCTCAAGCTGGCATCTGAAGCAGCTTGACCCTGCAGAGTGATGAGAGGGATACAATATATGTGGAAATATGTGGAAATGAGAATGCAACATCCAAATCCAAGAAGCTGCGACCCGTAACAGTACTGAAATAGGGCCCTATCTGTGTTGCAAGTACACAGCCTATCCCCATTGTGGATACTTTCAACAACAAAAGCTTATGGCAGGCTGCCATCTCGAGCAGGTTGCCTTGCAATCACCTCCACATGGATTTGTGTCACTCTCACAGGAGCACCTACGCCTGAAAAGATTAAGCTCTTCCTCCTCCAGCGAGCCATTCCATCATGATGGATAGCTGTATTGCATCAAAAATGTGCCAAAGTATGAATGCTATAGCAAGTTGGCTTCAACAGAGCAAAGTGTCACCAGCACTGCCGCGTCGTTTTCAGCTCATTTCAGTTGGCCTGAGCTCATGTACAGCCCTGCTGGACAACTCCTGATCCAGTGAGATGTTCCACTCTCATGGAAGGCTGTTTTACCTCGACACATGCCAAAGCACGAAAGCCAGATTTTTGAAGGGCGCACACCCACTGTCCAGCGTGCCACAGCGTCACCAGCAATTTCCTTCATTGATGTAGGGTGGGTTTCCTCTGCCTACTTGTTTTTTCTTTTGCACACCTGCTGTTCAGCGTGCCACAGCATCACCAGCACTTTCCTCAAGTCATGTAGGGTGAGTTTCCTCTGCCTAATCCGTTTTTCTTTTCTTTTCTTCTTTTGCACACCTGCTGGCCAGCGTGCCACAGCGTCACCAGCACCGCCACCTCATTTTCAACACCCGCCAATTGGTCTGAGCCCATCCAGAGCTCCACAGCAGCAGGGCACAGATTGCAGAATGCTGCTCGCTTTGCCTCTGTGGTCACGGTTACCCACATATCCCCAAACGTATATAGCAGCCATCGTAAACAGAAACCTTCAACCTGCACACGAGAGCACAGCAACAGAACAGTTGAGGGAGCACCCTCACTCATAAAAAGAAGATGCTGCTGTGTTTTGAGGTGAAGGACTGAATGTAAAGTGCCCATTGCCTGTGGTATACAGGGTAGGCAGCCACAGGGTAGACAGCCACCCTTGCTGAATAAGAGAGCCACATGCATGCAGAATCTAGGGTGCTCAAACAAAAAAATCTATGCCAGCCAAAACATCGCGTGCATTAAGGAATGTTCCCTAACTAGCAATCTAACAAGGGCCTCACCAAAGGGCCCTCGGCCCTAAATTAGACACAGCTAGCCCAGGAGGAAGCCAGGAACAGAGCTGATACCTAGGAAATACCAGTGAGGGTGATCTGAGGCCTGAAAACAGGTACTTTTTGCATGCTCCCTGCATATGTGCCCCGTGACGTGCAGTTTTCAAGATTGTTTTTCTGGTAGCCCTAGTTTAGTCTCTATAGCACTATGGTTCTAAACAGCATGTTACAGGGAGTATGCCTAATTACCCACGGCGCGAACCCTACTTTTGACCACCATATCTCCATACCCGACCACCCACTGCACCTAGTTGGGTAATGTTTGGTGATTTGGAGTCCTTGTATCAAACGAATATCACTGAAAAAGAAATGGAGTGGAAAGACCCAGTGGTTGGTCAGATACAGAAATTCAGTCATTAACCTATAAGACAAGGGGAGGCGTTGCAAGCAACACGGAAAATTGGCGAAGCCCGCGAGTGCGTGCGTACGTGCGTGCGTGTGTGTATGTGTGTGTGTGTCTGTGCGTGTTTGTGCATGTGTGTGTGTGTGTGTGTGTGTGTGTGTGCGTGTGTGTGTGTTTGCACGCGCGCACATGCAAGCATGCTGCACCACTGCATCGACTAGCAGCACACCACTCCAGCTCCAGCAATTCCAGGCCGGGCTACCTCTTTTGCAGCAGCTTTGGCTCTCCGTTGACCAGCACTTGCACACCTCATCGACACCAAATGGTCCAGCTATTTAGGGAGCATTTCCAAAAGAATTAAAACGTGCAGTCATAATTTTACATTCAACCTTACGCCAAGGACGGAGACCCCTTAATGAATGCTTTTTAGACACAGCACAGCACGTAACAGCGAGCACCATGAACTTTTCCCCTAGCCCTCTCTGGACGCGTGCTGTTGCTGGTGCAGTGGCGAGTGGCAGCAGCGTCAACTGAGGGGAGAGGAACTCCTGATTTGCCCTGGATGACGCTCTAAAGCTTGGTCAAACCCTCGTTTGGGCCAACCAGTGCACCCCGTTTATTAGTGAATAGGCAGAATTATATATTTGTTTTAATTATTGATAACCCTTGCTCCACGGAACCGCTGAGGGTGACCCACACATTTTAGGAACCTTTGGCAGAACTCAGCACTGCGTGCACAGGAGTGTCCCGGACTTTGGCAAGCTTTTTAAAAAGTTTTGTTATCGAGGCATTCTGATTCCTAGAGCCTAAGGTGCCGTGTGTGAGCCTGAGTGGCCTCATGTAAACAGGAGTGTGAAACTCGTCAACCATAGGGCTTGCTTCCTGAGGCAACGCCCTTTGGGCGTCGCCTCTGAATGGGGGCTTTGCCAAAAATCCAGCATAAGGGGTGCCAAAAAGGTCAATTTTTGACTTCCTTATTTCCTTTCTTGGACGTGCAGGATGTTTTTAATGTATATGGAGGTCACAAACACAACATTTTGGCGCAAAAAATAGTCCCAGGGTGGAGTTGTGAGCCCTTTTGGGGTGATCTCAGGCCAGGAGAGTGATCTGGGGTGCTCCAATTCTCATTTTTTGGTGAATGTGATATTTATGTGAAAAAATAATGGATAGCATGGTTAGATGTGAGAAAGAAACAAGAGAAAGAGCATGTCCTGCTACATAAGCCTGCTGAACCCCTCTGAAGAAATGCTCCCAATCAGCTGGGACCAGTATAATAACAATAGCTGCTGTGCAGAACATCTGTAGCAGTGGATGTAGAAAATGTGTGGATCCCAATGAGGCATCACATGAACAATTAATCATCTAGTAAAGAGTTAGAAGGGTAAAGAATACAAATTGAAAAAACACACATTTTTTGTCAGACAAGATGATAATCTTTCATGCTGTATGAGTGCGCATTGCAAGCGCCCATTTAGCCAGGGCTGTAGGCCCTCTTGCAATCCCTTGTAGTCTCTTCTTGACTACACAGCTCATCATTTGACTATTGCATTCATCCAAATTTCAAGATGCCAAGCCAAAGGTCCAGCATGACCAGGCGTGATTGTTTTGGTCATGGAGCTAAGCAAAAAGTTGCTTGCATCAGGAGGGAGGGACGAAATTGATGAAAGGCGCATGTAAAATTTGGGCTGGACCCCTCTGACACCCCCCTCCCTTCACCCATTGGAGTGCCCCTACCCTGACAAAAAGGTACCGATCCGATCCTCTTTTCCATAAATCTTAATACTAGTTGCACCCCCAAAACAACCTAACAAACGTTAAGTGCGGCAGAACAATGTGTCAGAACAATGCGGTAAAACATTGAGTTGCAGGTGTTCATGCACACCTGTTCTTCCAAGCACCCACAACTAACTAGCATGTCCCCAATCTGCCATCCTTACTTCACATGAAGTCACACGTCTGACACTGTCACTCAGAAAGAGGTCACCAGTGAGTAGCTTGCAGAGGCTACATTTTGGTTATGGCCAGGTTTTCCAGGAGCAAAGTTTTGTCAGTGCAAATATGGATCTTTTTGCCAAGTAGGAGCAGGTATTCTTGAGACATGGCTAGATAAACAAATATTCCGTTCATTAACAAAGGATGTGCATGCTTACAGTATCCAGAAAGCTTCCAAGGAAGTGCCCCCAGAGAAGGCGCAATCCAGTATCGAAGTGCCGATTTTGGCAAGAAGTCGTTCCGTGAAGATTTCACCAATGTGTCATGCGCAACCAGGTAGGATTTTCAAGGGCCAACGCAAATATCCAGCCATTTTTGGCAAACCTGTTTTTTTTCCCTGTTACGCATCAGGAACAGGCTTGTAATCATGCACATAGAAACCTCATTTCATGCTTTGCACCAAGAGGGTGCTAACAAAAAGGGCTTGAGCCAAGGAACTCAACTACACATTCCTACAGAAATCATAGTTCTGTAGGAATGGACCAAAAAGATAGGTAGGGTTCCAGATTTTGAGGCCCCCTGACCTCCCAATCTCTTCCGATCCTATATGCTTACCACTTAAAAACTCTTGAGCTCAGGATTTTAAATAATTTACTTTTTGGGATTGACCCCTGACGTCCAAAAGTCATTCTCCTTGCGGCCTCGTGACTTGATAGAATATTTTTGAAGGAACAAGATTTTGAAGCCAGGAAACCTATTGACAAGCACAGAAGAGATTGCTGAGAAGGAGATAAGGCAAAGCAACTCATCATACAGATGCAAAGCCCCAAGAAGGCCCCAGTCACCAGCATCAGCCACATTGGAGCAGACTGATGGAACGAATTGAAGCAAGCAAACAAACAAGGCCGACCTTCGAGTTCAGGGGGGTGCTCCGCAAAGATTCTGGCAGCTGAACCAGCATGCTATTGATGTGCTCAGGGCATAGGCTGTCGAGCCTCTGCGCCACGAGGCTGGAAATGCACAGCTCGGTGCAGGTAGGCGCTTGCCAGAGGTCTGCCCAGTCGATCATCTGCACAAGGATTGTGAAGGTGGGAAGAATGATGTGTGTAACCAGGAGGCGTTAAAGAGCATAACTTCTAGACGTTATGGACGAATCCCATTGGAAAAACCGTCTGTATTTGATATCCTGAGATTGTTATATGCTCCCACCAGATTGTTATGTATGTGGATCCCATCAGAGGAGGTCGGTAAAGGTGGGTGTGTTGGGAGGGTCCAGATTTTGGGACTTTTCCTCTCAATTATAAGAGTCATTTTACACAATTCTGGGTATATCACCAGTTTCCTGAGTTTAAGTGCTGTCGATTGGCGTCTTTTTCAGGGTTTGAACCAAAAGGGGGGGTCAGTGTGCATGATTCCGAGTCGGTGTCACATGCACGTAGGTGTGGGCAGCGGGGGGTGTTGAGGCAAATGTGCAGCAAATCATTTCGAACTCCCAGGATAGTGAGATGCAAGGCATGTACTGCGTGGTGAAAGTCAGAATTGCAGTTTGTGGACTTGCAAGCCAGTTGTGGGTGTGTGGAAAGGGTATTGAATAGAGAATTAGATCAATACCCTTATTTTGCAGAAAGGGGGACTGGAAGAGGGGTTTTAGGGTAGGTTGGGGGGTCTTACATGAAAAAATGACATGGTATCCTAGGATTATATTTTGCCCTCCTGGCACGACCCTGAAATTCGCATGACATGCATGGCGCATGCTGCGGGAAATATAGACAACTAATTTGCCCAGTGATACATTGTGGGAAAGATGCAATGGACCTGTGCATATTTTCCTCAAGCCTGCAAGCGTAGCGCTTGCTTTCAACCAGGTGCTATTTCTCGGTACATGAAGTCCTGAGAAAAGACATAAGTACAAGACAAAAATACAATACAGATTTTCCATGCATTAACCAAAGAAGTAACTCAGGCGTTAGCATCCACATTTAGGAAAAGAATTACAAGGCACAAGAAAAGAATCACACCCTAGGCCAAAAGCACTGTGAATTTTGAACTATGCAAAGAATTGTTTGGACATAGACTTCTTCATCTTCACCCCTCTTTCAAATTTCTTTAAAACTCGTCCTGACCTGTGTGCCTGTATGCACATTTGGCATTTCCACCGTTTTTTTGCAGACAACAACATGTTATTGCCCTCCTCCAGTCAGCTCCTGCATTCTCTGACGTCCTCCACCTCATTGGCTATGCCCTCTTCCTTCTGAAGCATGTCTGTAAAAGTACTTTCCACTTTCCTCCTCTTCTTGACAAATGTGCTCCCACGTCATCGATTATCTGCCATAACACAGGGGCTCGGACCAACACGTCAGGAGTTACTGGGTCCAAGAAGAACCTGTTGCCTTTGACAGATGCAGAGTCAGAATGCCTTGACACTTCACAATTCAGGCAACCCATCCTGAAGGACCATGTGTGCGGCAAATTAGGGCAGACAGGAGGTCACAGCCTGTGCACTGTTCCTCAATGCTTGGTTGAAGATGATGCACAGAGTGTTCTCGTGCAGGAGGTGCTGTTTTTCCTCCCTTCTGATTTACTACCCAGAGTGCTGACAATGCACAC
Organism: Dunaliella primolecta; assembly: GCA_914767535.2. Taxonomy (NCBI): domain Eukaryota; kingdom Viridiplantae; phylum Chlorophyta; class Chlorophyceae; order Chlamydomonadales; family Dunaliellaceae; genus Dunaliella; species Dunaliella primolecta. The sequence continues at coordinate 10,778,548 of OU611756.1, read as the reverse complement.
CCTCTGCTCCTGGACATTGATGGATCGGTATGGAACGGTAATTGATAGAAATGCAGGCAGTGTTTGCGCTCAATTGCCTTGCACCTTGTTGGTCACACCGGAAAAGTCACAGCTGGTCACACTGGAAAAGATCTTTGAAAATAGGAGGGTGCAGTAACTCAGTTGACTGTTGGATTCATTCATATCAAATATACACCTGGAGTCCTGAAGCTTGAGCACTGTTGATTGATACATGTGCAGCGAGCCATATCGGAGAAGGTTGGAAGGGGGGGAGCCGGGGGGGTGGGACTCCCCCTTAACATCCTAAGCGCAAGCCCTGACCAGAGGCACCTTTTTACCGAATTCCAACCAAAAGGGGCGGGTCATTGTGGATGACTACAAGTCAGTGCCACATGTACACAGGTGTGGGGTGCGGAGGATCGTGTGTGTGTGTGTGTGTGTGTGTGTGTGTGTGTGTGTGTGTGCAAACTTTAAAGCAGGGATGGGTCATACGTGAATACGCGTATTTTCACGTATCGTAAAAATTGATGAAAAAACGCGTATCATTAAAATGGCTTTTTGCTAAACGTCAGAAAATCCGTAGGTAAATCGCTTCGACATGCCCTGTCAGACCTTCGAGAGACCTCTAGAGAGAGCTGCTGCGCGCTTCACCACCCAGGACCCTTCTATTTTGGCATGTGTAAGTGTTTGTAAGCCTTGGGGGTGTGTGGGGGTGGTTGGGGGGTAGTCGGGACCCTCCCTCCCACCCAAGACCCTCCCGGCCCAAAATGGCCCTCCCAATTCACGTATATACGTGACATACGCGTATTTTACACGTATATACGCGTACTGTTAAGCCCAAACTCGCGTATGACCCAACCCTGCTTTAAAGATAGTGACAATGCAGGGGACTTGCAACCCAGTTTTGGGTCCTGGGAGGACAGGTACACATGAGTGCTAGGAACTCAGTTTTTGGTTTGTTTCTCTGCAGAAACTCACTCGTTAGGTACAGCAAGCATGCAGGAGGACGGAGCACTTAGAAAGGAGCAGATCAAAACCCTTGATGTCGGGTTGAGGGAGGGATCCTACATTTCACCCAAAAATTGGCACGGCATCCGCTGGATTTTCAAAACCGAAAGCGAAGTTAACTTACATTCCGCACCTATGTCAGTATTCACACACACATGCAAGCACACATGCACGCGTGCACACAAACACTTTTGTGTGCATGCAGGCATCCCTTATCAGAGATGCTGCTCAGGTAGAACCTCATGCACGGATTTCTTGGTTCCAACATCCACATACCTTAAGGAGCAGGGGAAAGACGGAGCCTGCATCTGTCGAAAGATCCTCATTTGAAGGTGGGGTCTGCAGGTACAAGGTTTTGATGCATGCCTTGGCTGCTGCCAGGTCATCAGGGCCATCATATTCCACTGTGACCTGCAATTACATGGCAACACGGTTGATGTGCAGGGCAGCGCAAGGGGATTTCAGACAAGCTCATGTCTGCAACGGGCACCCTGGCAAAAAAAATGGGCAGCCACATATAAGTAATATAAGTAAAAGGTTTTTAAGCATGTGCATGCAGTAGTAACAATGAAAGCACAAAATCTGGATGCATAAAACATGTGGACAGATGTGTGCTTTCGTTTGATGATGTTAAGGAAATGTTCACCTGCTGGTCACTCCCTTGCTTCCACCTGACGAACAACGCCTGGAAATACGGGCTACAGGCTGCAAGGACGATCCTATGACCTGGCATTGTCTCCAGCACAGGCAGTTGCTCCCCTAAAACATGCTCAGCAGTGTGTGTGATTGTGAGTGTGTGTGTGTGTGTGTGTGTGTGTGTGTGTGTGTGTGTGTGTGTGTGTGTGTGTGCGCGCGCGTGCGTGCGTGCGTGCGTGCGTGTGTGTGTGTGTGTGTGTGTGTGTGTGTGTGTGTGTGTGTGTGTGTGTGTGTGTGTGAAGCAGGGTGGCATGATTGCAATCAATTGCGAGGAGCACATAGGCGTTGACCAATCGAAGAGACTGTTTCTCTGCTACCCACCTTCCCCTGAATGCTTGCGCTTCTTGCCCTTGTTGGTGCCTGTACCACTCCCGCTCCCCTGAACCTGCTGCTTTGGGACGAAAACAATGTTACAGTCGGACAACGAGTCGTCCAAGTAGAAAGCTGCCAAAGAGGCCCAGGGATCTGGCATTTGGAGCCGAAATTTGGTGCTGAAACACACTCCTTGGAGCTGGTTTCGAGGAAAGTTTTTTGTTGGTCTAATAACCATCAAAAGGCCGTCTCAATCCCACACGAAAAAAACGTGTTGATCTTTGCGTCCGGCAATTACCGGTATAGATGAATCCAATTAAAAAATATTTTTTTGAATGAAATCAAGTCTCAACCTTTCAAGGGTTCGAAGGCGAATTCATCTACACTAGCGTGCTTTCCTTGGGGACACGCTCCTAGGCGAGGTATCCTTCCTCCAATGGCAAGCTGCATGGACCAGACATTTGAGTTTGTCGTGAAACCCCTGGATTCAAGGGCCAAGGTCCACCGCACCAACTTTTTTCTCAGATTCTTCACTTCCCTGCTGCATGCCTTCGAAAATACTGGGCATTGTTTTGCAGAGGTTGACGATTCAAAATCCTTGAGCAACATGCACACAGAACTGCACCTTAAGGCGGCGTTCATACTCGGCTCGGCTCACTTCCCACTTGAGTTTCCATTGCTCCTCCAAAATTTGATAACTGTATGCTCCTAGTCCATACCATCAGGCTTGCCAAATGCAAGCCCTTGATGCCCGCTGGGAGCAGCTGCTGTGGGTGTGCATCTCCAGGGGATGGCCACCCCTCTAGGAACCTGTAAAAGCTCCCTCATCTGTGCTTTCCAAGCCCAGAGCTGGAATAGGATGTGTACTTTCCTGCTGCATGGAGAGACAGCATGTTGGGGAGACCTGTGGAGGACACTGCTAAATAAGACTAGTACAGATATTCAATTTTTTATCAGAACTAGTTTCGATTTTCAATGCTGGATGAGAATGTGTCACCAGCAGCCGATCAGCCAGATTCCCGGGCTGTAGGCCAACCCCTTGTCACCTTGATACTGCATGTGCAGAATAACCAGCGCATGCATGGTACCGCCAGCACCGTGCTGGAGGACGCACTGACCGCGTTTGCTGGATAGTGGCAAGGTTGAGAGCTTAAGCTTGGCAGCATTGATGCACAAAGCTTCAAAGCATCAGGACTCACTTTGTAACCTGTTGCGTTGCATAACCTGCTTGCTGCCTTCTTCAGTCCAGAAAATACTCAGGGCAACAAATTCCAACAAACTGTTGATGCAGAAGGATACTACAGAAGCCCAGCAATCATCATGAGTTTTGTCAGGAGTGAGCCAGGGTAGGGGTGTTCACACCCGGACCAAGTTGCTCCAATCTCATTTTTGACTTCTCAAGCAGTTCTATGGTGCAAAACTGGTTGACAAAACTGGTCTCAGAGTCTGGGATGGTGCAGTGGCTGGGGAGATACAGGGAGGGGGTGTCCAGACATGGCTCGGCCCCCTCTCCAAAATACACGTGGAGCTCAAGCTGAGCAATCGAACTTATTAAATATAAATTAAAAAGTCCGTCTGCACTTGTTTTATGAGCCCCGGTGCACCAGCTGTCAGGTTCGGAAATTTGACAGGTTTGACGATATCGCCTTCCTGACGGGCCACCAACCTCGCCGGTTTTGGGGCATGTTTGGTCTTTGTTATTAAATGGATCATTGTCTTGATTTTGAGGCAGCAACTCCACACAGCTGCAGCTACAGCAGCTGTTGCAGAGGTTTGACCAGCAGGAAGGAGCACCCTGGAGCCAGCAGCAGCCCGCACAGCCTGCCCCAACCTGTCCCAGACCTGCACTAAGACGTGAGGAAGGACATCCTGCACACAGGTTGCTGCAGCTGCGTGCTGTGGACATGCTGTGTGGGTGGCAAGGGGTCTGTCGCACACGCACGCACCCCAGCTGGCCTGCACTGTGCACTCCAGCACTCAAGAAGCATCAGAAAGGGTCTATAAGGTCAAAATGCATGCATTTGGAGCTTGGGAGCACCGCTGCAGCACACCTGACACAACCCCTGCATGCACGTCACCAAACCGCAAAACACTGGACAGCTGACCTTGCGCTGCTCCAAACCTTGCAGGCCCTGCGCTAAAAGGTAGGCCTAGGTGCATGGAATCAGGCTGAGGAGTGGCTTGGCAGTGCTGCCTGCATGCGCAGAGCTGGTTAAGTGAGAGTGGATGTTGGCACACAAGAAAAATATGTGGGCATCCATTGGACCTGTTCCAGACGGATCGGACTAGATCCATGCACGCAGCGCTCCTGCCATGCAGCATCCATGCAAAAGTGCCTAAAATGAGCACGTTTCCCCCAGCAGGCACCCACAGGCCCGCGCGTTCCCAAATTCCCACACACAGCCCCTTCAAAACACCATGCTGGACCCCCATGCCGAATTTCATGCCAGAACAACCATCCTGGAGGCACCTTATGCACCAAAAACCCATTTTCTGTGTAAGCACTTAGGCAAATGAGCACCCTAAAATGGGGGTCACTCTGAAAGTCATCCGGTTTGGTCAAGCAGCACACCGTTGGATACCTTGTGATATAAGAATAGGTTTGCAACAAAAAGTACCAAAAAATGTTGCATGGTTGGTCAGGGATGGGTTTAAACGTGCATTTTTTGCAATTAAAAACCACAATTCTGGCAGGCATTAGCCTTGAGCAACATTGTTTCTGCCCCATATTGCTCGTGCTGCTGTATCATACTATGCTAAAAACCTGTGCTTAACTGGGAAGAGGGAAATAGCCCTCCACATCTTTAATGCCACTTTTTGTGTGAGCAAAGTGGCCAAAAATGGCAAAAAACGCACATCTCCCAGGCCAGCTTGCCCATTTGGGCGTTGTCTTCCACAAACAGCATATCTACAGAAAGGTCTCAGTAGCAGGCACCTGTCAAATTCAAAATGACAAGAATTGAACTGTATGCTGGCCAGTTATGAGGGATTGTGTGAGATGCGTCCATGATCAGGCCTGATACAAGGTTGGGGGCGCTCCTGCTTACCCCCTGGGCCGATTTTTGAAATTCCAAGTATGCAGCCCTTCATATTTACCAAATGTACACCTATTGTCAAATTTTGAACTCATTTGGTGAAAGTCACCTCGGGGGGTGAACACCCCTACAGGGGGGGGGGCTGGCTGGATTTACTAGTTTTCACGAGTTTCTGAACCGAGCCGAGCCAGTGTGAGCGCCCTCGGCTTGGCTGTAAAACTAATAAATCCGACCAAGCCGAGCTAGTATGAACGCCGCCTAAGCAAACATAAGTGTAATGGATTTGCATGCCTCCAATGCTGACATGCTTTTAAAGTCAAATAAATCTAAAGAGTAGTTTGGAACGCATGCCCACTCCAGAGGCCCTCAAACACATGCCAGCATTTGCTGAATCGCACTAAAAGCATGAACTAGCAGTTTGCAATGCACACCTCTCAATGCTTTTTCTTTGGTTTTCCCTTCTCCTTCCCCTTTCTCTCGTTCTTCCCTGTTGCACTTGCATTCTTCCATGAAACCTTGGCAGACCCATTCTCAAGCTCTTCCAAGCACCTGCACACAAAAACAAGCAGGTAGACAGAAGGGAGCTTTTCCTGCAACTTTGGACAGCACATGCCAAATTAGAAGTCCTATCTTGGCCTTTCGGGAGTGTCACAGGAAACTTTTCAGAGCTTCCCTGCCCACCCTTCCCAAAACTTTGTATGTATTCCTGTTCTATCATTATAGAGGCACACCTCTGCATAAAACGTTATGGACCATCAGCTTGATTTGATTTGATTATGGTGCTCTAGAAGGGGAAAAGGGGGCGACAAGGTAATAAATGGAGATTTTCAGAGGGGTCAACTGACCTGTAAAGCTGGGCATGCTCTTTCTCGTGTTTCTTTCTCACCATGCCAACCATTATTTGCCACAAGTATTAGCCAAAAGATGATGGTAGTCGGAGGACACCAGACATTTCTCCTGGCCTCAGATCACCCAAAAAAGGTTCAGAGCTCCACCCTGGGACCAAAGAACTCACAAAACAGGAGGGTGGAAATCCTTTCCTGGAAGGCTCATGTAAAATTTGCGCTGAACCCCTCTGACCTTGCCCCTCCGCCCAGAGTCCCCCTTCCAGTGCCCCTATCCAGACCAAAAAAGGTACCAATCTGCTCCTTTGTCAATTCTCCATTCATCTGCACACCCAACGCAATGAACAATTGAGAATAAGCAGCAAACGCCCATGCATACCTGCCCTTCCAGGCACTCACAACTGGCTTGCAAGTCCACAAACTGCCCTCTTAACCTTGCCATGCAATACGGGGGAATCCTGTTGTTGCCACGGCTCTACATATCAATGCCACTCTGTGTATGTGTGTCAGGAAGGACTGGCTACACTTAATTTCCAGCATCGCTTGCAACGCTTCCCTCAATTGCCACTCAAGGAGTTTTATTTGCAGTTCAAGTTTGTAAATTAGTTTTGTCATACACAGGCTAGTTTCAAAATTTGGTGTTCAAAAATTGAATAAACCACTATCTTTATAGAGTGGATCAATGTACAATTGGCCCCTCTGCAACCAGATTTATCCATAGAAAAGGCCCTCAAACTTGCAACCAAGCTCCACTGTCATGCTATAGAGACATTATAGGGCTCCTGGACAGGCTGCTCACAGGAAGGCGAAACACATGCCTGGAAAGATGGCTGACAAGCCGCCAGATCCAGACTAGTTTGGTTGCCTTTGGTTTGCTGCAGCTGGCGGAACTCACTGTTGGTATTAGTGCTGGTTGTTGCCCTCCTTTAATGCACACTGGCTGCTGTCCAGCATACATACTCATGTTTTTTACTTTAAAACACAATTTAAGTCTGCCTTCTAAGGCTTGCTCAGATCTTCTGATAAAATGTGGTCTGGTATCATAGGCTACTGCCCTATAGCGTCATTTGTTATGGTTCCTTATAGTCAATTAAAATACAAGGAGGTAGTAACAAAATGAAAACTGTTCTAATGAAAGCTTTCCTGTGCACTGCTTGTAATCCTTCTACCAGGCTTCTGCGCAAAATCACAGCAGTTGAAGCCCGCACGCATGAATTGGGACCTATCGATGTCAATCCGCTTGAAATCCATGTAGTTTAAATCCTGTGCTCAAGAGATATGAACTGGTGTATATTGAGTCCAATTAAAGAGGATGAAAGTCGGTGGTGGGTCAGAAGGATTTTCAACTTTTTGGAATCCCCCCTTCAAATTTTTTCTGAGTCATTCCTACATTTTCTAAAGGTATATCATCAGATTCTTCAGCTCAAACTCTGTCAATTGGCAGCCTTTTTGGGCGCTATGAGTATGCAGATGAATAGAGGAACTGAAAAGAAGCAGATTGGTACCTCATTTGTCGAGAAGGGGCACTGGAAGGAGGGAGGGGGTGGGGAAGGATGGGGGCTAGAGGGGTTCAACCCACAATAAACGCAGCCTTCCAATTGGATGCTTTTCTTTTTTAAGGTATTTTTGAAAGGCTAAGCTGGACGGCGTTTAAGCCATGTTGGGATTGGCATTGATTGTTAATGCTCCTTTCCTAACAACTGCCCTAACAAGCATGGTAACCTACGGAGCCGTGCCCAAACCAATTATTCTACAAGCATTCTACACCTGGGAGGCTGGACATGCGTGACACTTTGTGACAGTGCTCCTAGGTTACACACACACGCACACGCGCACACACACACACGCACGCACGCACGCACACACACATCATGCTTCCACTACTTTAAACACAATATAGGGACGATTCTTGTTGGTCTGCACATGTGCCTAAGTCATTTAGTGGCATGCGCAATGAGGAGGTGTTTAAACAGAAATTGCTGAGTGCTTCCAAGATTCCCATGCAGGATTTTATAGGGGATTCGAGGTACAGACAGCAGAAGGTTCGGAGGGAAGCGGACGCCCTGAGTCCCCGAGAGGTGAACAGGAAAGCAGTGACTTACCATCATTGGTGCGGAAAATTTTTAAATCAAACAGCACGCACACCCTTCTGTACCCCATCATAATTATTTAAGGATCTGGATAAAGGAGCCATGAGGAAGTTGAGTAGGTTTAGACTTCGTACCCGCTGCTTGAAGGTCGAGTCCTGTAAATGGTTGGGTGGTTCAAATATTTGTGATGAGTGTGGATGTGCTGAAGTCCAGGACGAGAAACATGTTCCTTTCTTGCTTTGGAGTGTGTAATCTGCGCAGAAAATACAAGGACCTGTTCTTTGATCTTTTTGAAGCATTACATACTTTTGCCCAGCTTCCGAACACTGACTTTATTCCTTGCTTGGCGAGCTTCCACATGTTGACTGATCTTGAGATCAATGCTTTCCTAAATCAAGACTCATACAGGTTTTCACCAATTTTGTCAGAATTGATTTCAACTTTTGATGCTGGATGAGAATGTTTCACTAGCAGCCGATCAGCCAGAGTCTCGAGATGTAAGCCAACCCTCTTGTAACCCGTGTAACCCTTATACACACCTTGAGCAACGGCACAGGAAATTAAAGCAGCGCTGCAGCTCTGCACGCCGCGCGCCCACAGGCATGTCAAGATCAATGTAGCTGATGTTTGCCTCTGTGCCTGCTGGAATGGCCTGTAAAAAGACACAAAATCCACACCAACCTTTCAGGTAACAAACTGCGATTAATTTGTGTCTTCCTGATGCTGCACAATAATTTTCAGCAGGTCCCCCTTGGCATACTATCAGCCTTTTTGCCAATTAGAGAATGCAATACAGTGATACACTGACCAAAACTTGTTGTTTGCTGCCGCTTGTAGGCTGGGATAGCATGCTCCAGAGATACATACAGTAACAAAAAGGTCACCACGGCAACATCAAACCACAGGAAATAGGAGTGGATGGAATTATGTATGGACGGAGTAAATAAAGGGTAGGAAAGGGTCGCTATACTGTGGCTTAAAAAGAAAAAGACAGTGAACACAATCCTTACATTAACGAAAGAAAAGGAGGCACTGCAACTGCCTTAATATATGGACAACACGATGAACATGCTCAGTTTAGTGTCTATCAGCCTTTAATGTGCAGGAGGGTGACCAGTTTTGGGACTGATAAAGGGTGACCAATGCTTGTTTTGGGACCAATAAAGGGTGACCAATACCTATTTGGGGACCTCTGGAGAAGCATGTTATAAAGTTGGTAATGCAGGGCCTTACAACAATGCAAATTGCCTTGACAACATCAAACAAGCGCTTTAAAAAAAATTGGGCTTTAATTGGTGTCGCCATGTCATAAAACACTGCCCACCTTTCAATAGTTTGCATCGATTTGTGTGTGCTTGCTACAAATTTACCATGCTGCCGCTGTAATGCATGTTTCACAACGCAAGTACCAGAGGCATTACCCTTAGCTGTGCTGCCACCCATGATGTGCACAACAATAATGTATTTGCCTCAGTCTTGGTTTGTTCTGGAGTGGCCATGGGGGCTGATGGTCACAGGCTTAAGCAGCAAAAAAAAGGGGGCTCAGGGATTCACATGCAGAAGCCGTCATCCAAAATGCATGATTGCTAGGCTTGCCCATGATGTCATGGCTCATGTCTGATCCCCAAAGGTAACAGGTTACAGGTCTTCACATGCAGAAGCCACCAGTCAAAATGCATGACTGCTAGGCCAAAACGCAAGGCAAAAACAAGCTCACTTCTGCAACACGCACCATTGCCATCCTCCACAGTGCTTTCAAGATAGCAATGGGCACAAGGGAAAACAAAGAGGCTCTCCAATGTCGCACGCAGCACACCCAGCATCCAAAAAAACAGCGTGCAACGAGGCAGCACACAAAGAGGCACTCACCTCTGTGGCACGAACCACAGCAAGCAGCCCCGTGTGGTCCACAAACAGGTTAGGGGCGCAGGAGTGGTTGAAGTAGGAGGCGCTGATGTAAACCTGACGCCCGGTCAGCTCATCCTTCCCGCGCATGCTGGACTCAGCCCCCGCCGGTGCTGCTGCCATGCCCTCCTGTCTTGGAGCGACAACACTACGTGACGCTGCACCAAGCACCTCATCACTGCAACCATGATGCACCCCTGCTGGTGCTGCAGCTGAGCCCTCCTCTGTAGCAGTAATATCCTGTGCTGCTGCACCACCCATCCTACCACTGCAACCATGATGCACCCCTGCTGGTGCTGCACCTGAGCCCTCCTCTGTGGCAGTAAATTCCTGTGCTGCTGCACCACCCATCCTACCACTGCAACCATGATGCACCCCTGCTGGTGCTGCAGCTGAGCCCCCTTCTAAAGCAGTAAAATCCTGTGCTGCTGCACCACCCATCCTACCACTGCAACCATGATGCACCCCTGCTGGCGCATGCGCATTGAATGAGGCTCCTCCCACATCCTGACTGCAGCACCAACGATCCTCGATTGTGCAGCCATTCTGGCCCCAAGCAATTGCTTGTGCTGACCATCCTGTCCCATCTGTGCAATTAGAAGCACCTGTCCCTGTTTGCGGCTCACCCTGCGCACGCTGCCCCGCATCACTCACCCCAGCCGCCTGCTCCCCGCCATGACCACATGTTAAGTCAATGTGTGCCAAATTCTCCACCAAGCTAGCTGCATTGGTCCCCAGGTGGGCCTGCAGGCACGTGTGGAGTGGCGGCACTGCTTCGCCATCAGCTGCTTGGCCCCTTGGCTCTTGAGGAGCTGCCGGAGGTGCCGGAAATCCAGTGGAAGAGTTTGGAGCACCTGGAAGTGCTGGCCCACCTGCTGCCCTGCTTGAAGCCCCGGCCTCCCTTTCCGTCACAGCAGCTGCAGCTGTGATGGCATCGGCTGGCATGCCCTGTGCCCTGCCCTCATGCACAGCACCAGTGCTTTCTTGTGCAGGCTGTTGCGACGGACTCGAGGGCACGTCCCTTGCTTGCTTCACTGACCACTCCTTCACTGACCACATGCCAAAGTTGTTGGACAGGATCTTGCTGCACATGTCCATCACCTGGTTCTCAGCAGGCAGAGCCCAGGGCCAACCTGACAGGGTAGGGCCGGCAGGGACGTCCATGTAACTTTCACAGTCAAAGGGATTGATCGTAAAGAATGTGCAATGGTCTTTGGCAAATGCAGTGATGCCATGCTGACATTTTTTTGAGCTGGAGAGTGTGTGGGCATGTGGGTGGGGTGGGGAACGTGCTATGCGGATGCATATCACAGACTTGAAACAGGGAATCTCAGAGATAAAAAAGAATCAATTCGAACACGGTCATATCAAAGGAAGCTAGCTGCACCTATGACATGTTTGGTGACCACCACAATATCGCTACCTCTTCCAGACCACCAAGTTGGCATTGGTCCTTACAGCACCTAGCCAGGCTCACAAACACACACACACACATACACACACACCGCTGAAAAAGACCAACCTGATTTTTGCATGGCGGTCACAAGGAAGCGCACACCCTTGATCCAATCCTGCTTATCCAGTGGAGAGAACTGAACGCCAGATGTGAGCAGCATGAAATCCTCATGGCCAAGGGTATGACCGTTTCCCATCTCACTGCCTTTTTGGTAGCCATGGTGCTGCTTGCAGTCAGTTGCTGCTGTTCCCACTTCTGATGCAGTCTGCTGCTGCTGCTGCTGCTGCTGCTGCTGCTGCTGCTGCTGGACCTGCTGTTGAAGCAATTGGTGGATGGCCAGCGCCTCCAGACACATCAACAGTATAGCTGCCATGTCACCATCAAACTGAGTAGCAGGTGAGGGAGCATGGAGAAGGGTGTGAGGGCACTCTACATTCTATTGGAGTTTTGTGGATGTTGTTGCAAGGGTAAAAGGCTCAGATGAAAGGCTGCTAACGCGTTAGTGTTTGTGTACGCAAACGGCTGCTCTGCAAACACTAGTCACAAGCTTGTCTGAGGGGCAGACAGCACTCGTGGTTTCCTTATATCTTACCTTGAAGCTGGAGAAGCGCTTGATGATGGGACACAAAATCGCGTGAGGCACTTGCAAGCCTGCAGTGTGGAGCTCTGTGTTGCGATCCTGGCGGGGGTTATTTGCAGAAAGACAGGGGCCTGATACAGTGTGGAGTTGCTGGCATTCAGGACTGCAGTAGAAGCAGTACGAGCAACCGCCTGAGGGGGAGACGCGCAATTTTTTTTGATGTGAATATTCAACACAGTACGAGCCATGCGTGCACACAGGTGGTGTCATACCATTACTCACTGCAGTTGAACGTGAGGCGCCGCCTCATGTCTTTGAAGCATGCTGCACATACTCTCTTTTTGTGACTGGGCAGTATGGCAGTAAGGTAAGGGTATGCCACAAGCACAACCTGCGTGCATAGCGGAAGGTTTTCGCATTCTATGTTTTGTTGCTGACTTCAGCCGGACGGCTGCTTATTCCAGGCTTTGGCCTCGAAGGCTCACAGGAGCCAGCCATGTGTGCTTCATTGCTTTCACCTCTCCCTCCTGGATGTCCTTGGCAGCAACCAGGTATCGTCCCCTGCAAAGAGTTGCAACGACAAGTCGTTGGTTCCATACAGATCATAGGCTCTTGACAAGTCATGGTCTGACAGCATAAAAGAGATCACTCACTGTTCCTCAGAGGAGAGCAACTGGAGCGGCGTGTTTGCAAAGTAGCTGTTGGGTGCTTGCATCTCTCTGCATTCCCCTCCCCCGTTCTACTCCACTTCTTTCGACACAACCAACTCTGTTTCATTCATTCTGTTATCCCATGATGAAATGCCCTTTTGGAACAGCCTGGTTTGAAAGCGACCTCACAAGAGTAACAGTTTCCACGCTTTCGCTCTAGCTCCAGCAACTTAAAAAATACACGTAAATTTGGAGTGAAATTATTCTCGAAGAAAATTGAAGTGGCTGTCTAGCATGGGCCTTAGGATGCAGTACTGTAGCTGAGAGAGAGAAAGAGGGAGAGAGGGAGAGAGGGAGGGGGAGCAACATGCCATCAGCAATGGTGGAGAACATTGACAGCATCTCCAAGGCCTGTGCCTATGGTGCGTCTAAACAGTCTGAAAGTGATGGGACAGACCTGCACAGGGACAGCTGAAGCTCAATCTGTACCGATACGCACCATGACACAGGTGACCTGGAGAAGCTGAAGGGCTTTGTTGAGGATGATCCAGGATGCGTCAACAGGCCAGATGAGTCTGGGTACTACCCGCTCCAGGTAGAGTGCAAATGTTGAGTTACTGAGCAATAGTTTTGCTCTGACTCCTTCTGTCATGAGCAGGATTATGCATGCGTTACCTCTGGCTAGTTGTGTGTGTATGGATATGTGTTGACATGCTTAATGTTGAAAGTGCACATTGTTACGATGCATACATGGCAACACCATTTTAACGAGTTCCCAATCAATTAAGTCTGAGGGATGGATATCAAAATATATGTCATGGGGTCTCAAGCTGTGACATTTTTCTTAACAGGTGAATCTGTGCTGTCACTAGCACTTCAGTGCAAGGGCTCTGCTTGCCTTGCATCTGCGAAATCGTGGGAGGTCCGTTCAGCATCAAGCGTTTATTCGCTCACCTTGCACCTGCTCTGAAGAGTCCCCTGCTCTGGAGATAAACTATGCTTGTAACAAGGTCAATACATCTTTCAGCCCAATCTTCGACACTTGTTACCATGCCAGCAATGCCTTCTTGGCTGTGGATGTTGGCTCCTCTTGCCTGTTTTGCTTTAAACACTGTGGCGCCACGCACAGGTGCAACATGCACATGATGATTGTTAACAAATGTTGCTCAACAGTTGCACCTAAATGTGCATGCTTATATTGCTATTCAATTATCGCATACCTGTCGTGCTTAATGTGTGCAACTTTTTGCATACCTGTTGCATTACTGTTCCATACCTGCCTTAGTTAGTTAATGTGCTATAATGCAGAAATTGCCTGCATCCACATTTCTATTTGTGCTTTCACCATTGGCGTCATGCTCCAAAAAAGACGGAAAAGTATAAGTGTAGAGTTGCATTTCCATTTGATGCAGCATGCAATTATGATTCTGAGGGACACATACCACACATTCACACACACATACACACATACACACACATATACACACACTCTCCTTTTCGGACCTGAGCTTATCACCAGAAAATCTGGTGTGCATGAATGCCTGTTTTCAGTGGGCTGCCTTGAACAACCGTGCCCAGGAGGCCAGTTTTCTTCTAGCACAACATGCCAATGTCAACGCAGCTGATCATACTGGACAAACAGCTTTACATTGGTAAGGGCAGAAAAAACTAGGTGGGCAGCTGGACTTTACTTAGGTCCAGCTGCCCAAAATTATTTGTTGGGTGGCAGAACCAACCTCTGCATTTGTTGGAGTGAAAATATTCACACAAGCTTTGCACAGCACTGGTGTGCAGCATGCGGCTTGCAGTTCACTTGTCTAAACTGAGAACTCATGTTTGGCTTTCCCCTGTCTGTGTTCTTTCTTCTCTGGCATCCCAATATCTATTGCCTGTTGTTCAGAGGGACACAGTGAGCCCACAGTCTGTGCAAACGCACCAGCACAAAAGTGAGAGCACGCGTGTAGCAAGCATTGTGTGGTTCCCGTGGTCACCAGTCAGCCTGTGGCCTTTGCAGCTGTGAGGTGGGGCTTGTCTCAAAGGCGCTCTGCTGATGACGCACTGCTTCTTCACTCGTGCTGTTTGTGATGGGACATCTGCATTTGTGAGGTGGGGCGTGTCCCGAAGGCGCTCTGCTGATGACACACTGCTTCTTCACTCGTGCTGTTTGTGATGGGACATCTGCATTTGTGAGGTGGGGCGTGTCCCGAAGGCGCTCTGCTGATGACACACTGCTTCTTCACTCGTGCTGTTTGTGATGGGACATCTGCATTTTATTTGGCTGGCTGAGGCCCTCAGCCACCCTCAGTGAGGGTGACTTGAATTAATCCCCAGTTCCAGTGTCAAGGAAGGGCAGAGTGCTGGAAGGGGAAAATGCAAACGAGTACTTCAGCAGTTGCATCAGCCCTGCATGGGCCATACCATTCGAGAACTTCTTTGCCACGTCACACATCTCAGCAGTGGTTCCCTGCTTGTGTGCCCCCGTACACCCTGTCCTGCCAGAAAGCCACTTCCATCAAGTATTTTGGCCGATACACATCAGGAGTTGTCACGCGCTAGGACATGGCGTGCGATTGAGGGCTGCCTTCCTGCGCGCTCACATCTTTTACGCATGCACGTGGCCACAGGGGTGCTGTACGTGCTCATGAATTTGTGCATGCATCTATGCTCGAACGCGCGCTTCTCTGTGCAAACGCTCACACCTATGCACAATGTGTGCATCTGTCCACACTTGAACGCATCTGTGTACATGCTCAAAGGGGTGCTGTGTGTGGTTGCCTGCCAGTGATAGAGGCGCTGTTATGATCTGGAGCGGATGCAAGGGCAAAGGGCAGTTGGGGCTACACTCTGCACGCTCACACTTATTTATGACACTCATCTGTGCTTGTGCTCACAGGGGTGCTGTGCGTGGTAGCCTGCCAGTGATAGAGGCGCTATTACGGTCCGGAGCGGATGCAGGGGCAAAGGACAATCGGGGCTACACTGTAGCACATGTAGCAGCCCAGGTGTGCAGGTGTATCATGGATAGCTTGTTAGAGTCAATGCCTGGTGTGTGGGTCTTTGGTGGAGCTGCAGAGCTGGTCAGAAGGGCCTCTACATGCCTCCTCTTTCCTGCCCTCTTTTTTTTGCCACTCGTAGTGCCAAGGGGCTCCAGCTACCTCCTGCAGCTGTTAGGTCTTGTACTCTAACGAGCTGGTTGAACTCCAGCAGAAACTCCTCGCATAAGTTTGCCTTTCCTTGCTGCCGCGTAGTTGCTTATTGGAAGGGACTCCTCTTTATGCATCTTCCTCGGCTGTATGATCCAGCTGCTGCTCCATCGCAATTTTTCCTAATCCTCCTCTCGAAAAGCATGCAGTGAGGCTCTCTTTGGGTCGTGTGGCTGGTGAAAACCGAAAGCATGCCAAAAAGCATATGTGTCCACCCGGTTTGGACAACTCGCTGCTCACAAAAAGCAAACGGGATACATACATATGCATGAATAAATAAATGTACTTGTATGAAAATAAATGTATTTATTTGTAATATTAAAAATGCCGTTTGTGTTATATAATCTATATGTATGTGTGTGTCGTTCCTGCCGCACCTATGCATTTGTTCCTGCCCCCCTTCCTAAAAGTGTGCAGTGAGAGCCTTTTTGCATCGTGCAGCTCATATGGAAGTCACTCGCGCCACAGAGCGTACATTTTGGTTGCCACAACGCGCTGCTCACAGGAAGCAAAAGGGATACAAGCATGTGTTGTTCCATTACTACGAGCGTGCTCTCTGCCCCACGCCCGGGGGCTGGTGCTGTTCATGGATAGCTTTTGCTGGCTGTGCCTTCCTTGCATGACTTCTGAGCCACGTCCTGACGACTTTTTGACACCTTCATTGCATGCCTTTTCAGCCACATTCTGATGACTGTCTTGCACCTTCCTTGCACGTCTTTCCAACCACATTCTGATGATTCTTACACCTTCCTTACATAACATTTCAGCCACAACCTGGTACTGTTTCGCGCTTGTGGCACTTATCGGTAATGCTCCATCTTTTCCCCAGCTCTGCAGACCTTGTGCGGACAAACCATGGATTGCACTTTCTTTCCTCTTCGTATTCATTGCCAAATCCTCCTGTATCCTCAAACTGCAGTGCTGCACCACCTGTCACTGAAGTGAAACGTGAAAGTGGAAATGCGGTACAACCTCTTTGTACAGTTACCTATTGCTCCCGCTAGCCTGCTAGTTAGGGAATTTTCCTTCATGCACGCGGCCTCGGGCCTGCGTAGGCTTGTCTTTCTTTTGCTCCTGCTACAAAGGGCTGTGCACGTGCACTATGTTCAAACCGCAGTGCTGTACCACCTGGTACTGAAGTGGAATGTGGATGTGGACGCGCGTAATAACCTCTTCATACGCCTTGACATTTGCCACTCCTCCTTGGCTGTGCAGTATGGTCAAACTGCAGTGCTGTACCACCCAGCACTGAAGTGGAATGTGGATGTGGACGCGCGTAATAACCTCTTCATACGCCTTGACATTTTCCACTCCTCCTTGGCTGTGCAGTACGGTCAAACCGCAGTGCTGTATCACCTAGCATTGAAGTGGAACGTGGATGTGAACGCGCGTAATAACCTCTTCATACGCCTTGACATTTTCCACTCCTCCTTGGCTGTGCAGTACGGTCAAACCGCAGTGCTGTACCACCCAGCACTGAAGTGGAATGTGGATGTGGACGCGCGTAATAACCTCTTCATACGCCTTGACATTTTCCACTCCTCCTTGGCTGTGCAGTACGGTCAAACCGCGGTGCTGTATCACCTAGCATTGAAGTGGAACGTGGATGTGGACGCGCGTAATAACCTCTTCATACGCCTTGACATTTTCCACTCCTCCTTGGCTGTGCAGTACGGTCAAACCGCGGTGCTGTATCACCTAGCATTGAAGTGGAACGTGGATGTGGACGCGCGCGACAACGACGGGCGGTCGCCCTTGCACTGGGCTGCCTACAAGGGCTATGCAGACCCCATCCGATTGTTGTTAGTAAGTTTGCATTTCTGAGCGAGCGTAGAGTGTGTTTCCCCTTGCACTGGGCCGCCTACGAGGGCAATGCGGACCCCATCCGATTGTTGCTTGTGAGTGTGCGATTTCCGTGTGAGTGTCGAGTGTGCATGTGAGTGTAGACTATGCATCTTCTTTATACATTGTTTTTATCCAACAAGGCTGGGCGGACCCCATCCGGTTGCCGTTAGTGAGTGTGCATCCCCACGCAACCACTTCCCCTGGGGCTTTTTGGGACACAAATGAGCATGGATGTCTTTGGCCGTGACTTGCTGACGCCACAGCAAGTCGACTGTGTAGTAACAATGTGTGAATAATAATGATTGTGGTCACTCAGCGGACACTCAGCTTCAATGGAGCATGGCGCCGCCGTCGCAGCACCTGTGTGTACAACTGATGTTCTTGTGTGGCCAATCAGCCAAGGCCTTGGGCTGTAGTATGATGTGCGTCGACCGCCTGCAAACCCTTGCATGGACAAATGCGTTGGTTTTGAGTATTGCTGTTGGCGGGTTGGGCAGGTGGTCGACACCTGTTGCTTCCCCAAGAGTGTGTGGACAGTCCTTGGTTCATCAAATCGACAGGGTCCTGTTGCAGCCCTGAGCTGCTCGGAGGGGTTTGGTCGGGCTTCCCCTTCTGCCCTCCTTGGCCCATCTGCAGGTCATTGTGGTCTGGGAGTGTCCGCGTAATTCATTCAGAGGATACCATACAAAGCATCAGCAGGTTCCAAAGCAATGTGCCCCGTGAAACTGCACAGGTGTCAGAATGTCAGTTACTATGCAGCTGGCAAGGATCTTGGCTGCATACCCTGCATATCCTGCATACCCTAATACTGGGCCGCTAAAATAAAGGACGGTTCTGTGCCGCGCCCCAAAACATCATCATACCCATCAAACAACCGCATTGACCCTTGAAACTGCACAGGTCCTTGACGCCAGCTTCAGTGCAGCCGACAAGGAGGGTTGCACACCCTTGCACTGGGCCGCCATCAAGGGCAATGGGGAAGCGTGCACCGTGCTGCTACAGGGGGGGTCATCCTCTGTGCTGGGTGCTAAAGACGTGACCGGCTCCACGCCTGCACAGCTGGCAGTAGAAAAGGGGCATAGGTGTGTGTATGTGTGTTTGTGTGTGTGTGTGTGTGTGTGTGTGTGTGTGTGCGCGCGCGCGCACGCCCATGTATGCTTGAGGTTTGCATGTGTGTGTGTGTGTACTTGGGAGCATCGTGGCGTTTGAGAGTAGGTAGGCTTTTGATGTATGTTTGTATGCACTTCTGTGCACTGCCTGACAGAGGGCTTGCATGGTCACTCCGTCAAGAAGCTTGCCATCTGGATGCTTAATAAATTGCATGGCAGCTGCTCATGGCATGAAAACCTGCTTGCTTTTGCTTGAGCTCATCAAGAAGTTTGCCATCTGGATGCTTATCAAACTTCATGGCAGCTGTTCATGGCATGAAACTCTGCTTGCTTTTGCTCGAGCTCATCACAAAGTCTGCCATCTGGATGTTTTTCCAAACTTCATGGCATGACACTCTGCTCGTTTTTGCTTGAGCTCAGCTTGCTTGATCAGATGCACTGCAGAGCGATTACAGCTGAGTCTTACGGACAAGGCATCCTTCCTTTGCACCTTTTTTTGGGGGGGGGGGCGTTCATGTGAGAGCACCTATGAGCAGGGCTCTGGTGTGGGTCTGAAAGAAAAAAGCATGGTGGCAAGCTACATGGTGCTTTTTTCTACATTAGGAATTGCAAGCTGGTTGTCATGGAGCACCGCCCTTGGTTAACATTGGGTTACATTGGTCAACCGACAGCCTGAATCTCTGGCTGATCAGTCGCTGTTGTAGCATTCTCTACCAGCTTCCTCAAGGTTCACAACAAGTAAGCAAGGCAAGCGCACAGGGAGCACCAAACCTGGGCTTGCGCTGTGTGGAGGTGCCTATAAGCACATGCATTCAGCGGAGCACCAGCAGGGCCTTTGTACTGCACAGAGAGTTGCTGACCGGCTGAATCATCACCCTTGGGCTTGCACTGTGTGCAGGCACCTTAGGCATGCATTTAGCGGAGCACAAGCAGAAAAAGGGGGGAGCAGAAGCAGGGGGCAGAATTGGTCACCCTACCCAACCCTTATCATTACCCTTGGGCTTGTGCTGTGTGCAGGCTCCTTAGGCATGCATTCAACGGAGCACAAGCAGAAAAAGGGGGGAGCAGAGGCAGGGGGCAGAATTGGTCACCCTACCCAACCCTCATCATAACCCTTGGGCTTGCGCTGTGTGCAGGTATCTGGGTATGCATTTAGCGGAGCACAAACAGAAGCAGGAGGGTGGAGGATGGATCAGCAAAAGCAGCAAGCTCGCCTGGATCACCAGCACGCAGCTGTGCCCCATCATTTGGCTCATCATATTCGCCCTTGTCGCAGTCTTCTGCCACAAGGTAGGGAATTGGCCTTGTCTGGCTCTGTTGCAGCTTTCGTTTTGTCCCATCAGGCTCTGTTGCAGTCTTTGATCGCAGCTGGCCTTTGACGCAGTCTTCTGCCACAAGATGGAGACTGTCCCTCCAGTCAGGCTCTGTTGCACTTTTCCGATTCTGTGGTTTTCATACGCAAGCACAGGCAGCACAGGCACTTGTTGCAAGTTGCAATGCTGTGCCTGCTGGATGTGTGTGTGTGTGTGGTATATTTATGTAGCATACAGCTGCAATGCTGTGCCTTGATATTTAATATACAGCCGCAGTGGTGTGCCTCATCATTCAGCATACAGCCACAGTTCTGTGCCTCATCATTAAGCATGCAGCCGCAGTGATGTGCTTTATTTCTTAGCATACAGCCACAATGCTGTGCCTCGTTGTTTAGCATACAGCCCTCTGCCTGTTTGCAGCGCTCTGCTACAAGGTGTAGCTATCATTGTTT
The DNA here is from genome assembly GCA_914767535.2 of Dunaliella primolecta. Taxonomy (NCBI): domain Eukaryota; kingdom Viridiplantae; phylum Chlorophyta; class Chlorophyceae; order Chlamydomonadales; family Dunaliellaceae; genus Dunaliella; species Dunaliella primolecta. Next base: position 10,758,049 of record OU611756.1, on the reverse strand, counting down.
ATCCCCTCTTCCTCAGAGTACAATCCCATGCTGCTCTTCCGACCTGTGCCCTGTCAGATGGTTCTTCATCTGTGGACTGGCTGCCGTGCTTACTTCAAATGACTGTGCTTCCTTTATTAGGTGGAGGAGAACTTAATAGGAGTCATTTGACTTGCCATTCATGGACAGGCTGCTTGAGTTGCCTTAGAAGGGGAAAGAGAGTTAGTTCCCTTTGAGTCATTTGCCTCTTCATCTGTGGACTGACTTGCTTACCATTAATAAGGCTGTGAAACTTGAAGAGCAGGAGGGGAGTTCCCCCACAGCAGTATGTGAGAATTGTTGTGTGTGCGCTGGCATCCCGTCCAACATACTGGCAGCGCAAGGCAGCATGGCATCCTTCCATGAAAAGCCTCAAGGCTCAGGGCCTGCATTCTACCCAGGCACGCTTCTGTTCCTGTCCTCCTTTCATGGATCTGCGTGCGTTTCTGGCCACTCCCTCCGCGAAACCAACGCTGCCAATTGGGTTGGTTCACCCCCCTAGGGTGCCTGCGGCATTTATCATGAGGAGGTAAATCTGCAGTTGTTGCCAGGAATGACCCACACCGCAACCAAGGACATGCGTTGAATCGTGCAGGTGATGCCTGTAGGGGCCGGCCCCATCACCAAGCTGCTGAGCTGGAGTGTGGTGGGCACAGCCTCACTGGGTTGCTTCTTCCTGTACAAGACCACTACCAGTGACCCCGGCATCCTCCCCACTGGCTGGGAGGCGGGCAGCAGCAAAGCCAGGGACAAGAACCCTGCGCGGGCACTATCGCCTAAAGACCATAGGTGCGCGGCATGCATTTCCGGATGTATGCAGAAGGGTTACAAGGGTTACAAGGGGGTTGGCCTACAGCCCGAGGCTCTGGCTCATCGGCTATGTGTGCAGAAGCACCAGATGCAGCGCGTGTGCCTCCCATGGTGGTGGGACTACAGTGCTTTGAGCACGGATGTGAGGCCCTTGCCTCCCATGGTGGTGGGACCCTTGCCTCGAGCACGGATGTGAGGCCCGTGCCTCCCATGGTGGTGGGACTAGAGTGCTTTGAGCACGGATGTGAGGGGGTTGGCCTACGCCCGAGACTCTGGCTGATCGGCTATGTGTGCAGAAGCACCAGATGCAGAGCGTGCCTCCCATGGTGGTGGGACTACAGTGCTTTAAGCATGGATGTGAGGCCCTAGTGCTTTGAGTGCATGTGCGGGACTTGTGATGCTTTGGGCGCATTTGTAAGACCCCCCATTTGTGAGGCCTCACTGCTTCAAGTGCATGTGTGGGACCCATGGCGCTTTGAGTGCATCTGTAAGGCCCCCCATTCGTGAGACCTCAGTGCTTGTGTGAGGCCCCAGTGCTTCAAGGGCGTGTGCTTTTGAGTGCGTTTGTCAGACCACATTTGTGAGAGTGCTTGTGTGATGCCCCAGTGCTTCAAGGGCGCGTGCTTTTGAGTGCGTTTGTCAGACCACATTTGTGAGAGTGCTTTGTGATGCCCCAGTGCTTTAAGGGCGTGTGCTTCTGAGTGCGTTTGTAAGACCATGTTGTGAAAGTGCTTTGTGAGGCCCCAGTGCTTCAAGGGTGTGTGATTTTGAGTGCGTCTGTAAGACCACATTTGTGAGAGTGCTTGTGTGAGGCCCTTTTTCGCAACAAGTGTATGTGTGGTGCCCGTGGTGCTTTGAGTGCGTTTGTAAGACCACGTTTGTGAAAGTGCTTTGTGAGGCCCCAGTGCTTCAAGGGCGTGTTATTTTGAGTGCGTCTGTAAGACCACATTTGTGAGAGTGCTTGTGTGAGGCCCTTTTTCGCAACAAGTGTATGTGTGGTGCCCGTGGTGCTTTGAGCGCACTTGTGCAATCCCCCATTAGTGGACAATGTCTCCCAAAAACAACAGTTTGGAATGCTCATTGCACAGGATGCCCCCGTCTTGGACACTAAAGCTTGGTTGCGAAATGTAGCGTCTATTTTACGGAACGAAAGCTTCACTGGCCGAGATTGGGGGCACCCTGCCCAATCAGCTGTATTGTGAACCTTACTTTGCCGCTGCATCAGAGATGCTTGCATGCATCCCTGTGTACTCACATCCTGGTGTGTGCGCCTCTTGCAATGTGCTTTTTTCAACCTGTGATGGTGACCTCCGTTGCCTCCAACGTCATTGACCACAGTCCTTAATTCTTGCTGTTGCCATACCTTTTTAAATGCAGCCATCAATTTTGCTGTTACCTCGCCATTAATTCCGTTGGCACAGTCATCAGTCTTCCTGCACGTTCTCTCACCAGAGCACATTCCCCTGCAACACCCTCGCATGGCCATCCAAATGGTCTTCTGAATTACTTGCAATTAGTACCAGCTCCTGAGAGTTGGCCGCCATCACAAACCAAGTTGCAGCACGCGCGCGCACACACACACACACACACACACACTGCTTGGTTCATGCAGTAAGCATCAGCTCCTGGGGGGTGGACTCCACTACCCCAGAGGCCTAGACTCGCCTGCACTCTGGGCGGGCAGCTGGGGGCAGTTGTGTGTGTCATGCCGCATTGTTCGGCCGCTGCGGGCAAAGCACTGCTCTGTGCTGGGGCGCTGTGTGGAGGTGTTCGACCACTATTGCCCATGGGTGCGTGCGTGCTTATGCATAGGTGTAGATGTGCGCATGCAGCCGTCATGCATGTGTGTGCATTTAAATGTGCGTACTTGTGCGTGCGTGCGTCCTTCATGCATGTGTGCATGCTTACACATGTGTGTGTGCATGCGTGTAAATACCTTGACTTTTCCATTCCTGCTCTCATCTTCTTTCGTGCCCAATTTGGAAAGCATGCATTCATCTCGCAGCCACTACAAGGGAAGCAGTGTTGCACCATTCAAGGTTGCACCAAGTAGGTCAACTTAAGCACAAGCATTGGTACAATTGCTTGCTTCTTTTGTGGGCAGGTGGGCAATGTCGTTGGCAAAGGTAACCGCCACTGGTTCCTGATCTTCCTGTGGCTGGAGCTCTGGGCACTCGTGGTCAGCGCATCGGTGGGATTCATACAGATAAGGTGTGTGTGTAGGCTGCGTGGCTCAGACTAGGTGCGTGTGTAAGCTGCGTGGCTCAGATTAGGTGCGTGTGTGGGCTGCGTGGCTCAGACTAGGTGCATTGGAAGGCAGGCTCAAAGGTAAAAGCTTAATCGCACAGGTTAGGGGCTCAAGCGGCTGCGCATTGGTGGGGTCTGTGATAATAAAGTGTGTGGGTGAGCTGTGGGCTGTAGGCTGTGTGGTGCAGAAAAGGGGCTTAGGTGGTCAGCGCATCGGTGGGATTTGTGCGGATAAGGTGTGTGTGGGTAGGCTGCGTGGCTCAGATAAAGTGTGTTGGTCGTCAGCGCTCAAAGGTGGGCCAAGAGGTGGGCTCAAAGATAAGTTGCGTGGTGCAAAATAGTTGCGTTGGCGACCCGTGCGTTAGTTGGATTTGTGCAGATCAGATCAGAGCAGTGTCAAGAGTGTGATGCTGCTCTGCTGAAATTCTTGTCCTGCATATCAGCGCCAGTATGGTGGGCCCCCTGAAAGAGATGTTTCAATGCAAGTACAGATCCTGTACAGAGGTCAATGATTTACAGTCTAGCCAAGAATGCCTGATTCAACTTACCTAATTTGCTTTGCCAGCGTTAAGCAAAGGTATTTGGGACAAGAGAGAGTTGCGCCAGTTGCCTCTGTCTCGTAGTCTTCGCATGAGTGCGACCATGCGTGCAAGTTTTAAAGTGATGCATCACTGCATATGCATTCGCAAGTAACTGACACTGGAAAACATTTTTTTCCGCATAAGCTCTGTTTCTGGATTTGTTCTGAGCTGGCCACGTCCTGTTCAGGTCTGAGGGCCCTTTGGTGAGACCCTTACTAGGTAGGGAGCCTCTCCTTAATGCGCACTTCCTTTGGCTGGCGCAGTCTTTCCTTTTTAAATCTTTTGGTTTTGCAACACAGCATGGCATCAGGTAGGCACCATGCACCTCCACCCAGTTTTGTTCTACATCTTCTTTGTTCACAAAATCCAATGTTTCACCGCACAGCATGGCATCAGGTAGGCACCATGCACCTGCACCCGTTTTGAACACCTGACACATTGCAGGAGTGGGCCTCCCTTTTTGGTGCCTGTGCCCGCTTGTGACGAGCTTTCCTTGTAGCTCCTTCATGCAGCCCTGGCTGCTCGTAGCTCCCCTTGCTTCCTGAGGGAAGGCAAGCCTTATAGATCCCTGCAAAACCCGCCTCCTGACAAGCTCCTCACCATGCCTGCTTGCCACGCCTGAGAGATCAAAAGTGTGCATCTTACCATGCTCTGTGTTCATCTGACCATGGTGTTCATCTTGCCATGCTCTGCCCTACGGTCCACCTCACCATGCCTGCCTGCCCGCCCACCCCAGGAACACCTTGAAAGAGGAAAGATGGAGCCCCTCGCACATGATATGGCTTGCCATGTTTGAAGTGTTTGATGTCTTCATAGCCATCAGTGTGGCAGCCCTCGCTGTCGCACAGGCCTCACAGGTAAGAGAGGCCTGTGCTTGAGCACATCGGCAGATAGGAACACGAATGCCGTATTTGGATTTCTGATGCCATTGTGACTGTCTGCGTGGTGGCCCTCGTCCTTGCACAGGCCTCACAAGGAAACACAGAGGCCTGTGCTTGAGCAAATTGGCGGATAGAAATACAATTTGGAAAATGTGTGTGTGTTACTAGCTTAGTACAAAGCAACAGGGAATTCGTTTGTGTTAAGTGGCAGGAGCCTCTTTTGCACCAAGTACCCATGATTGTACAGTGAGCAGTGGCTTGGAGAGCAGGTCTGCTTAGGTGTAAGGTTGGGTAAAGAGGGTCGAGAATTTGTCAAAAGAGGTTGTGAACAGGGCCAAAGAGGCTCTTTTGAACCTTTTTTGCCAGATGCTCGGCCCGCTTTACCCGACCCTTCCTACATGGCATTAGGTGGTTGGGCAAGAGATGCTGCGGTTTCTGGGAACCTGGACAAAAAACAGCAAGGAAGGTGGTTGTGAGTGCGGTCGGGTGTATGAACAGTTGCTCTTTTGCGTATTTTGCGCAAATGCTTAAAAGGCACACCAAAAGGTGCTAGAGCGGAGCACAGCTCTGTTTTGTCAGTTTGCAGTGCTGTTCACCAAGGTGCAGATGAGCTCCAGCTTGCCCAGGCTGTTTGTTTATCATTAGTGAGGCCAGCTGGTTCCGAGACGACCAAGGCCCAGGCTGAGGCCATTGTACACTGCCCCTCACACAGATCTTCCGCAATGTTACAACAAATGAGCTCGCAAACTGGCACCGCTACAAGTACCTCCAGACGCCTAATGGCAACTTCCATAACCCTTTCAACCAAGGTGTGTGTCGGGTTTGGTTATGAAGGGAAGGAGCCATCATATTTCTTTTTATTGGAATACTAAAAAAAAAACAGGTTGTGTGGATGTGTATCAGGTTGTGATTGCGAATGCAAGCATCTGGTCCGATTTCTTGGCTCTAGGTGGGGTGATGCTTCGTTGCTACTTTTGTATGATGATCTACCTCCATGCATACCAAGGTGTTTGAACTTGACAGTCCCTGCCAAACATTTTTGGTTTGCAAGCCTTACCGTCAGGATAACAGGACGAATCCTGATCAAGGCTGTGCTGACTCAGATTGGTGCGCAAATGCACAGCCTAGGCCTCTGTGTTGCAGGGTCGTGCACAAAAAAGAATGCATAGCAAGTCAAAAAAGCAAACTCTGCAATTTGAGGGTCACACACACATACACACACCTTGTGTTCCAGGGTGCTGGGCTAACGTTGTGAGCGCCTTCGTGCCCCACAAGGTCCCTCCCGCACCAGTGTACATCTACGGCGGCAGTGGGAAGTCAGCAGCTTGCACCATGCAGATCGACGAGTGCTGTAAGGGCCAGTGAGCTGTTCCTTCATTCCTCAAGCGCCTGGGCTGGGGATTGCTCTACAGCCATTATCAGCACCATTCATCCAGGTGCCCAGCTGGTGGATTGATTTGCGTGCTGTCAGGGCCAGTAAGCCGTGGCTTAGAGAGTTGCCTGATTGAGCCCTGGGTCCTGGACGTTGGATTTCCTGGTTGTACATCCTCGGTGAGGCTCGATCCTAGCCGTTGTACGTCCTGGCTCCAAGTCCTGGTTAAGGCGCAGTCCTGGCTTATCCAAACAATGAGGAGCAGTCCATTGTCTGTCAGCCAAGGGTATGCCCTTGTACTCTCCTACCCGGCAGACCCTCACTAGCTATTAAGGTTTCCTCCCTCTGGTGGCAGAGGCTCGGGGCACCAAGGCCACTGAGTCTCCTTTTTCTTAAATTGATGCAGAAAGTGTTTGCATTGCCATAGTTCCCCTTATCCTTTTTCTGTCTTTTGTCCTTAAGGGCAGGTGGGTGCTGCTGAGCTCTGGGCTGCAGCTAACACACAAATAGCTGAAGGAAAGCAATCCCCATGCCTCAGGAATCCACGTTGAGGGAGCGGATACAAAGGAGACTGACATCCATGCATATTTCATGGAATGTACATGAAAAGAATAGGGAAACTACGAAGGCAGTGGAAAACAAGCTGATGGACTCCTCTCGATCCGAACTGTGGGAGCAAAGTGAGCCATTCTCCATTCCTGTGCATGTTGTTGGACTCTCAGGAGTATGGAAAACTCTCGCTGCCTTCATACATTTTCTTCTTTGTGTTTGCGGATGATGCCGGGTATGTATGGCAGCGGTTTTTGGCAAAGATGCATGTCTTATTTCCTGTGATCTGCAATGATACGAGTTTGTGCGTTGTGTTCCTTAGTATTACCTGCTTTCTTACTTTCCTCACGTGCAATGCCCCCCGTTTCATTGCTTACCCTAGGTGCTCCTCCTGTAGTTGAGGAGTCGGGGCGAAGCAAACTGAAGCTTGTACTCCATGCTTTATATGTATTGAATTGCCCCATTTTTCAAATGAAGCTTCCTACTAGGAACTGAATCAGGTCATCAGGTTCTCCTGATTCTGGTGCAACCCATCCTGAAATTGACCAGGTCAATTCTCCCGCAGAAAAGCACACCTCTGAGGTCGTTGCCAAATATGTCTGATCTGGACCTGATTCAGACTGGATCCATTCTGATTGACAATCAGGTTAGGACCAAACGATTAACATTTCCAACATATGCACGTCCTGTCAGCAGGATCTTTTGACTCATAGAATGTTATTGTTTGCTGGCGCTAACATTGGGCAGTTCCTTTTCCATCCTTAAGTCAAAATGCCTGACTGCTCACCTATTCATGAAAAAAAGGAGCAGAAGGCCTCCGATCAAAATAATTAATTGCTAGCCTGTTCACAAGGACAAAGAAGTTTGTAAACAAGGATACAGATATAAAGAAAGGACCGGCAGCCGCACTGTTGGGCTTAAAGGGAAGGGAAGGGGTTACATAGCTGCACCTGCCTGTGGGGGCAGCTTAGCTGAAGCAAAACGTGTCTGTAACCGAACCAAACCAGTCCAATCTAAAACTATATGAGCTAGCAGCTCAGTCACAGCATTTCAGGCATGCAGACACACACTTGGCTAATCCGAGGACATCAGCCTGAAAAGTGTAAGCAGCAAACTGAAAAAACAGTGGTAAAGGAGGGGGTGGTCGCCGAGTCGAAAAAGGAGAAACTGTTTTGTACGAGACTAGAAATTGAAGTGCAAACAACCAAAAAGAGTCCAAGGGTCCAATGTCTGTGTCCAGACAAGGCTTGCTTGGTGTACCAAAGTTTGCAGCAGCACGCATGCACACATGATCTATACCAAAGAGCCCCTAGCAGTGTCCAGAAAAGGCTTGCTTGATGTACCAAAGTTTGAAGCAGCGTACGTGCACACATGGTTTCTACCAATGAGACCCTATCAGTGTCCAGACAGGGTCCATCCTAAACAAGGATACAGGTTACAGGAAAAAGAAGGCCTCCAGTCAAAACAGTTTACTGCTAGCCTGCTCATTAATAAAAAAGCAATAATTTATGTAGAAAAGGAAGAAGCTTGTTATTGTTTTGCTTTAAGAAAGAAGAGATATGATAAGACTGTACATGGTGAATGCCAGGCACGTAGGGAGCCACGCTATGGAAGAGTGAGATAAAGAGAGGAGAGGACCAGAAACAAGGAAGCATATTTTAGCCGAAGGGAACAAACATGGGGATGAGTGTATTTGAAAATAACGTGTTGCTCATCCTGCACATCATCTTGGGCATCACATAAATCACAGGCAGGGGAAATAGCAACAAGGATACAGCATGTTGTTTTGGTCCATAAGGGCAAACACATTCAAAGCTGTGTATGGTGAGAAGAGTGCAGGCCCGTAAAGGCAAAAACTTGTTTGCCAGAATGTTAATCAAATGTCATCATGATGCTGCTCATCAAGATATCATCTTGAGCATGACATAGGTTACGATAGGGGAAGCGGTGGTGTCACACCCAGGACGTTCCTGGGCAGCTTGCTTGACTCAAAGAGTGTGGATGCATGTCTGACCCCTGGCCACAATACAGGTTACATGCAGGATAACACAACCATCATAGAGCACTCACCACATCAGCTGAATTTCTATAAAGTCAAAGCCCACTCAGGCGTCATTGGCAATGAGGGGGCTGATGCTTGCGCACAAACTGCGGCTATTATGGATAACACAGATATCTCATTGCCTGATGCCAAGGACCCTTTCCACAACTCCTTTTGGCTATCCGTCAGACCTCCCCGAGGGCACTCCCATAATCCCACACCCCTTTACCTCACTAACTTGAGAGACAAGCTCAAATCCCATATGCATAACACACACAAGCTTGGCTCTGCCAATATATCCAGTTGCTATTACACAGGCTGGCAGCAACTCATGCAACCACCATCTCATAACAGCAATACCAACACAGGCTTACCTAAGCTATCCCCTAAACTTGCCAACCCAAAAATTAGCAATTCCTTTTGGAGCAACCCCAAGATTACCCTTGAACAACAAATAAACCTCCTCAAGTACCGCACTGGCACAATCTACACCCAGAAACACGCTGTCAGGTTTAATCACACATCTGGGCCCGCCAACTGCCGACTATGCGGCAAGTTGGACAGCACCAATCACATTGTCCTCGGATGTTCATACCCAACATGCCAAGGGATGTTCATAAACAGACCCAACATTGCCCTCAGTCTCTGTTGTGAAGCCCTGAGCAAAGGTGCACATGGCTCATTCCTTGTTGCCATGGACGCTTGCTGTAGAGAAAAGCTCCAAGAACAGGGCATTGAAGTCCCTGAAAACATCTCCAGGGATATTTCTGACTGGGCTTTTCCCCATGGTTCTGGCCCCTCTGCCCGACACCAAAGCCGTCCTGATGCTGTCTTTGTGCGCCCTATCTCAGGGAGGGCACCCCATCTTAACCCTAAGATGATACCTGCCAACGACAGAGATATTCACCTTGTGGAACTTAAATTTTGCCCTAACACGAACCCCTTACCCAGCCTGCGAACAGCTGCTGACCAGCATGCTGGTACCATTTCTAGACTTCGCACCCGTAGTCTCAGAAACCCAAACAGAGATAATAAAGTGACCTTGCACACCATCTTACTTGGTGTAGCAGGTACTATATATAATGACTACACCATCACTCCCCTGGTTGAGCTGGGTCTTACCAGACATAACGCAAAAAAAATTAGCCTCTCAATTAAGTTGCCATACACTCCAATCATTAACAAAAATAATAAACACCAGGCACTCATTATTCTTGCAGGGTTCTTCTGGCAGGGACATCACTGGGGGCGAGGCAGTTCAGAGTAGTAGGAGGAGAGTCCACGCCCGCAGGCGCATGGCTGACAGCAACCCGCCGGACCCGCATTAGTTGCTCTCCATAGGTTCATAGCTTGGTTTAGACTGGGCCAGTGAACCTCCTCGTTGAGGCCCTAGCTAGCTTGCTAGTTAGGGGACCTTTCCTTAATGCACGCAGCTGGACCTGGCTTGCGTAGTCTTTTCTTTTCTTTGGTCCAGAGCTGCGTCTGGCGCTTACAAGTTTATAAGCGATCTGGACAGAATGAGCGTGAAGCTTCAGAGCAACTTGCCTCGAAGCTTGATGGCTGTATGACTGTCAAGGCAGATATAGCGATTTACCCTTATGGATTTTGTGTGGCTGGCACAGTTCAGCAGGCCGAGCAGCCAAGCTGCTTGGCTCAAGGTCAAGTCCTATTGTAACCGTTAAGTTTATGGACTTATTTCTGGCCGGCAGAGACCAGCCACAATCCGATCAGCCAAACGACCTGGCTGAAGGTCATCCCCAATGTAACCATTTTCTTGATCTGGCAGCAAATTATAGCCCGCTTGACTTCCTTTCCACCTTTCACATGTGCAAAAATCACATCCTTCTGCCAATGGTTTCGGACAGGATACATAGCTACTTCCCATGCCTAATATCCAACAAAGGGATCCATAGTCATTCATAGGTGTCGTTTTCTATTTCTGTGCAAAGCAGCAACCGACTCCATGGTTTCTTAATCTTATTTGTTTGAGAAAACATGATTAAGAAAAAAGTTTTGCAGGTTGTACAAGGAACCACTCTCCTTGCCTAAAAATAACGAGCACAGCTTGTACAATGTGGCTAATGCATCAGCATCCATTGATATGCAACCATGAAACCCATCCACATTTCCTATGGAACATGCTCCACCAGTTTGCAAGGGACTGGCGGGTTCATCTTCCCTAATTCAAAGCTTAAATTCTGTGAACAACTGTGTTGCCCACATGGGCAAAACTGGACACCAAACAGGATCACCAAAACCAATAAATATAGGGCCTCCAATGGAGTGCTGGGGAAAGTGCCAATGTCCACGTTTTGACCCATCACACACAAAGAAAGCTGCAGCATGCCTCCTGGACCCCCCAGTGCTTGTCCCCTTGAAAACACAACCTGAAAGAGCTGCACACACAGCAGTCCTGCAAATGCATTAATCCAGTTTGAGCTGAACCTCACCAGTCCTGCAAGACATGCCCACACCACATTCCTTTCATGGAGTGCACACCTTTTTGCTGCAAAGAGGGCAGAAAACCACAGCTTTACTGGCCAGGCTTGAACTGGCAGGCTTGTGCTGGCTTATGACTGCTGAGTAAATTGCCCAAACTGGATTATTTCAATCCCGCGCTTGCAGAGGCTCATGAAGGGTTCTGCAGAGCACCGCTGAGCTCCCGCCAGCACATTGACAAGCAACCTGTGCTTCTGTTCGAGGGCCTGTAAAATGCCTATTGTACATAGCAAGCAACACAACACACGAAGACCCCTGAGCTGACGCTTTTTCTGGCCCCTGCTGCATGGTGCAAGGCCCATGACGGTCTTTGGCTAGTTCTCCTCCTGCACCACCAGCCCAGCTCATACGCTCACTGCCTAGGAGCAGCCTTCTCTGGAGCAGCAGCGGGCTCTGGTGGCTTGGAGACACTGAAAATCTTGCTCTCCAAGGCACAGAGAAGCTCAACCTTCAAGGCAACCACCATGGGCTCACTGCTCAGGGGCAGCCTCTTCAGGAGCAGCAGCGGACTCTGGCGGCTTGGTGGCGCTAAAGAACTCGCTTTCCAACGCACGCAGCTGCTCCTCTGTTACACTGTCAGCCACCTGAGCAGAAAAATGCGCAAGTGAGAGAAGGCGCACGTTTGCAAATCTGGATTGCGTGCGCTTCCCCTCTAAGCTTTGCCTAAGCAAGCATGCATGCATGCTTGCATGTGCATTTGCAGGCACCCATGCGTATGTGCACCATTGCATCTCCATCCCACACCTTCCCTTGCATCCACTATAGTAAAGATGCAGGCAAATCAGGTACAGCCCCCTTCCAACTTAACCTGGCTCCACACCCACCCACACCCATGACCTTGTCCCGGGTCTCTAGGTACACCCGCCAAGTAAAATGCAAACATAGAACACTTGTGTACCTATCTACCAAGCACCTCACCTCATCTTTGCGCGTGGCCTCTTTCTTGGCTTTGATGCGCGCCTCCTTCATCGCTTTCTCCAGGTTCTTCTCACGCTGCGTCTCGCGGTCAAACATGTTGTTCATGGCTGCCTTCTCATTCAGCGCCATCTCGCTCAGCCCTGCGCTGAGCTGCAGGATGGTGGTGGCGCCATCAGCTGTGCCCACTGCCACCGTGGAGCCGCTTTCGTGCGCAGCAAATGAGGTGAGGGGCTGGTCTGACACCTGCAGGTGCGTTGAGAGCATGGCTGCTTTTTACAGGCAATTAGCATGTGCCACTGTGGAGCCACTTTTTATGGGTAGCACAGCAAACAGGTTGAGGGGCTGGGCAGAGACCTGTCAGGGCAATCTAGAGAAAGAGTGTTTGGCACCTTGTGGGGTGCTATAGTGGGTAATGCAACTGATACCTTTTCTTGACATGTGCACTCACCAGGCTGTATCGCCGGTTACCCGTCTTGAAGCATTGCAATGCATCTATAACAGTGGATGCGGAGAACTGAAGTACAAAGCATCACTTGAACACATGTGTCATGGCCACTTGGACCTTTTTTCAGAGAGATGCTGTTCTCAAACTTTCTGCGCTTCTTGCGGAAACACGAAAGTGTTTTTTCCTGACACTGCAGCCTTATGGAGTTTTTGTGCATGACTTTGTATTCTTGTTTCATTGAGTGACAGTGTGTTTTTTTTTACAGTTGACACTTCTAAACTCAGCTCAAGGTTTTCAGGCGACATTTTCACGTTTTTGGTTTGGTTTGGTTACAGGCGCCTTTTGCTTCAGCTAAGCTGCCCCTGTAGGCAGGTACAGCTAGGTAACCCTATCCTATCCTATCCTATCCTATAGTGGGCAGCAAATGCTGTGAGGGACCAGTGTGCCACACAAGGTGCATTAAGGGGTGAGATTGACTTAGAGAGATGTGACGTAGAAAGTCTTGACATAGAGGGAGGAACTCAGGCAGGCCTAATTTGCATCAAGTTCTGCTTCATCACGGCATTGGCACAACGCCAGAATCACCATGCCAACATCGCCCTTTACAGCTTGTAATGTCCTATTTTATGAGCCAAGAGCACGTCCACCCAAAAGATAAGACAAATGGATCGCCTACTTACCTCAACAGTGAGTGTGGGCTCGTTGTGCTTGTAGAACAGATCCCACACGTCCATGGTGCCATCCATTTTGATGGTATAGAACACGCCAGGGCGCGTGGGTGACCATGTGCCTGTGGGAGTGCATGCAGTGATTATCTTGCATGGGTACTGTGAGACAGCGGAGACAGAAAATGCACACATGCTTGCACGCACGCACACACACCACATACACAAACGCACACACACAATGCACACACACCATGCAGATATAATTTGTTGTGTTCTTACAGGAGCCTAAAAAAAAAAGTAGTGAAAGGGTAGTCCAAAAACTGGGCAGGACCCCCCTGACCCACCCACCCACCCCTAAACCCCCCATGCAGTAACCCCACCCGGACAAAAAGGGTACCAATCTCCTCCTTTTTCAATTCCCCATCCATCTGCATACTCACCATACTGGAAAAGTGAGTTGCAGCATAGTTATGGGACAAAAACTGAGCAGCGGACGCCCATGCATACCTGCCCTTCCAGGCACCCACAACTGGCTTGCAAGTCCACTAACTGCCCTCCTGACTTCACCATGCATAATCACATCATACATTGTCACTATCCTGGAAGTTTGAACTGGTTTGCCGCATGTTCGCCTCTACACCCCCTGCCGCCCACACCCTTGCGCGCATGGCACTGACTCCCAGCCATGCATACAGCCCCCCCTTTTACTCAATTTGCACCAAAAGGGTGCCAATGGACAGTTCTTGAGCTCAGGAATCCAATGGTGTCTTTAGAATTCTGTAGAAGTGGCCCAGAAAAATTCTGGAGGGGGGGTCCCAAGTTGTCGAAAAGCCCATTTTCACCGCCAGACACCCACCCCCCCCCCCCCTCCTCGGATCGGACCCATACATATACCAATCGATAGCCCTTAATCCCAGGATTCCGAATATGTTGTTATCTACCGGACATGTACTACCCTTTCAAAAGTTATGCTTCTTGGAGGCTCCTGGTTCTTACAACAATAAAGCAGGGACTGGTTGCATCCGCCAAACTCCATGCCTTCATGCATGGGACTTTGACAAGCAACAAAATGAACTAAAAGGGCCTATCATGAAACCTTGGCATCCCTATAAGACTGCCCGAGCCTAAATCTTGCATTACCTCCTGTCAGGTATGTAGGGTGATATTTGGTGGTGAGGATAGGAGTCTTCACGGCGGCATCGTCCGTCCACACACGCGCTGTCCAGTCCCCGATAGAGAGGAAGTATTTGGAGGAGAAGGGGCTGCAGGAAGCAAAGTGGTGGAAAGAGAGCAGCATGGTCATTTAAAAGAGATGATCTGTGGAAGATCTATGTGATTAACAAGCAGGGCACATGCCAGTAGGGAGCTTCGCCAAGAAATGGATTTGATTTATTTTGCCAGGCAAAGAACCAGCAGCTGACAGCTCCCTCTTTCTAAGTCTCATGCTTGCAGGCCACATCACACACACGGACCCTCTACATCCTGACCCTGTAAGTCCGAAAAGGAGTACTCATGTGTAAGAAGCCTAGCTTCTGCATTTCTTCTTCTCCAAAGGACTGCTTGCTGGGTTTTGCGCTTCTTCTTCTCCGCAAGGGCCGCTTGCTGATTCTTGCGCCTTTTTTATTTACAGAGACTGCTTCTTTCTTCCCTGTTGCAAGCCAAGGGAGGGTACATACTGATTTTAAGGTCCTCCAAGATGAAGCCAGCCGGCAGGATACCCTTGGGCTTCTGCCACAGCGCACAGGTCCAATGTCGCACTTCGTGTGCTTCCCTTAATATTGCCTTTTTTTTGTGTAATCCCAATTGCAATTTCTGAAATTCACACCTACTAGCATTCTCTCTGCCTTCCAGGGCCAACCATTCACACTCACTTCCATCTGAGGCCATATAAGGGCCCGTTATGCCCACTGAGCACACACACCTTCACTCTCTATACAGTCTCCCATCAACGCTCACTTCCATCTGAGGCTGTAAATGGGCCCATGGCGCCCTCTAAGGACAAACTCCACTCTGTCTGCAGTCTCCCATCAATACCATACTCACTCCCATTCGAGAATCGCTTTAGGGCCCCTGCCTACCTCTAAGGACAAACTTCACTCTGTCTTCAGTCTCCCATCAATACTCACTTCCGTCTGAGGCCATATAAGGGCCCGTGGTGCCCACTGAGCACGTACTTCACTCTATCCGCAGGATTCTTGGCTTTTCGGTTACACGAGAAGATGGAGCCCTGGGGGGAAGTGTGGTTCGCACAAAAAGGCCTGGAAAAGTTAGAACGAGCACTGGGGCGATGCATTGGGATCGAGTGCGCATTCTCACCATGGGACTCGTTGGCACAGTGCACACTTCTACAATGGGGTTCATCAACACAAAGCATTTCTACCATGGCGTGTGTTAGGGCATGTGAAAGGCAACAAGATATGCTGCAAGTCCACACATGCTTCTCCCTCAGTGCGCTGGAAAACAACATGACACACCATGAGACATGTGGAGACACAACGGTGTTATCTGTGCTGCCCAGGACATGTATGGGAAGACGCAGTGGTGCTAACCAGTGCTGCTCCCCCCTCAGCGCTAGAGAACACTAATGAGAAGAATGCAGGGTACATGAGAAACATTGCAGGTGCTGACCCCCTCTGTGCTGGATAACACCATGAAATGGAGTTCAAAACATTCCACCTCCCAGATCAGATGCAGCAGGCACCTCTGGGCTGCATCCTAAGCTTCAAAATTCATAACAAGCAGCTCCTTCCTCTTACATTAGTATCAAGCCAAGATCAGGGCTCCATCCTAGGTACCTACGGGAACTCAGGCTTGTAATGAAGGTCCTCCAACAACATTTTCCCACAATCAATGCTCAATCCACTTAATCCAGCATGTCTACTTGTTAACAAAACCACCAAGGTGCATCATGCATGAAATTATAAACACTCTCCAGCTTTCTTTCCAGTCCAAAAGAGCAGCTCGCCTTTGTACTCCAGGCTGGTCTAGTCAGGTTACACACCTTTGTGTTTCAGCTAAGATGCCCTCATAGGCCAGTACAGCAATGTGACCCAAGCCAACCTTTGCTTTCCTTTCCTTTCCCTTTTCTTTGCACTACCCCAACTTGCAGCCAATACTGCCTACTTCTTTCGTGGCAAGAAGCTTGCGTTGCTGACATTCTCACACCTGCGTCCACATACCCACCTACCCACAAGCATACACACCTAATCTGTTCCAACCACAAAGCTGGTGAAGCCTGCAGCAGAGTCCAGCATAACACGTCTGCTCCGTTCCAACAGGGTCGTACTCCAGCACCACACACCTGCTCTGTTCCAACAGGGTCGTACTCCAGCGCTACAGACATGCTCTGTTCCAACAGGGTCGTACTCTGGCACCACCCACCTGCTCTGTTCCAACAGGGTCGCACTCCAGCACCACACACCTGCTCTGTTCCAACCATGAAGTTGGTGGGGCCTGCGGCAGGGTCATACTCCAGCACTACACCGCCCAGGGTGGTCTCAGAGCCTTTTTCTCTCAAGGGCATGCTCTCTACTGGCTCGCTCAGTCGCCTGATGTCCCACCACATCACACTCCCATCTGTGGAAACAGACATGGCTTCTGTGCCTGTCTTGGACTGCGCGTGCGTGAGTGTGTGTGTGTGTGTGTGTGTGTGTGTGTTCGTGTGTGTGTGCGTGCGCGCACACGAGCATGCCTGCACCTGCATGCGCTCAAGATGTGTGGGCTGGGGATTGAAAACAAGGGCTGGGTGACCTCCTTGTACGGCAAAGATGGACAGGGAAGGGGGGCAGAGAATAAACACTGTTCATTTAGTGCCAAATAAGAGGGAATTTGTGCCAAATTGTTTTTGCACATCTCTGAGTCAGGGTGCTCCACAAATCCATGCAGCATTTGCAGATAACCATGTGCTGTTGCCATTCAGTCTTGTTTTCACCCCCACCACCTGTAACACCTTCAGCGCTTGGAAGACCCAGCTGAATACGTTCTGCTTGCACGGCTTTCCCTCTACAGCTTGCAGGCCAAGCCTCAGAGCTGGAAAAGTGTAAGCACTGTGATGCTGCTGGTTTCCTGTTGTACAACCCTCCCTGCATGCCTGCCCATGCATCTATCCTCATACCTGGAGCCAAGCAATGTCATATATGGGATCTCTGTGTGAAAGATCAACAGGCGTGGCCTCTGTAGCGGCGCTGCCCTTGCGCATATCATACACCGTGAACTGGCCGTTGTACTGCCCAGCACCCAACTGCGCGTATATTTGAGTATGAACATGCATGTTTAGTGCAAGTGTGTGAACAGAAAGCACGAAAGGGCATGTGTGCTTCTATGTATGGGTGCTGCCAAGCTGATCGGCTTGTGGCTGATCTCTGCGAGCCAGAAATAAATCCAAATACAACAGTTAGACCCTGTTGTATACTTGTGTCTCATAATGGAATGCAAACAGACAGCATGTGTGCTCTTATGTAGGAATGCCGCCAAGCTGGAAAAGGGCCGACCTTGAGGGGTATTCACTTAGGGTAGCAATCCTGTCACAGCCTTATGCTCCTGATCTGATATTTGCCATCAAGGCAGTGCTCTCTCAATGCATGTGATGGCCCACAGCTGAAATTGTGCAAATTCAAAGCTTGATCCATACTGCATGCCAGCAACTCTAAATGCACTTGACCATACTTGCTGACCCAACAAAGATACCATGGGTGTGAGAACAACAGCATGACCAGGGAAGGAGGAGTGAGCGAAACCTCAATCGCTCCTTTGCTATGCAACCCACTCCTCCCCTGCTGCAATTGACACTGGGTGTGCTCATCCTACAAACAACATATCCAAACAAGGTGGATGCTGCAAGCATGCAGATCTTGTTTGATTCACTCACCAGGTTGGGGTCTTTCAGGTTGAACTTTGAGCAGCAGATCTGGCTGGCGGGTGCCATTTCAAACTCCGGGGTGTTGGGGTTGTTCACATCCCACACGTAGCTGCTGAGGGGCATGTCATGGAACTTGGGGTCTTGGAACTGGAGGATGGCATAGGACACGGCGACCTTAGGGATGGTGGCGTCTGGGTGCCAGTTCACATAGGCAGTGGAGCGTTTGACTGAGGTACTGGGGTCCTTGAACACTGTGACAGTCTTCACGCTGGGCACCTCTGCGCTGTGATCTGCCCACTGGCCTGTGAAGTACTCCTCGTAGATGTCGATGGCATTGTTCTGCTTGATCAGGTCCTGCACGTCTGCGCCCAGCGCCGTCACCGTCTTGATGTAGTCCTCGTCCTTCTCTATCTTCTTACGGTAGCGGATGGTGTGCTCTGCTTCTGAGTAATCAATGTCCTTGGGCCATCCACCTTCCACATGGCTCATGGCTTTGCTTGCAAGGATGACAGCCACAGTGTTGGCATCGTGCTCAGACATCTCTGGCACACACTGCGACACGGTGACGACGGGGTTGCGAGGGATGTACTCCGTGGCGTGCTCCTCGTTGGGTCGGATGTCTGCAATCATCTCCGCGCCCTCGTCAGCGAACTTGGGGTGCCGACCAAACTGCTTGCGCAGTTTGATGTACTGGTGATAGATCTCCATAGCTACTGCTGCTGCCGGTCCTGCTGCTGCTCACAAGGAGGAAATGGTGCTGCTGCTCAATTGAGGAGGGCTGGGGATGAGGGGGTGAGCTGCAATTGACTGCTTCTTGTGTGTTTGTGCAAACCCCTGCACGCTCAGGCCTGAGCCTGGACAAGCTTTCCGATTGCTTGCTTGTCTCTGCCTGGTGCTGCAGCTTTGTAGTTTATAATCCCAGCTGTGCTGCCTCCTGCGCAAGTGCATGTATGCACACGCTTGTTCGGTTTATGAAAGGGAAACATGTGTAGGCAAGTGTTTTGTGCACCCATGCAGAAAACCCATGGAGCACTTACCCATTGCTGAATTTCTACTGAGCAACAAATGTTATGTTGCAAGCAGCTTGCTGCAGTATGCAGGGTATGTCCCAAGAAAGCAAGTCTTTTCTAAGTGGCCATCGAAATGTGATGCTGCTGACCGATTGTGCAATGTTACTAAGCCCACCTGCTTAGCTGCTCCCCGCCAACAAAAGCAGCTCCACACTGGTGGCTTGTCTGGAGACAGCTACGTCAACAACATCATCGGAATCAGTCATACATACTGCGCACTGCCCATAATAGGGCCATCACATACGAGCATTAAAAACTAGTACAATTTAACATATTGGGTGCCTCTGTTGCTTTGAGTCAATTTTGCCTGATCCGGAGCACAAAGGGATTCATGCAGTACTGCAACAATGTTTTGGTGATGGAATAAATACACACTCATGATGCTGCGATGCGTGTTTCATTCATGATAGAGGTGCAGTTGCCTGCCTGAAAGGTTTGTCACTCATGGAGAGGGGAGGGAGGAGAGGAGGGAGCCGGCTGCCTGCACCCCATGTGCTGCTAGACAGGGTGAGTAGGTGATTGCTACTCAGCAATTGCAACCTCCGTAACCTGGCAGCCAGGATACGGAGGGGCGAGCGCTACATTGATAGAGACATACCACGTACCCCATGTTCTGCCCCCGAGACCATTCATCCACTACTGGCTGGAAATCCAGATGGTGTTGATGAGGCGCTTCCATTTCCATCAGGGACCTTTGCACGCCTCATGTCACTGCGCATGCCTGCATCGTGCATGACTCAAATAACAGGTCCGACAGTTGCGCCACTTGGCCACCACCCAAGACAAGTATGATGTGGCAGCCTGGGTTCGTGCAGTTGAGGACCTCAAGGCCATGCCCATCTCTGATGACGTGCGCACTGCCTACGAGGAGGTGCTGGCGATTTTCCCCTCAGCGGTACGCACACACCTTCACCACCTAGTCAAGCAGCAACTCATATGTTTTATTTGGCAGTTGTGTGCTGCTCAGGACGTGAGAAGGAGAGGTTATAGATTGCTTTGGATTGCAGGTGAATTTGTGTGTGCAGAGATAGCTTTGAGCATGCAATCTCAGTATGGGATGCACATTGGCGCGAAGAAAGTCCATGTTGGAATGCCTCTTTTTAGCAAGTGAAGCCATGTAAATACTGCCAGTTTGCGCTGCTGTTTTGTAAAGTATCATTATCATCCTCCTGAACTCCAATCTGTATTGATGCTGTGGAAAGTGTACATGTACCACCCCTGCACTCAGGCTCCCTCATTGCACCGCCGTCATGCCAGTGGCATCAATTTGCTTACGCTTACATTTACATGTGTGCTCATGCTGTCACTCTTGCCACGTTAGGCCTCTGTTTGGGCTCGCTACACCGAGGCTGAGCTGTCTTCTGGGGGAGACTTGGATGCTGCCAAAACCCTCTTCGGGAGGTGCCTCCTGTACTGCCCGAGCCTGGAGCTGCACCATCAATACCTGAGGTAAGGTGCACTGCCATTTCCTGAGGTGAGGTGAATAATCCATGCATGCGCACAGAAAGAGTTAGCGGTTGCTGCCGCCTGCCCCACACTGGGAGAAAGCCTTTTTCATGGCACCCCCCCCTCACGAACACACATGCACACGCACCACACCCTGTTATGACTGCTCTGGACATGTTTGTGTATGCAGGCTGGTGAAGCGCAGTAATGAGCCAAGGGGCTCGGCAGGACTGGCAGAGTTGCGGCTGGCGTATGAGTTCAGCCTCGACACTGTGGGCCAAGACATTGGTGCAGGCAGCCTGTGGCAGGTGTGTGCCATGCTCCTTGATATTCAAGTAGTAAGGTATAGAAGGCATGAACAGTGGGCGTAGTGTGCACTTGTGGGTCGATGTGTGCTGATGGGCACTAAGGCACAGACTTTGGCGCTGGCAGCTTATGGCAGGTGTGCGCCATGCTCATAGATAGTCCTTGAAAAATTCAGGAAGGTATAGAAGGCGTGAAAAAGTGGGCACTGTGTGCACTTGTGGGTCGATGTGTGCTGGTGGGCACTGAGGCACAGACATTGGAGCAGGCAGCTTATGGCAGGTGTGTGCCATGCTGAGGGTATTTCCTATTCAGTGAGGTACGAAAGGCGTGCAAAAGGTGTGCGCCATGCTGAGGGTATTCCCTATTCAGTGAGGTACAGAAGGCGTGCAAAAGGGGGCGCATATGAACTTGTGGGTTGTTGTGTGCTGACGGGCACCGTGGGCGAAGGCAATGGCGCAAGCAGCCTGTGGTAGGTGTGCGCCATGCTGACGATACTTGTTATACAAAGGGATCAGCGTATACCGTATTTCCTAGATAAGATATCAGTATATAGCATTATATATCAGAAACAGAATATATCCGTAAATGGTTATAGATATAACGTTTTAGGATTGCAGATCTACCCCAAGGGGTAAGGTGTTTGTTTGACCCCAAAACTTGTTGGTAGGTGTATTACCCCGTGGTATTAGTAACTGTAGGGTGTTACCGTAATACCGTTTAAAAGAAAAATCCCCAAAAGTTGGATGCAAAAAAAGAGAAAGAAATTGAGCCTAGGTTTGAAACTCTTCAAATAACGTTATACCGTAGGTCCACGACCAGTTCGAATGGTCTCCTTCTGAAAATTAACAAAAATTTCGAATTTAGTTCGAATGCTGGTCCCAAAATTAATATTTCAATTCGAATGGGGTTCGAAAGGCTTCTGGCTGGCATTAATTTCTTAATTCGAATGCCCAATTTGAATCCCTGCTGCTGCTGTTGCTGCCTCTGCTGCTGATGGTAATGCTGATGGAAGCTTTGCTGCCGGACTGTTGCTGCTGCTGGAGTGGACTGGAGGAGCTCTGTTCAGGGGTAGAGTTACACAAGAGAGGGAGCCACAGGAAGGGAATGTGCACCCACAGGGAATGTGCACTCAAAACAAACACAGGATGCGCGCACACACTTCACAAAAGCTTGTCTGTATCATCAGAGTGTCATTGGAGCCCATGCATGCAACATCAACCGAGCTGTCACCTGGGGGACGTCCCACTGGGTCTTTCTGCTTTGCTGGCTGCGCATTCTTGGCTGCCTGGGCCATGGCAAGCTTGTTTTGGGTCGCTAAGAGCTGCTGGGTGGGGGATACAGGCTTAAGCCACTTAGCTAGGGGGTTGGAGCTTGAGCTGGGGGCCTGGGAGGCCATTTTCCGCACAAGGCCTTTTGAGCCCCAGAATTAATTATTAATTCAATTAGGGTTCGAACTCCCTGGCAATAATTAATAGAAATTTCGAGTTTTGGCTCCAGAATTAATCAATTTTCGAACTGATCGTGGACCTACGGTAAACCCTACCTAAGGGGAAACAAAGGGGTCACTGCCTGGTCCCACTTGTGGTTGCCTAGTCCAAGCTAACTTTTCTAAGTTTCAATCCATAAAGCTTCTGCTAAGTTGCTGCCTAACTATCCCAGCTGGCAGGCATGTTGACCTTAGTGTGCACCAGCTCTGCTGTTTTCTCTGCTCAGCTGGTTGGGCTAAGCTGTATGTGCTTGCTACGCCGACCAGTTGCGCTCAGCAGCTGCTGTTGTGTGCTGAAAGCAATTTTTGGGATGCGTGAGCAAGCAGAGGAAACTGGGAGCTGGCTTTGGCTGATTAAAAGTTGCGCAAAAACAAGGACCTTTGATGACGTGGATGGCCAGCATGCGGTGTGCCTGCTCCGCTTGGACTGGGCGCACAAGGAAGTTGTCCAATCTGCATTCCTTGGCCGTTTTGGGTGATGTCATGCTGCTGCCCAAGGACTGCTCTCCACCTCCTCTTGCATGCGGCGCACAGCCCCTCTGGTAGCGGGGCTTGCTGGTGGGCTGATTCCCATGGCTGCAGCTTTTGCCAACTTCTGGGGCTTGCATTTGTTGCAATCCTTGCATTCCAGCATACCACCCCATCATACTCATCCCTTATCACAGGGTACAGCTGCCATCTCAGGGAAGAGCCCCCTTCCCCGCTTACTTCTGCTTCCCATTGTCATCGAGCACCATTCATTCCTGTTTCTCATTCAAAGTACTCATAAGAGCTAGACGAGAGTCAAAATGTATGTACTTGGCAGTTTGAGGCCTGAAATCGATTGCCTCTGCGGTTTTGGCACTGGTTATAATGTATTTGTGTATAACGTTATATAACATCATATAACATAATAGTTATATATCGTTATACTGAACGCCGACCCCTAGTTATACAAAAGGTGCAGAAAACGTGCAGAGGCAAGCAGGCACGAGTGTAGGTGAGTGCTGTGGGCACAGGCCTCAGCGCGGGCAGTTGTGCGCCACGCTGACGAGACTTTATATGTTAAGATGGTGCAGAAGACGTGCAGGCAGGCAGGCAGGTAGGTGCGCAAGCAAGTGTGCAGATGTGCAGGCAGGCGTGCAGGCAGGCGGGCGAGCAGGCAGGCATGCATTTTTAAATACACGGCATTCTGCAGGCCCACACGTCCTCAATAGAGGACTCAAGTACGCACTGCAATATGCACACGTCTGCAGGCTCACGTACCCCTAACAATGATAATGGCAGTAATCTGCTTAAGTCCCCTTGCAAGCCTAATTGCAAGTCACTCAAGGCCCCAAGTTTGAGGCTCAGATGCATTTGAAGTAAGCGTAATACAAGCAAGTGTACATACGCCTGCGCATCAATATTTGCAGGAGTATCTGCAATTTATCCAAGGCCCCAAGCCTGGCTCAGATGCATTTGCTGCGCTGTTCCCGGGTGCAATGGAAGGCCAGGAGGAGGCCACGCGTATGGGAGTCGTCAGGTATAGAATGCTAGCATTGTTGCGTTGTTTACGCATGTTGCGTTGTTTATTTTCTACAGCGCATGTGTGTAGCTTGCATAGTGCACGTATACAGTAAACACATGAAGGTTTGGGTAAAGAGGGTTGAGCATGTGTCAAGAGTGGCTCTGAAGAGGGCCGAAGAAGCCCAAAAGAGGCACTTTTGAGCCTCCTTGAACACGCTCAGCCCATCCCTATAAGTGTGGCGTGTACAGTAGTAGTATGCACATGTAGCTGTAGTATGCACATGGTGTACATGCGCTTTCTTGTTGTTGTTTGCGCTGCAATGGAAAGCCAAAAGGAGGCCACGCGCATGGAAAGTGTGGCGTGTCCATGCTCTTGCCCTTCTTACGGTATGCTCTTGCCCTCTTCCTTTTTCTCATTTGTGCAAGCTCCTGGTGTGTGTCTGTATGTGTGTGTCAGCAATTGATGTAGTACTGCACCCTATCCAAATTGAAGGCATAATCTGTAATGCAAATTGCATTGCTCGCAAATTGCACTGCTTGGCATTGCCAACATAGAGCTTGAGTTCCCACACGAAGGCCGACCCTTGGCTAGCTTCTGGTAGAATTTCGCGTGCCTGCGCGTGCGCACGCGCACTCGTATAACACACACACACAAGAAAGAGAGAGAGAGAGAGAGAGAGAGAGAGAGAGAGAGGGAGAGAGAGGGAGAGAGAGAGAGAGAGAGAGAGAGAGAGAGAGAGAGAAAGAAAGAAAGACCACCGTCTGGCTTTTGGATGCTTTCAAGCAAAGCACAAGAAGATTGATTTATTTTGCTGCACCAAGACCATTCACCTTGTCCTGCCTCCAACCAGGCATACTTTGCTCACTCAATGCTGGGACATTGAGAAACGACTCGCCGACGTTTCATGCCCCAGGGAATTGTCCTTACTGATGTCTCGTGCCCTGCAAATGTAGTCAGCAATACACCAATTCTATGTGCCCCAGGAACTTACCAGCAGCATACCAATGTCTTGTGCCCCACAGAAGATAAGCAGCAACACACTAATGTTGAGTACCCCAGGAAAATTTGACAGCAGTATTCCAATGTCTTGTGCCCTACAAAAAATAAGCAGCAATACACCAATGTCGAGTACCCCAGGAAAACTTATCAGCAGTACACCAATGTTTGAGCCCCGCAAAAACTTAGCAGCAATGTACCAATGTTGTGTGCCTCGCAAAAACTTACCAGCAATGCACTGATGTCTTGTGCTCCAGGAAAACTTATCAGCGGGCTGTGGTGATACCCACAAACCAAGTTGAGGCCCTGTGGCGAAGCTATGAGAGCTGGGAGATTAAAATGGATAGGCAGCTGGGAAAAAAGGTGAGTGGGAACACTTAGCAGCAGGCTGTGGTGAGGCCCACAGGGGTTTCCATATAGAAGTCATCAGTCAAAACGCTACGTGGTGAGACCCACGCCAAGTGAAGGCTCTGTGGCACAGTTTTGAGAGCTGGGAAGTTCATATGGGCAGGCAGCTGAGGATAGAGGTGAGAGGGACATGAATGTGGTTGAGCGGTAACTTTATGTATTTATTTTTACATTTGACGATTGAATCTCTCCAAAACTTACGGCCCAAAAGTGTTCTAAGTTCCATATTCCACCGCTTTTGGTGAGGTTCTCTCCTAATCCAGACCGAGATCAGCAGCTTGAAGCTCCGTTACCTGGACGTAATTGGGCCCTGCTGGTTAGTTCTTCCACAAACATGCTTTGCTGTGTTGAGATGGCTAAATATTGAGCGCAGAAGCGAGTGCTCAAGCTCATTGGCATGTGCTTGAGCTTGCTCTCAGGGCACTTTGAGCTTGCTTTTGGGCGCGTTGAGTTCCTGACATTGAATGTTCACGCTTCTAGTGACGCTGTCACACTGTCAGAAAACAATGCACCGTAAATGGCGATGGCATGCTGTAAACTTTTATCCATTGTTAATAATGGTGCCAACAGCAAATGGCGCAGTACTTTTGCACAGCAATGCTCATTATGTCCACCATTACTGCATCCTTGCGTGCATAGCTAAGTTTCATCTCCCTCAGACTCCATCATTGCGTACACAGCTCCGTATCTCACCCTCAGACTCCATCCTTGCGTGCATGGCTTCATATCATCTCCCTCAGACTCCATCCTTGCGTACATAGCTCCGTATCATCACCCTCAGACTCCATCCTTGCGTGCATCACTGTCTATCATCACCCTCAGACTCCAACCTTGTGCGCGTAGCTGCGTACCATCATCCTCAGACTGCATAGTTGCAGGCTGCATCATCACAGATTGCATCATGAAATGTGCCTTGCCTTCCACGCTTTTGCCTTCTTCAGGTGCTGCCCTATCTGGAGTGAGGATTGCATCAATTCATCGCATTTGTCTAAGCACAATGGCATCAGCTGGTCTTTTATTTTCACGTTGCCCAGCAGGTTTTCAAAAGTCATTTCACTGCTCTTGCTCCCCAACTTGCAAATGTTATGATCATGGGTCTTGACAGACACAAGCAGGCGGGTGAGAGGCTCATGCAGCGTATGGTCGTTGCATGGTAGAAGCAAGCCCATAGCCACAGATGGTCATCGCCATCATTTATACTTTTCTGCGACCTTCATTCTCCTGGTCTGGAAATGCGGCCTCAAACAAACCCAAGCAGAGATGACGCATGCAGAAGCCTTGAAGTAAGACGCTTGCCGATGCAGGTGCTTGACGAGTGGAGGCCGCGCTACCAAGCAGCCCGTGGAGTGCTGCGCCATCGGAAGCGCAGAGTGGATCAACTGGTCACAAGCGCGCTGCCCTTCCCTCCAGGTGTGTGTGTGTGTGTGTGTGTGTGTGTGTGTGTGTCTGAACTCCTTTCAAACAGATGAAATTTATACAGGCATCACAGCTTGCGCTTTCCTCATCCACTCTTATGTTTCCTGCGTGCTTCCTCCAACTAAACCCCTACGTTGTTAGGGTTTGACCGAGCCCATTCCTTTTTTCCATCGGCAATTGAGGGAAGCTCCCAAACCCAGTTCATATATTTTTGCATGCTTTCCCAACCAAATTCCTACGTTGTGAGGGGTGGACTGCGCCCAATCCTTTTTTGCATCGGCACTTGAGAACTTTTTTCAGAAGTTAGACAGGCAGCCTGCCCTGTCCCCACTTACACCTCTGTTGGCAAGCTTGCAAATACTCCGCAGGATGTTTCATGCCGTACCAGTAGCGCCTCTAGGTTCATCTAATTGCGCAGTACTGCACCACATGTGTGCACGGTAGCGTCCTGTGCACCAGTTGGTTGTGTGCGCTTGACGCACTGCTCTGTGTATGCCCAGACCTGCAAGGTTGGTGGGGAAGCCAAGGGGTCATGCATGGCTGAGGCTGTCCATCTGCTGCATGTCTGATGCAACCTTTCTTTAAGGCCTTTCATCAGGGTTCAGGGCGATCTCTCTCAGGCGGCTCGGCGCGCAGCGCGCCGTGCTTTGTTGAAGGGTCCAAAAAATAAAAAATGTGTTGATGTAGGCTAGGAGGGGAAGCGATGAGCAGGCGCAATGGCGCCCCTGCTTTCTAGCAGCAGTCTATGCCTCCTCTAGACCACGGCCATGGAAGGAGGCAGCTTGCTATGCAAAGCCTTGTCCTTACTTATTGCAGGGAGTTTTCCCCCTTGTTTACGCAGTCCATGTCTTGCAAGCATTACCTTCGACTTTTCTGATGGTCTTCCTGGAAAGCAAATGTGTGAGGCGCACAGTTCTTTAGGTCATACTGCCAGCTCTAGCAGCTATAATCAAGAACAAGCAACAGATGTATGTGCGCATAAGATACTGTCCTTTATAGAGTGCATGCCTGGGCAGCTAGCATGCATGCAATAGCCCAAGCCATTGCCTCCATGCCAGCAATGCGCAAGTCTGCCAGCAACACACAAGTCTGTGTGTTGGTAACTGTCCTTTATAGAGTGCATGCCTGGGCAGCTAGCATGCATGCAATAGCCCAAGCCATTGCCTCCATGCCAGCAATGCGCAAGTCTGCCAGCAACACACAAGTCTGTGTGTTGGTAAGCTGGTGAAATGCCGGTGCACATCTAATGCATGTCTGCAGGATAAGCCACGCGCGTGCCTGCATGTCTCTGCGCGCTTGTCTGTGCAAGCATGCCTGCATGCTAAGCTGCGTGCTTGCAAGAGGCAGCTCGGGTAGCCCCTCATGTGGTCTATGCTCTGACAGTGAAATTGTCAAAGCAGCAAGGCGGTCATGATTCATGGTGTTCCCGATTTTTGTCATACATACAAGGCACTGTCACCCCCTGATGTTTCTTGAGCGCTCGCTAGGTATATGTGTGTTTGAAATGTCCAGGCTGCAGGCGAGGTGGGCCCTCTCTGAAAACCACGCTGTGATTGCACGCACACATATGTACACATATATTTACATTTATCATATCATGGAGGCCCAAACTGTACCACATTATGGTGCAAATTACAATGTGCACAACAACCGTTGTGGCTGCAAGCGGTGGTCCCATGCAGCTAGCCCAAGCATATCCAAGGAGCACTGGGTGTCCCATACTAGTACGCTACATTGTAAACACACCTTGCCGTGGCTGCAGGCAAGGGCGGTCCCATGCAGCCAGTCCAGGCATCCCTGTGGCACCAGTACATCACGTTTGAAAAGGCCAACCCGCAGGTGAGCATGGTGGAGTATGCCTAGAAAAGTCAAGTATCTTGTGGCAACAAGTCATCAACTGAACCATTTGAATCATTCATTTGTCATTTGAAGAGTCTGACCCACATGCAAGCATGGCGGTATGTGGTGCCATGGCGGTATGCAGAAAAGTTGTTTCCAGCAAATCCTTGTAGCATGGCACCAGTGCATTACATTTGAAACGTCTACAAGCTGCAGGTGAGCATATGGTGGGGTGTTTCCAGCAAATCCTTGTAGCATGGCACCGGCGCATCACATCTGCATTGTCCAAGCCACAGGGGGGCTGTGCAGGCTGAGTGAGATGGTGGGGTTGCTCTTTTTTCCTTGGTGCCGTTTGTCCTTGTTACATGTTTGCGTGTAAGTGTGGAGCCAATTGTTCTGAGAATATAAATACAGGTGCAGCTTGTAGAATATGCACAGGCCTGCGGGTGTCTCATGCAGCGTGGGTGCAAAAGACTTGTGTGACGTCAATTAACTCATGTGACAGCAATCGTAGCAGGCATCCTTGTCCAAATTCCACAGGCGCAGTCTGGGTTGTGTGTGCTTTGCTGCCCCCCTCAGGTTTTGTTTGGCTGCCTAGCTGAGAGGTAGAGGAATAGCTGGGTCATGCCCGTAGTGCATATGCACGTACAGTGCTTGTACTGTCTACATATTGCCCGTTCATGCTGCCTAGCTGAGAGGCAGAGGACTACCTGTGTCATGCTCATACTCTATATACTGCCCATACATGCCGCCTAGCTGAGAGGCAGAGGAATAGCTGGGTCATGCTCGTAATGCAAATGCACATGCACTGCTCGTACTGTCTACATAGTGCCTGAGCATGCTGCCTAGCTGGGAGGCAGAGGACTAGCTGGATCATGCTTCAAGTGCCTGTACATACACTGCTCGTACTGTCTACATAGTGCCCGAGCATGCTGCCTAGCTGGGAGGCAGAGGACTACCTGGATTATGCTCGAAGTGCCTGTACATACACTGCTCGTACTGTCTACATAGCGCCCGAGCATGCTGCCTAGCTGAGAGGCAGAGGACTAGCTGGATCATGCTTGTGTTGGGTCGGCGCTTGAGGCTACAAGTAGCAGCTTAATGCCTCAACCAGATATTTCCTTTTGGATGGCCGTGAAAACGCAAGTTTGCTGTGTGGCCTATGCGTTTGTCAATCCTGCCGTCTCTGCAGCAACCACTGTCAAGAAAATGGTGTGGCAGTAACAGCTCCAAATAGGGCAGGAATTACAAGTTGTGACCCAATCCACGCATAATTACAAACCCAGCAGCAATTCCTGCAGGAGCTAGGGCCTGGTTTTCCCCTGCTTCCTGCAACAGCAGACTGGGTCCTCTGCTCATGGCAACTGCAACTGCTTCAACAGACAAAAGAAAGTCTGCTCACTGCAACAACAGAGTGGACCCTCTGCTCACGGCAATACCTGCTGCTTGCCGCTAGAACAGACAAAAAAAAACCTGTTCACTGCAACAACAGACTGGACCCTGGTTGCCGATGCGCCAACTGCTTGCCGCTACAACAGACGAAACAAACTCTGCTCACTGCAACAACAGACTGGACCCTGGTTGCCGATGCGCCAACTGCTTGCTCCTACATCAGACAAAAAAAAACTGTTCACTGCAACAACAGACTGGGCCCTGGTTACAGATATGCCACCTGCTCGCTCCTACAGCAGAAAAAAAAACTGCTTACTGCACAAACAGACTGGACCTGGACCCTGGTCGCAGATACGCCACCTGCTCGCTCCTACAGCAGAAAAAAAAAACTGCTTACTGCACATACAGACTGGACCTGGACCCTGGTTGCAGATACGCCACCTGCTCGCTCCTACAGCAGGCGAAACAAACCCTGATGACACTGCAAAAACATGTGCGACACGTGCAGAAGCTGGAGCCTGAGTCGCCTCTGCTCATGGCGCGCGTGACCCTTGCCTACAACCAGTGCCTGACCGTCCTTTGGAATTACCCTGAGGTATGGTCATCATGTAAAACAAGTGCCCGGCTGTCTCATTATCCTAGACAGTGCACTCAACCAGTGCTTGAGCCAGTGCCAACAACAACAAATGTCCCTTGGCATTACTTCAAGGAGCGTGGCCAGTACGCACGTGGGTTGGATGCGGCCGTTGTTCATTGTAATGTTGATCATCATTTTATTGCGATTATGGAAGGGCACGATTCAAGCTGGGTGATCGATACTGTATGTGTGTTGCTGTCATGTTATGGATGTTGTTTCCTTGCGTCTGCTTAAGGCTTGTGCCATGATTGATGCCATAAAAGCATCAGTCATCATCAGTCATCTGCAATTAATGGTGAGATGAAGCATGAGGAGGCCTGAAGCTGACAGCATTTGGCAGGCAGGGCTTGCACTTGCTTGCATCAGTAGGTGTGGCCTGCACTGTGACTTATGTGGCTTGCACCGGCAGACATGGCCTGCACTGATCAACATGGCTTGCATTGGCTGATGTGGCTTGCACCGGCAGGTCTGGCCTCTGCACCTGCCAATATGATGTGCAGTGGCAGGCGTCGTTCGCTCCGGCAGACTCTGGAGGCATGCAGCGTCCGACGTGGCGTGCACCAGCAAACTGGCTTGCATTGGCATGTGTGGCACGCACTGGCTGACATGATTCTCACACATGTGCACGCGCGCACACACACACATACATACACAAACTCACAGGTTTGGTTTGATCATGCAGCGTGGCAGCATGGACTGGGATGGGATGATACACTCACACACGCGCACACACACACGTACATACACTCACAGGTGTGGTTTGACAATGCAGTGTGGCAGCACGACACAGGCGGCAGTGTGAGGTCTGCGCCTGTGCTAGAGCGAGCACAGGTGTGTGTTTGACGAGTGTTTGTCTTAAAAACATGTTTATAAGCTGGCCTATGCAGCGGAGGACACTCTGGCATGCAACCCATACTGCTACAACAAGGCAGCAAACAATGCTGCTTGTTTGTGGGGTCTCAACTTATATATATATATATATATCCTGATAAAATGATCTGTTAGATGCATCTAACAACAGGTTTTTCTTCAGACCTACTGACAAACTATGATCTGTTATGCCTGGTACAAACATACCCTCCTGTTTTAGAACAGGTTAACCAAGATGAAGAAGAGGCTATAGAAAGGCTATAACTCAGTCCTTCAGTGCAACCCGCATGGCTTAATGATCTCGACTAAATATATATATATATATATATATATATATATATATATATATATTATTCCCTCAACTTTCCGACCATGCATTGCAGAAACATTGTGTCCTGCATGAGTGCTTGAGGTTTCTCTTTGCCTGCCTGTCTGCCTGCCTTATCATTGCTCCCTAAGGTGCTCTCTCATGCTCGCCAAGCTCCACAGGTCACTAATCCTAAGCGTGCACCGCTGCGCTTTGCAATGGCAGTGCTTTGATGCACAGCTGCTTCCTCACGCTCACTGCTTCAGGCCACTTTCTGGTGCATGCCAAACCCTGCAGGTTGCAATCCCCGGGTGCGCGCTGCTGCGCTTTGCGCGGGCTGACATGGAGGAGGGTGCCGGGAACTTGGAAGCTGCGCAGCAGGTGAGCCTGGAGTACAAAAGTAAAAGCCACTTTGGGCAGAACCAAGCCAGCATGCATTATCTTGGAAGCTGCGTAACAGGTGAGCCTGGAGTACAAAAGTAAAAGGCTACGCTGGGCAAAACCAAGCCAGCATGCATCATCTTGGAGTTCGTGCAGCAGGTGCGCCTAAAGTACAAGTACGAGTATACGCCGGGAAGGAGCAAGGCCAGCATGTATGATGGAAAGAGCTGACAGCTGGCATTGGCCCCAACAGCTGTCGTTGCCACCAACGCAGGTGCAGCTGCAAGGGGTTTGATGAGCCTTTGATCGGGGTGTGTGATGGGGTTGTGCTTCAGAGAAGCCCTCGACAGTGTTGTTACTTCTAATTGTTTCGCATATGTGTATTTGTGGGTGCATAGGTCTTGGTGGGGTGTGTGGGTGCTGGTGGGGTTCGCGGCGGGGGGGGGGGGGTGAAGGTTGTGACATGGGCCCAAGGATTCCATGAGCCAACAAGCGAGATTCCACATTATTTTTATGCCACAGGGATTTCAAGGATGCATGCAAAAGCTGCGCTGTGGTTGGGCGTGCAGGCCGTACTGTGCAGGTTCCAAACTCATGCACTGTGCTTGGGCATGCAGGCCTTATGCACATGTGTCAGACTCACACCTGTCCATGCTGTGCAGGTGTACGAGGCCATGGCTGTGCAGCTAGAGGCAGAGATCTCCCCAGAGGAGGAGGGGGAGGAGGAGGGAGAGGAGGAAGGGGAGGGGCAGGGGCAAGGGCCCGAGGGCAAGTCTCAGCACCAGGAAGGCCCCGCACAGCCGCAGGGAGATGGCAAAGAAGGTGGTGGACAGGAAGACATGGACGTGGACAAGAGTGGTGGTGCAGCAGTGCAAGGGGCGGTAGGGGTAGGAGGTGAAGGGAAGAAGGATGAGAAGGAAGAGCAGGCTGGGGACAAGAGAGATGCTGCAGCTGGGCATCCGCAGGAGGAGGGTACAAGGGAGCAAGGGGCAGTCAAGGCAGAGGACAAAGGTGGCAGTGACGGTGCGGATACGTCAGTGGGGGGTGAGGGAAGGGCAAAAGGGGGAGCGGATGGTGCCAAGGGAGCTGCACTGCCAAAGCAGGAGGGTCAGGGAGAAGGCCAGCAGGAGAATCCGGGGAAGGAAGAGGGCAAGAGTGAAGAAATGAAGAAACAGGAAGGAGAGAGAAAGGGGGAGGAGGACCAAAAGAGGGAGGAGGCCAGAAAGGAAACAGATAGGAAAGAGGGAGAGCGGAAGGAGGGGTTGAAGAAAGGCAAGAAGGAGAAGGAGCGGGAGAGGAAGGAGAGGCGGGATCGAAAGAGGAAGGAGATGGAGAAGAAGAGCCCGGAGGCCCAGCTGTCGCCGTTTGGGGTGGAGCAAGGGGCGCTCATTTGGGTACAGTACATGCGCTTCTTGCGGCGCACTCAAGATCCCACAGCATCACGCCAGGTGTGCAAGTGTGTGTGTGTGTGTATACGAGTGTGTGTGTGTGTGTGTGTGTGTGTGTGCTTGTGTGTGCGTGCATGCGTGTTCTTGTTCCCTTGCTTGTTTGTGGGGTCCTTGCTCATCAATCTAAGTACGTATGTGCAACACGCAGAGGTGGGTGGGGGCAACATGCCAGGTGTCAGGATGTGTGCTGTGGTCAGCCACCGCCACCTGCATGTGTGCGCAATGTGGCGCGTGTGTCCTGCCAGCTATGTGTGTATGTGTATGCTGTGTGCCTAATTGAATGAGTGCTCTGCACCATGCCGATGACCTTGTGATTTGACAATGAAGCAGGCTGGCAGGCCAAACTGGCGTGTGAGATGACAGTGAAGCAGGCTGGCAGGCCAGACTGGCGTGTGAGATGACAATGAAGCAGGCTGGCAGCCCAGACTGGCGTGTGACTTGACAATGAAGCAGGCTGGCAGGCCGAATCGGCGTGCATGCTGCGCGTCTGGTGCATGTGTGTGAATTTTGTGAAGATTTGGCCTGCATTGTTGCACTGCTCCTCTTTGACCCGTTTTGTTTGGGTGTACCGACTGCAACCCTTAGGACTGTCTTGAACATGCAGCACAGTGTGCCATTGTACTTGGTAGCTTTGGTTTTGACTCCTCTTTGACCCGTTTTGTTTGGGTGTACCGACTGCAACCCTTAGGACTGTCTTGAACATGCAGCACAGTGTGCCATTGTACTTGGTAGCTTTGGTTTTGCAGCAGAGTGCGCCATTGTACTTGGTAGCCTTGGTTTTGCAGCAGAGTGCGCCATTGTATTTGGTAGCCTTGGTTTTGCAGCAGAGTGCGCCATTGTATTTGGTAGCCTTGGTTTTGCAGCAGAGTGCGCCATTGTACTTGGTAGCCTTGGTTTTGCGGCTGAGTGCGCCATTGTACTTGGTAGCCTTGGTTTTGCAGCAGAGTATGCCATAGCCTTGATCTTGCAGCAGAGAGCGCCGTGGTGCCCAGTAGCCTTGGTTTGCAGCAGAGTATGCCACAGCCTTGATCTTGCAGCAGAGAGCGCCGTGGTGCCCAGTAGCCTTAATTTTGCAGCAGAGTATGCCACAGCCTTGATCTTGCAGCAGAGAAGAGCTGTGGTGCCCAGCAGCCTTAATTTTGCAGCAGAGTGTGGGCCATTGCGCTTAGTAGCCTTGAACAGAGCCAGGGCTGGATCTTATCCCTCAGATTCTATCAGGTCTCCTTCTCTGAGGAAAAGGGGGTCCCAATGCACAGACCTTCATCCCCCACGCGGCATTGCTCCAACGATGTTTCTAGCCTTGACTTTGCAGCAGAGCATGCATTGCGCTTAATAGCCTTATTTCATGCCTCCTGTGTGAATCCTGTCATTCTGCTGCAGCTGCCCCTGAGAGCGCAGAGGGGCAGCAGCGCCTCAATTGTGATCCACACACCCTTGACCAACCTGCTTAGAGGCACCTAGTGGATCTTTGGCACACTGCTGCAACTGCCGCCGAGAGCGCAGAGCTGGCAGCAGCACTTTTGCCATAGCATTGCACCTCATGACGCCCATGTGGTCCATGCAATGCTGTTGCAAACCTTTTGACGTTCACCTCCCTGAGCTCAATGCCATGCTTGAGCAGCAGTTTTCTTGGGAGATCCTAAGGTGGCAGCAGCAGATGCGCGCCATAGCACCTGCAGCAGAGGCAGCTGCATGACCTTGCTGCAGCACCTGTGTGCACAAAGCCACGCGCGTGCAGCTGTCCCTGAGAGGGCGGAGGCAGAAGCAGCAGTCGTGCGCCATCATGCTCGCAGTAGAGGCAGCTGCATGACCTTGCTGGTGCACCTGTGTGCACAAAGCCACGCTACTGCAGCTGTCCCTGAGAGGGCGGAGGCAGAAGCAGCAGTCATGCGCCATCATGCTCGCAGTAGAGGCAGCTGCATGACCTTGCTGCAGCACCTGTGTGCACAAAGCCACGCTCGTGCAGCTGTCCCTAAGAGGGCAGAGGTAGAAGCAGCAGTCATGAGCTACTACGCTCGCAGTAGAGGCAGCTGCATGACCTTGCTGGTGTGCACCTGTGTGCACAAAGCCACGCGCGTGCAGCTGTCCCTGAGAGGGCGGAGGCAGAAGCAGCAGTGCTGGTGCACCTGTGTGCACTAAGCCACGCTTATGCGCTATCATACCCGCAGCAGGGGGAGCTTTCGGAGGGCCCGGGTGGCGCCTTTCGTCACTTGCCATGGCTTCATGCTGGATACTTTCCACGTGGTCCACGCATAACTGTTGCACAACCTCAGTCTTCAATACCATGCCTGTGCAGCTGTTCCTGAGGGCGCGGAGGTGGCAGCGGCAGTCGCGCGCCGTTGCACTGCTGGCAGAGGCAGCTGCATGACCTTGCTGGTACACTAGGTACCCCTATCCTATCCTATCCTTACTGCTACACCCTTTTGCTCGCTGCCACATCTGTGCAGCTGTTCCTGAGGGCGCGGAGACGGCAGCAGCAGTTGCGCGTCATTGCACTGGTGGCAGAGGCAGCTGCATGACCTTACTGGTACACTAGGTACCCCTATCCTATCCTATCCTTATTGGTACACCCTTTTGCTCACTGCCATGCCTATGCAGCTGTTCCTGAGGGCGCGGAGGTGGCAGCAGCAGTCGCGCGCCATTGCACTGGCAGCAGAGGCAGCCGCCACTGCCAGCCCTCCCGGCAGACCACCCCTAGCTAATGGAGGCCCCAAGGCTGAGTCCGGAAAGGGCGGCAGCACCAGCACTGCTGCAGGGCCCACTGGCTGGCAGGTGCGCAGAGTAAGCTGATGGATGGGATACGGCTGCATTGTGAATTCCACTGGAGGCCTGAGGGCTGAGTCTGGAAAGGGCGGCAACACCATCACTGCTGCAGGGCCCACTGGCTGGCAGGTGTGTAGAGTGAGCTAATGGATGGGATGAGGCTGCATTGTGAATTCCACTGAAGGCCTGAGGGCTGAGTCTGGAAAGGGCGGCAACACCAGCACTGCTGCAGGGCCCACTGGTTCGCAGGTGCGCAGAGTAAGCTGATGGATGGGATTGGGTTGGATTGACAGCCGTTTGATGGTTGCTGACAGATCCCCAAGGGAGTCTGGAAAGGGCGGCAATACCGCCGCTACTGCAGGGCTGACTGACTGGCAACGTGCACAGAGTGCTTGGGTTTGGGGTAGCGGCTTGGTTGTGTTGGTCAACAGTCAGTCGCTTAAGGGTCCCCATAGAGCGCAGCGGCGTCGTTGTTGCTACTGGACATACCAGACAGCAGGTTTACAGATTGACCTGATTTAGGGTAAACGCTCGTGATTTTGTTTACAGTGCCCTAGGGAATTTAGAAATAGCAGCTGCAGGGCCCACCTGCTGGATGTGCGTGAGCATGTGCTTTGCGTGCGTGCAAGAGTGTGTGTGTGCGCACGTGTGTGTATGTGTGTGTGTGCACGCTAATTTGTTTGCACAGGCATTTACACACGCGTGTTTAGACTCGTACGTACCAGGGTTGATCAATTCTAGAATTCGGAACTGTTCTAGAACCCGAACTTTTTTCAAACCGTTGGCAAATTTTAAAAAGCTAGTTCATTGAATTTTGAGTTCTCTGCAAAAAAGGGACCCCTTGACACCCCCCTGACACCCTCATACCATGACGGAACCTTGTCATTTCTCTCCTATCAAGAGGGGCCAAGGGGAAGAGGTGGAAGGGGAGGTTGGGGGCTAAAGGGGAGAGGTGAGAGGGGAGGTAGGACTCTGGTGACGCTTCCTTCCCCGCCCCCCACCTGCAATTTATTTTTTCAAACAGGCGAATTGCTCAACCCTGGTAAGTACGCACTTGAATGCTCACAAATTCTGGTATGTATGTGGATTGCAGGTGTACGCAGCCATGGCACGCATGGAGTGGGCCAGTGACCGCAGCAACACAGCCATAGCATGCAGAATATTTGAGAAGGTGTGTGAGCTGAGATCGCATATGTGCGAGTGAGGGGGTACAGAGGATACACGTGGGTGTGGGGAGTGGCCCCATTGTGCCTTGCTTACAGCTCTGAGTTGTGAGAGTGCAGGTGTTCAGCGTGCGCAAGCGCTTGCGGGAGGTCTCCCGAGCCACTTGCGCTTCCTCAGCTAAAAATGCGTTCAGAAGCTTTTCATTGCCGTGACCATGGACGCAAGAGTTGATGCATCCTTATTTACATGACCTCCTTTTGCCACTCATGGGTCATCAAATGCGTTTTCAAACTCATCTCCATACCTTGTGCAGAAAGCATTTCAGCGGTGTTGACCTGCATACGAATTTGAATTCAGGCGCCTGCAACCTCCCCCCTGGGTCCCCCCCCCGGACACACACACATACACACACACACGCATGCAGAAACAATTTATTAGAAACTGCTGTTTGGAAACTTTGCTTGACACCCATTCGTTCTTCCTGCTTTACCGGGGGGGAAACCTACAAAGTATCCTCTGCATTTTGTTCATACATCTTCAGGGCGCCTTTTCTGTGTTTCATGACACATGCACATTCAGGGATCCCAAGCTCGCCAAGAACTCTGCACTGCTTTTGTCTCAGTTGTTTTGTTCTCAAGGGTGCTCATGGCATGTTTTCAATTGCTTGTACATGGCACATATAAAGGGTCTATAGCGACGCCTAGCTTGCCAAGACTCCTTGCTGTACTTCCTTCTCGACATTGGGCATGATGTGTACACACACGTGCGGGGTCTGGAAGATCCCAAGCTTGCCCAGGGCCCTGCACTGTAATTTTCCTCAAGGGTCTTCACCTTCCTAATATCATGTATACTCATGCAGGGTTTAGAAGATCCCAAGCTTGCCAAGGACCCTGCATACACCCTAGCCTACCACCGATTCTTAATAGGTAGGAGGAAAAAAGTTTAGAGTAACACAGCTGTACCTGCCTGAGGGGGTAGCTCTGCCTGTTGTTGGAAGATTACTTTTTACCTTGAGACAGTATCTAACCCCATTTTCCTTCAGCATTGTTTGACGTACATTTCCATTTTTGTTTGTCATTTTTTTTTACGTTCCTGGACCTGCTTTGAGCCTTGCTACTCGTATTTTGTTCACAACCTATAGCTCTGACGGCATCATACTGAATTTGTTTGTGTGAGCTGTATTGCTCGTGTTCATAAAGCGGGCTCCCGTAGTTGGCTGCACTAGGACTTGCCTGAATACCCATGCAGAGTGCTGTTTAACAATAAAATGCAATGCATTGAAAGTGATAGCAATAGCGGATTGGAACATGTTTTTAAAAGGAATGGAATAAACGGGGGGAAGGGTTTGGTGTGAACGCTTGCTCCTACTTCAAAGTGAGAACTGCTTGCACCCCATCATACCTCAAAAACGCACTGCAGGCGTAAGATTACAGGCGTAAGATTGCAGGCGTACGATTGCAGGCGCAAGATAGCAAGCGTTAGCAACACACTTGGGTGCAGGTGCTTGGTGGCAGATCGCACCCATCAAGCTTTCCTTCTTTACACATCACAGGGCATCCAAAGCACACACACACACACACACACACACACACACACACACATTTTTGTTATTGTATACACTACCGAATGTATGCTCTTTGCAGATGCTGGAGATGTAGACAATGCGCGTGCGCTGTTTGAGCGCACCTTAGCAGAGCCAGAGCTACTAGGGTGTGGAGAGCTGTGGCGTGCATACGCAGCATTTGAGTACGAGCAAGGGGACCTGCCAGCAGCATTGCAGGTAGAGAATGATTTGCAGGCAATATGAGGCGGTGAGAGCATCAGGGTGTGAGGGTTGCACGCATGAGGTGGTGGGAGTGAGTTGGTTAGGATTGCTTGTGGGCAACAAACACACCGCAATCAATAGATGAAGATACAAACAAGCATAGAATAGTGAGGGTTGCAGGCAGGGAATGAGCTACAAACATGCAGGTGAAAGTAAGCAGGTACCAGGATATGCTTCAGGAGGCTGAGCATGGGGACGTGGCAGCAGCCCTGTGGGCAAGAAGTGGAAACATGGTAGTTGTAGGTATTTGTGGAATTTATCATGGCCTTGCACAGATAAGTAGCGAGTATGGCTGGGTTCTCACGGTATGGAGGAAGAGGAACCAGGTTGTTGAGAACCATTGAGATGCTTCAGAGGTTGCCAGGGCAGGCCTATAAGGACATGCTAGCAAGCCTGTAAGGACGTTCTAGCAACACTACAGAGGGTGGCCGCACATGGAGTCGAGCTGGTCGTAGCTGACAGCCTGCATGCAAACCCTGCCTGTAATTGGTTTTGTACACAAAGCTTTCAGCTGTGAGCCAAGGGGTGCCCTGCAAGGATCACACACACACGCGCACACACACACACATACACACACAAACAAACATACAAACATGCACACACACATGCACACACACACATGCACACACATACACACACAGGTAGAGAGCCGCATGCGTGAAGCCATGGCATCCGCGAGTGGTGCAGAGGCAGACCGCGACTATGATCGACCGGGGGGCGGAATAGACGTAGGCATCTCAGGTTGGTATGGGGTCGATCGGATACCGTTGTGGAGACACAATGGCGATCCTGTGGCATGCAGGTTAAACACAACAGACAAGCTGCCACATGCTGCTTTCCTCTGCACCTGATGACACACACAGCGCTGTGACAAGGAGCAAAAGTATGGCTTGCATCATGTCAAGCACCGCAAAAACAAACGGCTGTTGGCGCAGCCGAGCTTCTCATCTCTCCATTCCTAGTCAGAGCGTCTGAACTGAGCCACTTTGGGGGAGCCCGTCACAGGAAGCCTTGCTGAGGCCCCCTCGCCTTGCCCCTCCCACACCTTTTTATGCCATCCTATTATTTGCTTATAGATGCACACCTTTGCGCAGAAAGTTTTGAAAATTAGGCTTGTGTGTGCAAGGGCGCTCTAATGGGGGAAAAGGAGGCAATGTGGTGATCAATGGGAAATTTCCACCCTCTCTCATTTTGTGGAACCAACCCCCAGGTGTGTAACAGTGATATGGCAGACACTATTACAAGAAATGGGGTCAGTTGGTTTTCTGGCTGAGTCAGGGTGGGCAAGATCACCTGACGGGTAGGTGGACCTCTGAGCCCTCATCTCTGTTCTCACTCAGGGAGCACTTTCCGGAAGCCTTTCTTCATTTTTTGTGCATTTAAGCATATTTTCTACGACTATTAGGCCTACATTTTCTGAATGAAGGTTTGCTCTGGTTTCAAGTAAGACTTTGACCAGGCATAAATTGGCTCCGCCAGCTGGTGCCAAGACAAAAATTAGTGCTAAGGAACGCTTGTCAAAGCACCAAAATCCATTTTGGCACCAGCTTCCGATGCAAAATTCCGGCACCTCAAAGTTGCACACATGAGTTGGAACCCTGTGGTTCCTTATTTCAGAGCGTTTCTAAGGGCCTTTAAAAAGAGCCTTGCTAGCTTGCTACTTAGGTAACCTTAATTCACATGGCCTCCCTGGCTGGCATAATCTTTTCTTTGGGGCATCTTGGGGTTTAGAGTGTGGTTGTGGCAACAATGTAGCGTTTGATGTATGACTCAAACAAATAAAATGTCTCGCAAAGACTGCAACAGCATAGATGGAAACCAAAACAGGTGAAAAAAGGAAGTCTTCCTGGTTCACCTGTAATCCCACATTAGAATTTTAAAGAGTTATGAGCTAGTAATTTGCAGCTCACGTTCTGAATAGCTTTGTAGTGCTGATTTTCACTTCATTTGCAGCTTTCTCTGTGCTTTTGAAACCAACCCCTACTCGGCTCCCAACAAGGCTTTTCATCCATGTTTGAAGTGACAAATGCGCTGCACACGTATGCATGTGCACGCGCGCTCACGCACACACGCACACACACGTACCATAACCCTACCCCTTATAAACACAATCGCTTCCCATCCTGCTTGCAGGCACGTTGCTGCAACAATCACTGCAGCTGGCGCTGCTGAAGTACACGTTTGAGGGGGCGGCGCCCTGCACGAGTCAACTGCAGAGGCATTTACTGGGATCGGCAGGCGTGCTCAAAGGGCCTTCCATTGAGGAAGAGGCTGCTATTGTGAGTATGCGATGAGTAGGTGTGCTCAAAGAACCATCTGCTGAGGAAGAGGCTGCTGATTTGATGGCATTTGAAGGGTGTGGATGCAGGCGGAGAGTTTTGTGCGGCTGCACCTGGAGCAGGTTAGGGGAGCTGCAGCCCACTGCAGCCAGCACTTATGGCAGGGTGTGCCAAAGCTCTTCCTCATCAGTTTGCGTGGCCTGTGTGCATGCAGGCGGAGCGGTTTGTGAGGCTGCACCCGGAGCAGTTTGAGGAGCTGCTACCCCCTGCGGTCGTGCCTGAGGCGTTGACTGCTGCAGGCAAAGGGGCTGACAAGGAGCACCCGCCAGGGCGTGTTGGGCCTCCCAGCCGGTGGGAGGTGAGACAGGACGCTGTGTGACCTGACTTGAGTTATCGCATTGCTAGCTGGTGGGACCTGGACATGAGTTCTCCAACACTCGCGTACAATTTTGTGACACCTGCGCGGCATTGAGACAACCTCACAATATTGTGCCAGTCCTGGCACAACATAGGATTGGGTCGGCCTCGGTTGGTTGTTTTCCTGCCCTGCACCCACGTCCAAGCACGTGGAAAGGATCTACAAATGTGGCTCCGCATTTTTGTTGCGTAACCAGGGGTGCCCAGTGTTTGAAATCAAGGGTTATGAGGTGTGTGATACACATAGATTACCGCAAGGCCCGTAGCCGAGCTGTGTCTGCGCAGAGCACCAAGGTGTGCCATATCAAAATGTACAGGTATTTTCATTATTGATATCCAAGTTGCAGGCCAAATTCATGTGAACCTGCGCTGATCGCAACAAGTTTGTCCAGCTAACCTAACCCTGCAATGCCTTGGAGTCCTGACGGGAGCACACACATGTGCGCGCGCGCACACACACACACACACACACACAGGAGGGGCCTGCTCCGCGAGAGCGAGCAGAAGGCAGGGGGCGGCGGGTTGGGCCACCAGAGAGGGCAGACAGAGGAGACAGGTGGGTGCTGGTCTCTGTCATTGATATACAGGTTTGTGCTGGTCCCTATCATCATGGCATGCAGGTACTTGCTGGTCTCGACCGCAAGTGACAGGCAGGTGGGTTCTGGCCTCTGTAACTGACAGACAGGTGGGTGCTGGACATCAATGAGTGACAAAAAGGTGGACGTTTGTTTCCAACTCCACAAGGTAAAGGGTCCATCTCAGGCAATGCAGAGGCTCTTCCTTGAATTAAGAGTGTTAAGGATGTGTGATTGCCGTGCCAAGATTAGGCAGCTGTCCTTTTGGTAGTGGTTGCATTCAGATGCGCTTGCTTTTTGTGAGTGTGTTGGTTTTAGACCGGGACTCAAGCTACTCTCGGAGAAAGCAAAGGTGCTGCCTGGACAAAGCGCGGCGGGGTTGAAGGGAGGCACAGCAGGAGCTGCGCGTGGTCAACAGATGGGGTGTGTGGAAGGAGTGGGCAACAAAGGAGTGAGGAGAGTGCTGTGCTGCACAGCGCAAGTGTACCAGGACACGCTGCAGACGCCGATAACTGAAGCAAAACTAGATTTGCCATATGCTGTCCTCCTCCGGTGCGCATCCTCTCCTGGGATGTTGTATGCCGGCTCGTACTCATCATGCGTGTGTGTTGCACGGCGTGTATGTCACCATATGCTGCAGCCAAGTGCTTTGCTCCCCTCGTGCGCAACGCAAGTGCTTTGCAGACAGGCAGTCAACGCCCCTGACAGTGAGGGAAGGCCTTTGCGTCGCTCTCCTGCTTCTCTGAGCAGTACCTATTTACTGTGCAGGGTTTGTGACCACATGACTACGAGGGTGCGAAGAAGACTCCATTTTGACTAAAAAGTGGTTTATAGTATTACTGACCTCGCACCCTACATGTGACGAACCATGGTCACACCCGCGTGCAGTGCAATACTGCTCCATGCTAGCAGGCAGAGCTCCTGGAGTCAGTTGGGGATCTTCTCGTTGCCCTCCTTCAGGGGTTTGTGTTCACTGTCATCACTTGCAGGGACCTTGAGCATGGCGCAACCTCGGGTAATCTGACCTGCTGGAGCTCCCTATCATCGATTCCAGGAACCTGATTTGCTGAACCCCCTTCTCGTCACTTGCAGGGACCGTGACCATGGGCGTGACCTTGGGGAACCTGACTTGCTGGAGCTCCTTGCACGAGATCTGCCGCCACCCTTGGTGAGTTTTCATTACGTGTGTCATTTGTTCACCATATCACATATGCAAACAGCTGGACAGTGAACTGCCTTACTGCGCGCGCGCGCGCGCGCGCGCGCGTGTGTGTGTGTGTGTGTGTGTGTGTGTGTGTGTGTGTGTGTGTGTGTGTGTGTGTGTGTGTGTGTGTGTGTGTGTGTGTGTGTGTGTGTGTGTGTGGAATGCTGGCAAAGAGAGAGAGAGTGACAGGCGCTGTGCTGAGTGTGTTCATGCTGTTCCCTGTATCGCCTGATGCTTTGCCCAGCGAGTCCATTGTCCAGTCAATCGCCTTGTCTCCTGTATCCCTGCATTGCCCTGTGCATTCATTACAGTATACTGCCTTGTGTACTGTTCAGTGGGTTTCCCAGTGGACACACAGCATGTTCTTTTCATCACAGCATGTTCTTTTCATCACCAAACACAGCATGTTCTTTCCATCACCTAACACAGCATGTTCTTTCCATCACCAAACACAGCATGTTCTTTTCGTCACCAAACACAGCATGTTCTTTCCATCACCAAACACAGCATGTTCTTTCCATCACCTAACACAGCATGTTATTTTCATCACCAAACACAGCATGTTCTTTTCATCACCAACTGCATTGACCACCAACGACCTGGGAAATGTCATTTTACATGCAAAGCCGCATTTCGACAGAAGCGGACGCCCTGCATCCTGTGAACCAGCTCTATGAAGTGCCATTCGTTTGGCTGGCAAGCAATTCAGCTGAATCTGTTGGCCATGATGTGTCACAGTTGTGCGCCCTGTGTGAAAGTGCATGTTTGAAGTTCTTCATCTGTTGGGGCTTTGTCCTTTCTGTACAGATAGAACAAAAACCAATCCGTTCAAGCCCTTGTAAATTAAGGACAAATGCGCACAAGCGCATCCCATCAACCATGACCATGCCCTGGGTGATCGTTGCCGCTTTTGCACTGCCATTGGCCATTGGCCAAGTTTGCTTTGAGCATGCGTCAGGAAAGCTCGCATGCCCATGGAGACAGGGATGGATGTGTCACACATTCAATCACCCAAACCCATGGCATCTTTGC
This sequence comes from Dunaliella primolecta, assembly GCA_914767535.2. Taxonomy (NCBI): domain Eukaryota; kingdom Viridiplantae; phylum Chlorophyta; class Chlorophyceae; order Chlamydomonadales; family Dunaliellaceae; genus Dunaliella; species Dunaliella primolecta. Next base: position 10,713,412 of record OU611756.1, on the reverse strand, counting down.
AGTGAGCCGATCACGTTCCATTTTGCTACAGGCAACGGAAGGTTTCTCTGTGCCCGCGGAGATGGCGATGGACTTGGTCATGTGCTACTACATCATGTTTCAAGCATCAATCAAACTACACTCCATTTCATTGTAGGCAGTGGAAGGGCCCCTTGTGCCCATCGAGGCGGTGATGGACGTGGTCATCTGCTACCGTAACACGCCTGAGGCTGTCAACTTTGTGTGTACGGAGCTGGACGCGGGGCGTGTGCCTAATGGTGTGACAGGGCCCAGCGAAGGCGTGCCTGTGCCCCAGATCTTGGCCATGACGCCAGAGGGCAGGTGAGCGTGTGCGTGCGTGTGTATGTGTGTGTGCGTGCGTGTGTGTGTGTGTGTGTGTGTGTGTGTGTGCTCAGGCTGCCAGACACTCTTGAGTCCTTGTCTTGTTTGTTGCCATGACAGATGCGTGCTGCCCTACACATTCAGAGGAGCATTAGCCAGAGCACAAGCCAGAGGAGCATTAGGCTAGCAAACAGAAATGGGCGAGTGCTTGTTGCCATTGTATCCCTCGAACATACCCAGACAGGCGCGTCTGTGCCTCAATTCCTTGCTTTGAAATGTTCCTCATCCTCCGCGGACTGCTCCAATTTTCGTGCTTTTCCTTCCGAGAAATGTTTGAGATGCTGCTCAAAGCACTGCAGCAGAGACCAAACACACGTGCACACATACACACACATACACACACATGCACACACATGCACACACACACAAACACACACACGCACTCTCTCTCTCTCTCTCAGGAAATTGCTGGGTGAGATGGGCGCTCTGCCCCCAGCATCCCCTGGTGGAGGCGCCTTTCCCCCCCATCCTAGGTACCCACCCCACCCCAACATGGTGCACGAGCCACCGCCACCTGCGCCCTTCATGGGCTCCTACGGAGAAATGGGACCGGTGCCTTTTGAGGAGATGCCGCCTCACCCAGCCTTCCATGCAGGCCCGCCCCTGCTGCCTCCTCGGAAACGCGGCAGATGGGGTGAGTGAGTGGGCAACATGCAGGCCCGTCGCATGACTTGTGGTGTAACTTTGCAAGTGGAAAAAGTTTCAATCCTGTGTGAGCACAGGCAGAGTGTGCAGGAAGCCTTGAGGATGGGGTGCGAGTCCCTCTGCTCCGCAATGAAGGAAGAGGAAGGTGCTAAAGTGGCATGCGGCCACTGATCAGGGCCTGTCCTTTGGGCCTAGCGCTTTTGCCTCATTGCATGCAGCGAATGTGTTTATGGGTTGCATTTCTCAGCAGAGGCCGTTAGTGGTCAGGTGTTTTGGTGGCCCTTGAGTTGGGGGATACAACAAGGGAAGAGGGATGAGGAGAAGGTTCATGCATCTTGACATTTTAGCCAATGATGGGTGCAGCAGTGAATTTGGGTCAGCTGGAGTGAGTGCCGTAACGGGTGTGCATGTGCTACAGAGAGTGGGTTGGCGGAAGAAAGTGATTGGGTTGTTGCAAGTCCATGAGCACGAGATGCAAAAAGAATTTGATCCACTCTCCAGAACAGCTGGGATGCTAGGGCTCGACCTGCTCCCTTGTAGTACATCCTGGCACAACGTTCTGGCACTATAGGGCTCGACCTGCTCCCTTGTACTACGTTCTGGCACTAATTCCTGGCGCTAAAGGGCTCGACCTGCCCCCTTGTACTATATCCTGGTACTGTAGGACCTGCTCCCTTGTACTACGTCCTGGCACCATAGGGCTCAACCTGCTCCCTTGTACTACATCCTGGCACTACGTCCTGGCACTATATCATGGTACAACATAATGCCAGTGCCTTTTCCCTGGTACTACACCCTGCCCCTGCCTTTTTACTTTGTGTCGCAACTATGTGAGCTCTGATCCACAAACACTGATCCCCAGCTGGCACAGGCGCCAATGACATCACTGACGCCACTGATCCATGCCCCCTTCCCTGCTTGCAGAGGAGGGGCGAGACACGTATACAGGATACGAGGCAGATGCAGGGCTCCCCTACAGCTATCACACCCCCCACCCCTCGCAGTGGTACAATGATGAGCGGCCGAGGAAGAGCCATCCTGCTGTGAGAGGACGAAAACAGGTTTAAAATGACCTACTACACCAGAACCAGGTGTATTGTAAACAGGGCAGCATCAAGCAGAGGCGGGTTAGGTAGACCAAGGGGAGCAGAGGGTGTGTAGGAAAGCTGCTGGCCTATGTGTCTTTGCTTTCAAGGGGGAAGAGAAGCCTGAAGGAATAGAGGAGCCGGGCATGGTGAGATGGCATGCTGGGGCAATGTCCTGATTCACGCCTTTTCTGAGCCTGTACCTCTTCACTAAAAAGAGTTTTCATGTTGACCCTGAGGTAAAACTTGAGATTAAGTTTAAAAGGAACAATACACTGGCTTTTCTGCAAGGCCAGTAGTGCACACAACGTATGACAAGCTTGACCCTGTTACACATTTTTGGTGTTTTAGATTGGCTTATTCCTGTTTTAAGAAAGGTTGAGTCCAATGGGAAGCTCTGGGCAATCAGATTTTCTTCCAGGGAAAGGAGGCATTCAGCGCTCTGGGACAGCCAAGAAAAAGAAAAGCCTGAGGGTTGGTTATAGGGCCACTGGCAGCCAATGAAGGCTGTGTGTAAGAAGGAAAGGGTTTACAAAGGGGTTTACAATGGTGGCCTACAGCCCGAGACTCTGGCTGATCGGTCGCCGGTGAAACATGCTCAACCAGCATCAGATTTGAGACCTAGTTTGAAACCAATTGACATGTTTGAAATCAGATGTGAAACACCAAAATCAAGACAAGAGAGAGCGCCTGAAACTCCGAGTTTGAGCACCAAGTTTAATCTGTGACAGGAGATACAAGAGGCAATGAGACATTCAGGACGCAGTTCCACGGAAGCTCTGGCACACACTCAAGTGGAGGTTCACCCCAACAGAAGGCTGGACAGCACACTCAACGGAAAGGCCGCAGGCTGCTGTCAATGTCCCAGCCTGTCTGCTCAGAGCTCTGGCACACCCAAAATGCGGCACAGACAGAGGGGCCTTGTAAGCACACACATGCGGGCCTCACCATAAAGACTTCTGAGGCAGACACAGCAAGGACTGAGGCATGGACTGCCAGCGACGGTGATGCACATGCAAACACGCATGCCTGGCCCTAGCACACGTCTGCGAAAGACCACAGGCCACAGCACAGCATGCCCAGACAGGCGGTGACCACACGCGAGCACACACTGAGCCATATCCATGCAGGGTCTGACCTTGGTGCACTGAGTCCACCAAAAGCTCGCATGGGCCTACACTCCTCCCATCAAACTGCCCCCATGCATCAACAGCACAGCCACAAGATGTCACGCTCCCGAACCCACCAATCTAATCGAAGTGCAAAGGCCGCACCGAGTCGTTTGAGGGGCGGCGAGGGGGGGCATTCATTTTCTGGTCCTCTGGAGTCACTTCTAAATCGCGTCCCATTGCCCCCTCCACCGCCTCGCCGCCTGCGTCTGCTACTCTCTGCAGCTGCTTCTTGGCCCAGGCCTTCGCATGCTTCTGTTGTCGAGGAGTTGGGGCGGGGTCCTGCTGTTGGTCCTGCTGCCAGCGTGAGGGTTTGCCGCTGCATGCAAGCGCATGCAAGCGTTGCCCGGGGGAGCGACCACGAGGAGGTACCCCACGCTGGACTTTCGTGCCCCCCCGTGTGTAAGAAGGAAAGGTCCCTTAACTAGCAAGCTAGCAAGGTTCTCGCCAAAGGGCCCTCGGACCTGAACTGGAGACAGCTAGCCTAGGAGAAAGCCAGAAACAAGGGTTACAAGGGCCCCTTGTTGATCAACCCAGGGTTGGCTTACCAAAACGGTTACAGGTTACAGGAAAAAGAAGGCCTCCAGTCAAAACGGTTGACTGCTCATAATGAGTTACAATGGGGTTTGACCTTCAGCCAGGTAGTTTGGCTGCTCGGTCTGCTCAGCTGTTCCAACTGCACAAAAAATATCCATGAGATCGGAAATAAAACGATGTCTCATTAGTTTGCTTCTGCAAGAAATGAAAAACATCCTCAGAGCTAGCTTGAGAATAATAGAAAGTGCCCGAATCATCCAGGACAATCCTATGAGAAGAGGGGAAGTCAGAAAATAGCTGTGCACAAGTTCTTCGAAGAGAACACACAGAAGCGCAAGAACAAAGGAACACGGCATGCTTTTCATCTTGGAGTCCTCCTTGGTCACACCGATCACAAGCAGATATGTGCTCCTGCCAAAGTGATGTCTCAACTCTTAAAGTATGAGCATGTAAGCGAAAACGTGCTATGTTTCTTAGCGTGCGCTTGCCCAAATCAAGATGCAAATACCTGGGGACAGAAAAGGGCGCACCATGAACAGACAAGGGTCTCAAAGGAAGTGCCATCCAGTGATGATATTTGGCTAATTTGTTCGTGTGTTCACCATGTTCTGCCCAGGGATCAGCATTCCACACACCTCGCAGCCTTTTTCTCAGATCAACAACAAACTCCCTCATGACTATAGGCTGCCCTGACCGAACACAATGAGTAAACATTTGATTTGATTTAAGAAAGAAGAGACATGATAGCACTGTACATGGTGGATGCCAGGCACGTAGGGAGCCACGCTATTGGAAGAGTGAGATAAAGAGAGGAGAGGACCAGAAAATAAGGAAGCATATTTAAGCCAAAGAGAACAAATATGGGGATGAGTGCATTTGAAAAGAACGTGTTGCTCATCCTGCACATCATCTTGGGCATCACATATATCACAGGCAGGGGAACTAGCATCATCCCATGTGGCCTGCTCGACTTACAAGGTATGGACACGAAGGCACAATCGAGCCACACTGCGGACGATGTGTTTGGGTTGGCTTACAGCCCGAGACTCTGGCTGATCGGCTACTGGTGAAACAGTCTCAACCAGCATCAACAATTGAAACCAACTCTGACAACAACTTTGAAAATCTGTACAAGTCTTGATTTAGAGACTCTCTAAATCACTCTCTGCTTTGGAAGCATTGATCATAAGGTCAGACTCTCTAAATCAATCTCTGCTTCGGAAGCATTGATCATAAGGTCAATTACAAGGGTTACAAGGAAAAAGGCCTCAGTCAAGACGTTTGACTGCTAGCCAAGGTCAGTAATAGAGTGAAAGCTCGCCAAAAGGAATAAAGTCGGTGTTAGGAAGCCAGGCAAAAGCATGTAAAGGCTTGGAAATGTCATTATAATCATTAATATATGAAATAATAGCTTTGTATTTTCTGCGCAGCTCACACACAAAGCAATTGCAATAGAAGGGTGCATGTTTCTCGTCTTGGACTTCAGCACACTCACACTTACCACACATATTTGAACCACCCAGCCATTTACAGGATTCAACCTTCGAGGCTGTGGGCACGAAATCTAAATCTAAACACAATCACCGTGACCTTTTTAACCGGATCATTGAACGGATACGATGGGATGCAAAAGGGAGTGCGTGCCATTTGATGCAATAGTTTTCCGCATCAATGATGGCAAGTCACTGCTTTCCTGTCCATCTCTGGGGGACTGAGGGCATCCGCTTCCCTCCAAACTTTCTGCTATCTGTACCTCAAATCCCTTAAAATCCTGCATGGGAATCTCTGAAGCACTCAGCATTTTCTGTTTAAACATATCATCATTGCGCATGCCACTGGATGCCGCAGGCACATATAGGCTGACCAGCGGGACTCATCTCTATCAACAAGGTGCAAATCTGCTTTCATCGCTTGACGCAATATCTCACTGTTTGCATCAAGCATACTGTTAAGAAACTTGAAAGTAGCCCTAAACCAATAAAACTGCAAAGGCCTTTGGCCACACTCTCTCAGTACTGGCCAGTTCGCGACAGTGCTCCTCACACCCAGGAAACGCCTCAAGCAGCAAAAATTCCTTCTCTGCAATTGGCTTTTGAACTCACTGCCTTATTTTAGATATTCTGTACCCCACACATGGCACGCATACAACCTAAGAGAAAGCCACAAACAGGACTAATGGGGAAAAGAAGAGAAAAACTACTTAGGAAGAGGATGCTCCCTCTACTTCAATTAAGGATCTGGAGGCTTGCTGGACACTGTCATATGACATGCCATGCATGGCATACTCCTGGTAGCCCGGACTCTCCTTCTCCCAATCTCCACGCCCTGTCTCCACACCCTAGTCTTCCAGAAGCCCCCTATAGATAAAAGAAAAGGAAAACAAGGGTTACGAGGGAAAAAGGCCTCAGTCAAGACATTTGACTGCTAGCCTGTTCATAAATACACATGAGATCACGAAAAAAATGAAGTTAGTTGTTATCCTGCCAATGGTTTAGAAAAATATTAATATCCTGGGAATTCACATGCTATTCAATTCACCATTCCGAATGGTGAGTCACCATTCAATTCACCAGTGGTGAATGGTACCTAGCCAGGGCGTCCTGTGGGAAACGTGGAGATGTAGAAAAGAGAAGTTTTGCTCAAAAAGTGAGGCATACTTCTGACGGAGAGAGCAGACCTGGGGATTGGAACATCTGAACAGCACATGTTTTTCATCTCGTATGTCATCAGGATCGCAGATATCACAGATTGGAGAAGTGCTAATGGACCAAACAGCCTGTTCAACTCGAAGAGTGTGAACTCGCAGCCTGAATCTGGCAATGTTGCGAAGGACATGATGGGGAAGATCCAAATACATGTATTTAGGCAGAGTATAAGGAGGGTGGATGGCATGAGCAGCTCGGACAGGAAGTGAGCACCATAGATGATATGTCAGCCACTTACTGTTCCTTACTTTGGGATCAGGAGTTGTGAATTGATTCCAGTAGCTAAGGTGTCAAGTTCTTAGGTCAACCAAAGAAAAGAAAGAAAGAAAAGTCTACGCAGGCCACAGGCCGCGTGCATTAAGGAAAGGTCCCTTAACTAGCAAGCTAGCGAGGGCCTCACCAGAGAAAGAAAGAAAGATCTACGCTTGCCGTTCGGCTGCGTGCATTAAGGAAAGAGTCTCCCATAGATTCCCACCGATAGAGGGCATCTTTATCTCCACCCCGGCCACAAGGATTCGATCCGGGGACCTCCTCCTTGCTGTCGCCCTCCTCACGCTTGACCAGTGCTCCGTAACATGACGGTGGCTGAGCTCGATGCCCTATCAAACAGAAATTGACTGAGGTTCACAGGGTCTCAAGCCTAATTTGACGTCTCATCAGATCCGAGTGTGCCAGACCATCCAGCGCAGTCAAGAGGTGTGGTGTCCAACAAGAGTCAGTCCTGGAGCTAAGGCTGAAAAGGAAACTACATAGGCAGTGGGTACACTCCATCCCATCAATTAAATGAAGAGGGGATTCCTGGGGCCGAGGCACCATGTATCCCTTCCACCAGGAGAAGGAAAAATAAATGAAGATCAGGAGGGTTACTAGCAGTACCCCATGGCATGCCTGACCTCTTTCACAAGAGTTGAAACAAGCCTGTTCAAAAGCGCATCTGGTGCGAGAAAGTTCAAACATACTGGGTAGAATGAACATCAAGCTTCAGAGCATGCTTGGTGGCCGTGTGTGTGTCAAGACCAAGCTCTTTAAGGGGCTCCAGAGTGTGAGGGGTTTTGATGACCCCGCCCACACCTAATAGAGTGGTATGGAGGGTGACTTGAGCTGAGTCCCTTGAAAGATGGTGCCATAGATCATCGTGCTGCTGCTTGGAGGCCTCGAGTTGATTTTTGCATAAATCCAATTGGGCCAGGTGCCTTCACAGTAAACCTCCACAAGATGGATGTGTCTCTTCTGGAAGGATCTGGTTAGGGTGACGAACCTTAGAAGCAGGCAGAGTGGCTGTGGCTGGCGCTCAGTGCTCCCTGTTCTCCTGCGCCCCCCTCTGCTTCTCAGCGGATACCCGGAGTCTGTCATTGCAATAGTATTGCATCAGGACGACAGGGTAAAGATAGAAGTGAGTATTTGTTTGTCAGGCAAATGACGAGGGAAAATACATTTGGATGAAAAGTATGTCTGTTTTTTTATCAAAATTTTTGGTTCGCATTGGAGCTCAAATGAAGCTAGTTATTTTTGCTTTTTGTTAGGTGAGGCCTCACTTTGTTGAAGGAGTACCGATGTCATTGTAGACGGTGTCTGCCACACCAATGAGGATGATGTGCGGGGTCGCCCGGGCCCTCTTTTTTCTGTCTGGGTTCCTCGAGCTGCGAGTACTACACAGCATGGAGCCTGGAAATAGCACTAGTGCCAGCACGCTGAACAGCAGCGTCTTCTGAAACGGCCTATAATTTCTTCATTTCATGATGTGTAGGCTTGAAATAACTGTTCCTGGACCCACAGCCTGCATTGAGGGGAAGAGTCAACTGCTAGTGTTTTTTCAGACGTCTGCCTTTCAATCATCCGAAGAAAAAGGAGAACACTGAAACTTGAACTCCTTTCAAAATAAATCCACACAAGGCCTCAGCTCAGCAGGTGACTACGCCCCGAATCATCTAGATTCTCATGACAGTCTTTTAAGACATGGTAATTGGTTTGATGCAGAAATAATTTTTTATAATAAAAATAATTCCTCGGTCAGACCCGCAGTTGTTTTTTGACGTTTCACTAACCGAGCGGATGGAAGTTCTTGAGTTATCAGTCCCATACTAAATGGATTCCATTCATTACATTTCATGATTATGGGGACCGAGTCAATGGATAAAAGGTCGAGGGAGATGAATGGCAAGGAACCTGCAGGGTTGCAAGCATGATATGTGCAAGGCCATGGTGAGAAATCACACATGGCAAATATTGATTGCAAGCTTATGAGGTGTGATATATAGGCAGCATCCAAAATGCAGCACAGGCCATTGAGGCGCAATGCAAGCACTGTACTGCTCCGCAAAGAGTTCTACTTCTTCCTGATCCTTTTCCTGAGCGGCGTGTTCATGTATGGAGGTATGTCCAAACACATGAATGGCTTTTTCTTACAGCTGTTAATGTGTCCACCATGAGACCCTCAACTTTCCAAATTTGCAGTGTCACAATACTTGAGAGGCGTGTTAGACAACAGCAAGGTCATGAAGCTGTCTTCATGTGCGGCGCGCTTTGAAGCTTTGTCAATGCCTTATCTAAAAGGTAATGTGTACCAGCAGCTGCTTAATTTTGCCAAACACACTCATAATTCTGGTGCCCTGGGGCCGCGAGCTGAACCCACGTTAATACTATCCCCTCTCACCCTCTGGTGAGGAAGACTCACGGCTCTTTGAGCCGATGTATCTCCTTAATTGGTGTAGGGAGTGTTCTCACTGCCTACGTGGGTTTTTCTTTTTCTTTTGCCTCTGCTGCTTGTGTGCCAATAAATGAACCAACTCCTGCAGCACGAGCTTTGTGGCAGAGAACAAAGCCGGCACATTTTTAGCACATTTAAGGTGGAGAAAAAAAGTTGGTTTGCAAATTTGAGAGATGATGTGGCAAAAACCTCCAGTCAGACCCGTCATGCATGCAAGCATGCACCTGTTTTGCACAGATGAGCCAGACTTCATGGTTCAGAGGTCTTTACCGGAGCACATTCTGCACCGCCACTCTGTCTACTTCACCATGAGTCAAGATGTGCGCACTAAAGGCCTGCACGTGGGGGGAGTCATCACACAGGTGTGTTCAAATCAAGGGGCGCAAGGAGCGAAACAGGGATACCCCCTTGTGAGGGAAGGGAGGAATAAGCCATATTTTAAGGGAGAAAGAAGGTTGGTAGGCTTCATCCCACACCGCTCAAAAATTAGCGCTCAGGATTCGGATGATTGGGATTTTGTTGCTGTCAGCACAACCATACCAAAAGGCAGGGTCAGATTTGAACCTCCACTTCCCCACCTTTTTCTGGTGTAATTTTAGCACAGGTAATTAATTCAGCTGAAAAGCTAAAATTGGATCGGTGTGCTTTGGTTCGAACTCTTTACCAGCATCTCTGCCCATATGAAACATCCAACATATAGCTAGGTCACAGATAGCGCCAGACGGCACTGACAAGCAGGAAAGGATGTTTGGAGGGGCCCGCAGCCGCCACTTTGTGCTTTGGGAACAAGTTGTGGCGTGCGCTTCCTGAGGCTGCGGGCTTGCAGGGGAAAAGGGCATTGCTTCGCTTCCATTGGTTTATGAGGCAAGCACTCTGTAGGAAAGGATCCTCTGTAGGAAGAGGGGAGGGGGACTCCCCTCTCCCTTTTTGTGCCCAGCCTGCAGCATATCTCTTGCGCGTCTCTTACAAACCTGCATCACAAGTAGTACATGTCCTGCCACAGTTCTTGCTGCACATGTTGTACATGTCCTTGCCATGAACGCGAGCAGGGGCTATCTCAAAGTGACTTGTTTGAGTTCAAGCGTTCAGCTGACGGGCGAGCTGGCTTGAGGGGTTTGAGGTGAGGGCAAGCCATGCAAGGAGCTTGTTGGAGGAGAGCACATGAGGCTGCTCACAAGGAAATGGATGGAACATCCTTGTAGGATCCAGGTGCTGGGCAGTCTGTGCTGGTCCACAACGATTATGTTTCTTGAACAACAGGAGTAGAGGCTGACGGGGCGAATGCACTTGAAAAATTGCAACAGCTGAAGCCGGTGGGGGCAGCGAGCTCTACGACTCTATGCATGCTAGGTACACACGTCCTAACTAGCATTGCTCAATATACATTGAAGCCCTCTGTGACACCTGCCTGCATACCTCATATCTGCGCACCTGCTGTTCTCTGCACTCCTGTCTGTGCACCTCCTCTGCGATACCTGCCTGCACATCTTGTCTCTGCACAGCTTCTCTCTGCACAGCTCCTCCATGGAACACCTTTCTCTGTATGCACAGCTACTCCCTGCACAGCTTCTCTGCGAGACCTGTCTCTATGTATACACCTTGTCTCTGCACAGCTTCTCTCTGCACAGCTCCTCTGCAACGCCTGCCTGCACACCTTGTCTCTGCACAGCTTCTCTCTGCGCAGCTTCTTTGTGACACCTGTCTCTACATACACAGCTCCTCTCTGCACAGCTTCTCTGTGACACCTGTCTCAATATGAACACCTTGTCTCTGCACAGCTTCTCTCTGCACAGCTCCTCTGCAACGCCCGCCTGCACACCTTGTCTCTGCATAGCTTCTCTCTGCACAGTCTATCTGTGACTCCTGTCTCTATATACACAGAGGGCGCAGCCTGACCGCCGATCAGCCAAGCGCACTTCGTATCGTGCCCGTGCTGCGTGAGCTAGACGTGCCGGTCAGGGCAGTGATCTTGCCTATTTTGGATGCGTCAGTTGCCTCTCAGATTTTGGCGACTGTCCAAAAGTTGGTGCTGCCTGCGCTCCCCGAGGGCGCCATTTGGCTGCAGGTGAGGAGGGCATCTGTGCTCATTCCGCCCTCCACAAACTAAGACTCTTGATGCAAATGTTGCATAAAGCATGGTCCCCAATGCAGGTGTTGCCCTACTGCTCCTCCTGTTCAAGCAGTGATTACCAAGATTATCAAGCAGCGGCAGCTGTGGCAAATTTACAGGTTTACAAAAGAGCCATCAGGTGAACTGTGGTAAGTGAACAAGGGAGCTGGCCGTTCCTTCTCCTCTGCTTTGGTGTCCATCCCCCTTGTATGTGTGTGTGGATGGGGAGAGGAGGGGGCGGCAGCTGCATGTTCCATTTCTGTTTACCAGAGTGGTGCAGGCTGCAACTGCTGCATTTTGGTGCACAAAAAAAGTTGCGCAGCAGTGCTGTTGACCTGCAAGGGGCCAGGGTCATTCAATTGATTTCTGCTGAAACTGTGCGCATGAGCAAAATACAGCTCTGCTACGCCAAGTATTAACGGTGGTCGCTGTGACAGCATTTGGGGGCAGCACAAAAGCCTTCCAAACTTGTGTCCATGATGCGTGACAAAGGAGGGCACCACTGGCACAGCTGCCGCAGGCGAACCAGCTCCACCATGCTGCTATTTTCTATGCATGCCCATGCAAAACTTGCTGCTGCAGGAGGACCAGCTCTACCATGCCGCTATTCTCCATGCATGCCCATGCAAAACTTGCTGCTGCAGGACGACCAGCTCTACCATGCCACTGTCTTCCATGCATCGTCACACCTGCACCCAGTGCTTGCCACACCCGAGGATGTAGATGCAGAGGCACGCGCCATCGCCAGCGTTGCCTCCACCTCCTGCCCGATAGAAGCTGTGTTGGAGCGTATCATCCTGACCAGCTCAGGCGTGGTAGTGGCCTGCTGGCAAGCAACCCTAGCAGGTGCGGCCTGCTGGCAAGCATCCGCAGCAGGTGCTGGCAAGCAACCCTAGCAGGCGTGGTGGTGGCCTGCTGGCAAGCAACTCTAGCAGGTGTGGCCTGCTGGCCAGCAACGCTAGCAGGCGTGGCCTGTGCATACACATCTGTACATGACAGGCCACTACACGTGTGTGCCCTCTGCCATGACTGGACATGACTGGACATTGACATTTTCCTTTACCAGCCGTCTTTACCAGCTGTTATCAGAACAAAAAACCAAACAACACACCTTTTTTCCTTCTTAATGTTGCATTTATGAACAGGCTAGCAGTCAAACGCCTTGACAGAGGCCTTTGTCCCTTGTAACCCCTTGTACATGAAAGGCCTGCCAGGAGAACGCGTGGCATGTAATTCTCAGAGGATGACAGTTTTGCAGAGAGTTCCACAGCGTTTGTAAATGACCAGCAACATGCACATTTGATTGCTTCTACCACCATCCCCCACCTCATCATGAACATCCCATCATTTGATGATTTCTGCTCTTAGACACGCACAGCTGTGCGTGGAATCCATGATCACAATGGCAAACAATGCAAAGCATCCCCTTTTAGTATCACATCATGCAAACATGTGTGTGCGTGTGCGTGTGCGTGTATGCGCGCACGTGTTGGCACTGTCTTTGCCACACTCATTCATACTCTGCAGCACCGCCAACAAACTAGCAACAATTTGGAATGAAATGATCCCCAGTCAGGGCCTGATTGCTGATGTGATTTGTGCGTTTTGGGCAACACAAAATACCAGGCACCGAGCCAGCTCACCTGCGGGAGGCTTTGAGGAAGGCGCTGCCAAATGCTCCGCCCCCTGAAGCTCAAATGGTGAAGGAGCCGGCAATCCTTCACACTACCATAGCACGTTTGCTGCAACCTCCTGGCAGCAGCAGTGATCATGAGAATGGAAGGAAGGGAGCCAGCAGCGGGGGTGAGGATGGATCTGGCAGGGGAGGAACTGCAAATAGCAGAGGGGTGGAGGAGGGGGGGCGCAGTGATGTTGGGGGGATTGGCGATAGGGATACACGCACTGTTTTGGGGGAAGGGAGGGATTTGCAAGCAGATGCGATCGGGCTATCCTTCAGACCACCTGATGGGTACTTTAGAGCTGGGAATGGCGATCTGAATACAGGGGTTGATGTCCGGCGGGAAATAAATGCAACAGCAGCAGCAGACGCTGTGGCAGCAGCATCCATGGCGCTGTGCGGAAGTAAGCTGCGTTTTAAGTAAGTAAATGAATGGGCATGATTATCTGCCTTTGCTGATTCCCTGATCCACACACATGTAATGCGCAAATAAACATGAACAGCAAATTCTAACTGGTCAATTAAAGCCATGATCCTGCCACCACAACTGGGCACATTTCAAAATGTATCACAAATGCATTACATGCCCAAATCTTCATTAAATGGCATGTCGACCTGGTATGTCACCCTACCTTTCAACGTGCCTAAGTGCTCCAAAAAGCCATGAATGATTTAGAAGAATGTCCATGCGCTGAAAAATGCTATCAGCCTAGAACCACTTGCTTCGACACGACCTGTGCACACTACGACCCTCACGGTTGCATGCTGGATGCAGTGAACTTTGGTTTGTAGAGGAGCTAGATCTGCTGGCTCTAGCTCTGAGAGGCCGCTTCGTGGAGCATCGGATGCCGCTGCATTGTCCCAAGTTCCATTGACTGGAGTTTGTGTGTGTCTTTCTTTTTTTGCCTTGCTTTCTCCTTTGTTCTCCAGTCAGAATGGTTTGGTTACAGGCACTTTTTTGCTTCAGCTGCCCACGTAGACGGGAACAAGAAAAAGAAAGAGAGAATAAAAGCTACAAAGGCAGAGGAAACTCTCCCTCATCAATTAAGGAAAAAGCAGTAGCAATAGCCCGTGCCTGATCTTGGTGATGAGTATTATAAGAAGTCTCCTCAAGTGCGTGTCTGGTGCTAACAAGTTTCTAAGCGTACTGGACAGAATGAGCATGAAGCTTCAGAGCAAGCTTGGTGGCTTTATGAGTGTCAATTCAGATCTTCAAAAGGCTCCAGAGTGTGGGGGGTGTAGATTACCCTGCCCAAACCTAGCAAAATGGTATGGAGGGTGACTTGAGCTGAGGCCCTTGAAAGATTGCGACAGAGGTCGCAGTACTGCTGCTTTGAGGCCTCAAGCTGATTCTTGAGCCTGGTGTTTTCACAGTACTTGACCTCGACAAGATGGACGTGCCTCTGTTCTGGAGGGAGCTGACTAGGGTGAGAAACCTTGGGAGTAGGTGGAGTGGCTATGGCTGGCGCTGAGTGCTCCCTGTTCCCCCGGTGTTCCCCTCTACTTCTCAATGGATAACAGCAATTGGATAGGATAGGTTAGGGTTACATAGCTGTATCTGCCTACAAGGGCAGCTTAGCTACCGTAGCTGTGACAGCGAAACGGTGCCTATAACCAAACCAAACCAAAATTGTGTATTAATGTCAACTGGGTGTGGAAACAATATCTTGAGCTGAGCTCCGAAGTGTTAATAGCTGAAAGAAACACGCGCAGTCACTCTGCATGAAATGAGCATGTAAAGTTGAGCACAAATTCCACCAAGTTGCAGTCTCAGATACTGGAAAATACACTTGTGATGCGCAGAAAATTAGACAAGCACAACTCGAAAAATGGTCCAAGAGGCCGTGACTGACATGTTCATGATGTGCTTCGTACTTCAATACGTACTTCAATAATGGCAATCGGTCATTGGAACAACTAATATTACATCAGAGCAACTGGAAGTGAGCCTTTGTTTGTCAGGGAAATGACGAGAGAGAATGAATTTGGGAAGGGTTCTATTTGTTGAGTGTTCAGGGGTCTGGAGGACCTGTGAAGCTAGACAATCTGCCAGTGCACTGCCAATGTTCATGGAGGCAAGGCCTGCCTCAAGAGGGCCTTTGCTAATACCCTGAAGGAGGATCCTGCTAGAAATAATGTGGCGCGCGGTTACCGTAATTGACATATCACCTCCAGATGAAAACTGAACGCCATAATATTGCTAGAAGAATGATCATCAAAGCTCTTAGCAAGCCCTTGGGGAGCATGACGTTAACACGGACATAGGAAGTGATGATAGGTTGGCGCAGCACAGCCTGCAAATCCCTGCACATGCATCAAACAAAATCATACCCCCTTACCTCTTTCCAAGAAATTTTCCTAATAGATCTAGACTCACCTCCAGCCGTCATGATGCTATATTGATTATTCCCTATAAAGCCAAACTGCAACGAGACGGTTGCGCTAGGCCATAAGGACCAGGCCAAGACCGGTGGCCGGATGCCACTTTGGCACCTTCCTATTCCTTTATTGCGGAACGGGGGGACTTGCACCCCATCCTTATGGCTTCCTGCGCACTCCGTCCGTGCTCACACCGGATATCTCTCTTTACTGGTACAAGGGTTACAAGGGAAAAAAGGCCTCAGTCAAGACGTTTGACTGCTAGCCTGTTCATAAATACACATGAGGTCATGAAGAAAAAAAGGAAGTTTGTTGTTATCCTGGTTTAGAAAAGTATTGATATCCTGGGAATTCACATGGTGAATGGTGCCTAGACAGGACATCCTGTGGGAGATGTGGAGGTGTAGGAAAGAGAAGTTGTGCTCAAAAAGTGAGGCATACTTTTGACGGAGTGAGCAGACCTGGGGATTGGAGCATCTGAACAACACATGTTTTTCATCTTGTATGTCATCAGAATCACAGATATCACAGACCGGAGAAGTACTATTGGACCAAGTAGCCCGTTCAACTCGGAGAGCGTGTACCCGCAGCCTGAATCTGGCAGTGTTGCGAATGACATGATGGGGAAGATCCAAGTACATGTATTTAGGCATTGTATAAGGTGGGTGAATGGCATGTGCATTTCTGACAGGGAGAGCGCACCATTGATGGTAAGTCAGCCGCTTACTGTTGCTTACTTTGGGATCAGGAGTTGTGAATTGATTCCAGTAGCTAAGGTGTCAAGTTCTTAGGTCAACCAAAGAAAAGAAAGAAAGAAAAGTCTACGCAGGCCACAGGCCGCGTGCATTAAGGAAAGGTCCCTTAACTAGCAAGCTAGCGAGGGCCTCACCAGAGAAAGAAAGAAAGATCTACGCTTGCCGTTCGGCTGCGTGCATTAAGGAAAGAGTCTCCCATAGATTCCCACCGATAGAGGGCATCTTTATCTCCACCCCGGCCACAAGGATTCGATCCGGGGACCTCCTCCTTGCTGTCGCCCTCCTCACGCTTGACCAGTGCTCCGTAACATGACGGTGGCTGAGCTCGATGCCCTATCAAACAGAAATTGACTGAGGTTCACAGGGTCTCAAGCCTAATTTGACGTCTCATCAGATCCGAGTGTGCCAGACCATCCAGCGCAGTCAAGAGGTGTGGTGTCCAACAAGAGTCAGTCCTGGAGCTAAGGCTGAAAAGGAAACTACATAGGCAGTGGGTACACTCCATCCCATCAATTAAATGAAGAGGGGATTCCTGGGGCCGAGGCACCATGTATCCCTTCCACCAGGAGAAGGAAAAATAAATGAAGATCAGGAGGGTTACTAGCAGTACCCCATGGCATGCCTGACCTCTTTCACAAGAGTTGAAACAAGCCTGTTCAAAAGCGCATCTGGTGCGAGAAAGTTCAAACATACTGGGTAGAATGAACATCAAGCTTCAGAGCATGCTTGGTGGCCGTGTGTGTGTCAAGACCAAGCTCTTTAAGGGGCTCCAGAGTGTGAGGGGTTTTGATGACCCCGCCCACACCTAATAGAGTGGTATGGAGGGTGACTTGAGCTGAGTCCCTTGAAAGATGGTGCCATAGATCATCGTGCTGCTGCTTGGAGGCCTCGAGTTGATTTTTGCATAAATCCAATTGGGCCAGGTGCCTTCACAGTAAACCTCCACAAGATGGATGTGTCTCTTCTGGAAGGATCTGGTTAGGGTGACGAACCTTAGAAGCAGGCAGAGTGGCTGTGGCTGGCGCTCAGTGCTCCCTGTTCTCCTGCGCCCCCCTCTGCTTCTCAGCGGATACCCGGAGTCTGTCATTGCAATAGTATTGCATCAGGACGACAGGGTAAAGATAGAAGTGAGTATTTGTTTGTCAGGCAAATGACGAGGGAAAATACATTTGGATGAAAAGTATGTCTGTTTTTTTATCAAAATTTTTGGTTCGCATTGGAGCTCAAATGAAGCTAGTTATTTTTGCTTTTTGTTAGGTGAGGCCTCACTTTGTTGAAGGAGTACCGATGTCATTGTAGACGGTGTCTGCCACACCAATGAGGATGATGTGCGGGGTCGCCCGGGCCCTCTTTTTTCTGTCTGGGTTCCTCGAGCTGCGAGTACTACACAGCATGGAGCCTGGAAATAGCACTAGTGCCAGCACGCTGAACAGCAGC
Source organism: Dunaliella primolecta (assembly GCA_914767535.2). NCBI lineage: Eukaryota > Viridiplantae > Chlorophyta > Chlorophyceae > Chlamydomonadales > Dunaliellaceae > Dunaliella > Dunaliella primolecta. The sequence continues at coordinate 10,695,824 of OU611756.1, read as the reverse complement.
GTCTTCTGAAACGGCCTATAATTTCTTCATTTCATGATGTGTAGGCTTGAAATAACTGTTCCTGGACCCACAGCCTGCATTGAGGGGAAGAGTCAACTGCTAGTGTTTTTTCAGACGTCTGCCTTTCAATCATCCGAAGAAAAAGGAGAACACTGAAACTTGAACTCCTTTCAAAATAAATCCACACAAGGCCTCAGCTCAGCAGGTGACTACGCCCCGAATCATCTAGATTCTCATGACAGTCTTTTAAGACATGGTAATTGGTTTGATGCAGAAATAATTTTTTATAATAAAAATAATTCCTCGGTCAGACCCGCAGTTGTTTTTTGACGTTTCACTAACCGAGCGGATGGAAGTTCTTGAGTTATCAGTCCCATACTAAATGGATTCCATTCATTACATTTCATGATTATGGGGACCGAGTCAATGGATAAAAGGTCGAGGGAGATGAATGGCAAGGAACCTGCAGGGTTGCAAGCATGATATGTGCAAGGCCATGGTGAGAAATCACACATGGCAAATATTGATTGCAAGCTTATGAGGTGTGATATATAGGCAGCATCCAAAATGCAGCACAGGCCATTGAGGCGCAATGCAAGCACTGTACTGCTCCGCAAAGAGTTCTACTTCTTCCTGATCCTTTTCCTGAGCGGCGTGTTCATGTATGGAGGTATGTCCAAACACATGAATGGCTTTTTCTTACAGCTGTTAATGTGTCCACCATGAGACCCTCAACTTTCCAAATTTGCAGTGTCACAATACTTGAGAGGCGTGTTAGACAACAGCAAGGTCATGAAGCTGTCTTCATGTGCGGCGCGCTTTGAAGCTTTGTCAATGCCTTATCTAAAAGGTAATGTGTACCAGCAGCTGCTTAATTTTGCCAAACACACTCATAATTCTGGTGCCCTGGGGCCGCGAGCTGAACCCACGTTAATACTATCCCCTCTCACCCTCTGGTGAGGAAGACTCACGGCTCTTTGAGCCGATGTATCTCCTTAATTGGTGTAGGGAGTGTTCTCACTGCCTACGTGGGTTTTTCTTTTTCTTTTGCCTCTGCTGCTTGTGTGCCAATAAATGAACCAACTCCTGCAGCACGAGCTTTGTGGCAGAGAACAAAGCCGGCACATTTTTAGCACATTTAAGGTGGAGAAAAAAAGTTGGTTTGCAAATTTGAGAGATGATGTGGCAAAAACCTCCAGTCAGACCCGTCATGCATGCAAGCATGCACCTGTTTTGCACAGATGAGCCAGACTTCATGGTTCAGAGGTCTTTACCGGAGCACATTCTGCACCGCCACTCTGTCTACTTCACCATGAGTCAAGATGTGCGCACTAAAGGCCTGCACGTGGGGGGAGTCATCACACAGGTGTGTTCAAATCAAGGGGCGCAAGGAGCGAAACAGGGATACCCCCTTGTGAGGGAAGGGAGGAATAAGCCATATTTTAAGGGAGAAAGAAGGTTGGTAGGCTTCATCCCACACCGCTCAAAAATTAGCGCTCAGGATTCGGATGATTGGGATTTTGTTGCTGTCAGCACAACCATACCAAAAGGCAGGGTCAGATTTGAACCTCCACTTCCCCACCTTTTTCTGGTGTAATTTTAGCACAGGTAATTAATTCAGCTGAAAAGCTAAAATTGGATCGGTGTGCTTTGGTTCGAACTCTTTACCAGCATCTCTGCCCATATGAAACATCCAACATATAGCTAGGTCACAGATAGCGCCAGACGGCACTGACAAGCAGGAAAGGATGTTTGGAGGGGCCCGCAGCCGCCACTTTGTGCTTTGGGAACAAGTTGTGGCGTGCGCTTCCTGAGGCTGCGGGCTTGCAGGGGAAAAGGGCATTGCTTCGCTTCCATTGGTTTATGAGGCAAGCACTCTGTAGGAAAGGATCCTCTGTAGGAAGAGGGGAGGGGGACTCCCCTCTCCCTTTTTGTGCCCAGCCTGCAGCATATCTCTTGCGCGTCTCTTACAAACCTGCATCACAAGTAGTACATGTCCTGCCACAGTTCTTGCTGCACATGTTGTACATGTCCTTGCCATGAACGCGAGCAGGGGCTATCTCAAAGTGACTTGTTTGAGTTCAAGCGTTCAGCTGACGGGCGAGCTGGCTTGAGGGGTTTGAGGTGAGGGCAAGCCATGCAAGGAGCTTGTTGGAGGAGAGCACATGAGGCTGCTCACAAGGAAATGGATGGAACATCCTTGTAGGATCCAGGTGCTGGGCAGTCTGTGCTGGTCCACAACGATTATGTTTCTTGAACAACAGGAGTAGAGGCTGACGGGGCGAATGCACTTGAAAAATTGCAACAGCTGAAGCCGGTGGGGGCAGCGAGCTCTACGACTCTATGCATGCTAGGTACACACGTCCTAACTAGCATTGCTCAATATACATTGAAGCCCTCTGTGACACCTGCCTGCATACCTCATATCTGCGCACCTGCTGTTCTCTGCACTCCTGTCTGTGCACCTCCTCTGCGATACCTGCCTGCACATCTTGTCTCTGCACAGCTTCTCTCTGCACAGCTCCTCCATGGAACACCTTTCTCTGTATGCACAGCTACTCCCTGCACAGCTTCTCTGCGAGACCTGTCTCTATGTATACACCTTGTCTCTGCACAGCTTCTCTCTGCACAGCTCCTCTGCAACGCCTGCCTGCACACCTTGTCTCTGCACAGCTTCTCTCTGCGCAGCTTCTTTGTGACACCTGTCTCTACATACACAGCTCCTCTCTGCACAGCTTCTCTGTGACACCTGTCTCAATATGAACACCTTGTCTCTGCACAGCTTCTCTCTGCACAGCTCCTCTGCAACGCCCGCCTGCACACCTTGTCTCTGCATAGCTTCTCTCTGCACAGTCTATCTGTGACTCCTGTCTCTATATACACAGAGGGCGCAGCCTGACCGCCGATCAGCCAAGCGCACTTCGTATCGTGCCCGTGCTGCGTGAGCTAGACGTGCCGGTCAGGGCAGTGATCTTGCCTATTTTGGATGCGTCAGTTGCCTCTCAGATTTTGGCGACTGTCCAAAAGTTGGTGCTGCCTGCGCTCCCCGAGGGCGCCATTTGGCTGCAGGTGAGGAGGGCATCTGTGCTCATTCCGCCCTCCACAAACTAAGACTCTTGATGCAAATGTTGCATAAAGCATGGTCCCCAATGCAGGTGTTGCCCTACTGCTCCTCCTGTTCAAGCAGTGATTACCAAGATTATCAAGCAGCGGCAGCTGTGGCAAATTTACAGGTTTACAAAAGAGCCATCAGGTGAACTGTGGTAAGTGAACAAGGGAGCTGGCCGTTCCTTCTCCTCTGCTTTGGTGTCCATCCCCCTTGTATGTGTGTGTGGATGGGGAGAGGAGGGGGCGGCAGCTGCATGTTCCATTTCTGTTTACCAGAGTGGTGCAGGCTGCAACTGCTGCATTTTGGTGCACAAAAAAAGTTGCGCAGCAGTGCTGTTGACCTGCAAGGGGCCAGGGTCATTCAATTGATTTCTGCTGAAACTGTGCGCATGAGCAAAATACAGCTCTGCTACGCCAAGTATTAACGGTGGTCGCTGTGACAGCATTTGGGGGCAGCACAAAAGCCTTCCAAACTTGTGTCCATGATGCGTGACAAAGGAGGGCACCACTGGCACAGCTGCCGCAGGCGAACCAGCTCCACCATGCTGCTATTTTCTATGCATGCCCATGCAAAACTTGCTGCTGCAGGAGGACCAGCTCTACCATGCCGCTATTCTCCATGCATGCCCATGCAAAACTTGCTGCTGCAGGACGACCAGCTCTACCATGCCACTGTCTTCCATGCATCGTCACACCTGCACCCAGTGCTTGCCACACCCGAGGATGTAGATGCAGAGGCACGCGCCATCGCCAGCGTTGCCTCCACCTCCTGCCCGATAGAAGCTGTGTTGGAGCGTATCATCCTGACCAGCTCAGGCGTGGTAGTGGCCTGCTGGCAAGCAACCCTAGCAGGTGCGGCCTGCTGGCAAGCATCCGCAGCAGGTGCTGGCAAGCAACCCTAGCAGGCGTGGTGGTGGCCTGCTGGCAAGCAACTCTAGCAGGTGTGGCCTGCTGGCCAGCAACGCTAGCAGGCGTGGCCTGTGCATACACATCTGTACATGACAGGCCACTACACGTGTGTGCCCTCTGCCATGACTGGACATGACTGGACATTGACATTTTCCTTTACCAGCTGTCTTTACCAGCTGTTATCAGAACAAAAAACCAAACAACACACCTTTTTTCCTTCTTAATGTTGCATTTATGAACAGGCTAGCAGTCAAACGCCTTGACAGAGGCCTTTGTCCCTTGTAACCCCTTGTACATGAAAGGCCTGCCAGGAGAACGCGTGGCATGTAATTCTCAGAGGATGACAGTTTTGCAGAGAGTTCCACAGCGTTTGTAAATGACCAGCAACATGCACATTTGATTGCTTCTACCACCATCCCCCACCTCATCATGAACATCCCATCATTTGATGATTTCTGCTCTTAGACACGCACAGCTGTGCGTGGAATCCATGATCACAATGGCAAACAATGCAAAGCATCCCCTTTTAGTATCACATCATGCAAACATGTGTGTGCGTGTGCGTGTGCGTGTATGCGCGCACGTGTTGGCACTGTCTTTGCCACACTCATTCATACTCTGCAGCACCGCCAACAAACTAGCAACAATTTGGAATGAAATGATCCCCAGTCAGGGCCTGATTGCTGATGTGATTTGTGCGTTTTGGGCAACACAAAATACCAGGCACCGAGCCAGCTCACCTGCGGGAGGCTTTGAGGAAGGCGCTGCCAAATGCTCCGCCCCCTGAAGCTCAAATGGTGAAGGAGCCGGCAATCCTTCACACTACCATAGCACGTTTGCTGCAACCTCCTGGCAGCAGCAGTGATCATGAGAATGGAAGGAAGGGAGCCAGCAGCGGGGGTGAGGATGGATCTGGCAGGGGAGGAACTGCAAATAGCAGAGGGGTGGAGGAGGGGGGGCGCAGTGATGTTGGGGGGATTGGCGATAGGGATACACGCACTGTTTTGGGGGAAGGGAGGGATTTGCAAGCAGATGCGATCGGGCTATCCTTCAGACCACCTGATGGGTACTTTAGAGCTGGGAATGGCGATCTGAATACAGGGGTTGATGTCCGGCGGGAAATAAATGCAACAGCAGCAGCAGACGCTGTGGCAGCAGCATCCATGGCGCTGTGCGGAAGTAAGCTGCGTTTTAAGTAAGTAAATGAATGGGCATGATTATCTGCCTTTGCTGATTCCCTGATCCACACACATGTAATGCGCAAATAAACATGAACAGCAAATTCTAACTGGTCAATTAAAGCCATGATCCTGCCACCACAACTGGGCACATTTCAAAATGTATCACAAATGCATTACATGCCCAAATCTTCATTAAATGGCATGTCGACCTGGTATGTCACCCTACCTTTCAACGTGCCTAAGTGCTCCAAAAAGCCATGAATGATTTAGAAGAATGTCCATGCGCTGAAAAATGCTATCAGCCTAGAACCACTTGCTTCGACACGACCTGTGCACACTACGACCCTCACGGTTGCATGCTGGATGCAGTGAACTTTGGTTTGTAGAGGAGCTAGATCTGCTGGCTCTAGCTCTGAGAGGCCGCTTCGTGGAGCATCGGATGCCGCTGCATTGTCCCAAGTTCCATTGACTGGAGTTTGTGTGTGTCTTTCTTTTTTTGCCTTGCTTTCTCCTTTGTTCTCCAGTCAGAATGGTTTGGTTACAGGCACTTTTTTGCTTCAGCTGCCCACGTAGACGGGAACAAGAAAAAGAAAGAGAGAATAAAAGCTACAAAGGCAGAGGAAACTCTCCCTCATCAATTAAGGAAAAAGCAGTAGCAATAGCCCGTGCCTGATCTTGGTGATGAGTATTATAAGAAGTCTCCTCAAGTGCGTGTCTGGTGCTAACAAGTTTCTAAGCGTACTGGACAGAATGAGCATGAAGCTTCAGAGCAAGCTTGGTGGCTTTATGAGTGTCAATTCAGATCTTCAAAAGGCTCCAGAGTGTGGGGGGTGTAGATTACCCTGCCCAAACCTAGCAAAATGGTATGGAGGGTGACTTGAGCTGAGGCCCTTGAAAGATTGCGACAGAGGTCGCAGTACTGCTGCTTTGAGGCCTCAAGCTGATTCTTGAGCCTGGTGTTTTCACAGTACTTGACCTCGACAAGATGGACGTGCCTCTGTTCTGGAGGGAGCTGACTAGGGTGAGAAACCTTGGGAGTAGGTGGAGTGGCTATGGCTGGCGCTGAGTGCTCCCTGTTCCCCCGGTGTTCCCCTCTACTTCTCAATGGATAACAGCAATTGGATAGGATAGGTTAGGGTTACATAGCTGTATCTGCCTACAAGGGCAGCTTAGCTACCGTAGCTGTGACAGCGAAACGGTGCCTATAACCAAACCAAACCAAAATTGTGTATTAATGTCAACTGGGTGTGGAAACAATATCTTGAGCTGAGCTCCGAAGTGTTAATAGCTGAAAGAAACACGCGCAGTCACTCTGCATGAAATGAGCATGTAAAGTTGAGCACAAATTCCACCAAGTTGCAGTCTCAGATACTGGAAAATACACTTGTGATGCGCAGAAAATTAGACAAGCACAACTCGAAAAATGGTCCAAGAGGCCGTGACTGACATGTTCATGATGTGCTTCGTACTTCAATACGTACTTCAATAATGGCAATCGGTCATTGGAACAACTAATATTACATCAGAGCAACTGGAAGTGAGCCTTTGTTTGTCAGGGAAATGACGAGAGAGAATGAATTTGGGAAGGGTTCTATTTGTTGAGTGTTCAGGGGTCTGGAGGACCTGTGAAGCTAGACAATCTGCCAGTGCACTGCCAATGTTCATGGAGGCAAGGCCTGCCTCAAGAGGGCCTTTGCTGATACCCTGAAGGAGGATCCTGCTAGAAATAATGTGGCGCGCGGTTACCGTAATTGACATATCACCTCCAGATGAAAACTGAACGCCATAATATTGCTAGAAGAATGATCATCAAAGCTCTTAGCAAGCCCTTGGGGAGCATGACGTTAACACGGACATAGGAAGTGATGATAGGTTGGCGCAGCACAGCCTGCAAATCCCTGCACATGCATCAAACAAAATCATACCCCCTTACCTCTTTCCAAGAAATTTTCCTAATAGATCTAGACTCACCTCCAGCCGTCATGATGCTATATTGATTATTCCCTATAAAGCCAAACTGCAACGAGACGGTTGCGCTAGGCCATAAGGACCAGGCCAAGACCGGTGGCCGGATGCCACTTTGGCACCTTCCTATTCCTTTATTGCGGAACGGGGGGACTTGCACCCCATCCTTATGGCTTCCTGCGCACTCCGTCCGTGCTCACACCGGATATCTCTCTTTACTGGTACAAGGGTTACAAGGGAAAAAAGGCCTCAGTCAAGACGTTTGACTGCTAGCCTGTTCATAAATACACATGAGGTCATGAAGAAAAAAAGGAAGTTTGTTGTTATCCTGGTTTAGAAAAGTATTGATATCCTGGGAATTCACATGGTGAATGGTGCCTAGACAGGACATCCTGTGGGAGATGTGGAGGTGTAGGAAAGAGAAGTTGTGCTCAAAAAGTGAGGCATACTTTTGACGGAGTGAGCAGACCTGGGGATTGGAGCATCTGAACAACACATGTTTTTCATCTTGTATGTCATCAGAATCACAGATATCACAGACCGGAGAAGTACTATTGGACCAAGTAGCCCGTTCAACTCGGAGAGCGTGTACCCGCAGCCTGAATCTGGCAGTGTTGCGAATGACATGATGGGGAAGATCCAAGTACATGTATTTAGGCATTGTATAAGGTGGGTGAATGGCATGTGCATTTCTGACAGGGAGAGCGCACCATTGATGGTAAGTCAGCCGCTTACTGTTGCTTACTCTTGGATCAGGGGCTGTGAATTGGTTCCAATAGCCCAGGTGTCTAGATCTCAGGTCCACCACAAATTGACTGAGGTTCACAGGGTCACAAGCCATGATTTGACGTTTCATCAGATCCGAGTGAGCCAAACCATCCAGCGCAGATAAGAGGTGGGACGTCCAACAAGAATGAGTCATGGAGCTAAGGCTGATGTCAGCATGGAGAACCTTTTTGAGGAGGAGACTGTTGCACTTAGTAAGCGAGTTGTAGAAGCGCATAGTGGCACGGAACCAATTGAACTGAAAAGGTTCAATGCCACATTCTCGTAAAATGCTCCAAGATGGTGTTGTGGATTTCACTCCAAGAAGATTTCGCAAAACGTTCAGGATCCACTTCTGCAACAGGTTGTCCACTTCTGCGCCCTGCCGTAAGTAAGGAGTGGCCCAAATCTGGCTAGCATACATTCCTGCTGGGATAGCATACGTTTTCAAGAGCCAGATGAGCGCATGCAGCCGATTTTTAAGGTTGTGGTCGTGAGCAAAGGTTTTGACACGATAAGTCCCCGCCATGCATGGTTTCAGAGCAGCCTCAGCAGCAGTGGAAAGGTTGAGACGTTTGTCACAGACCATACCCAGATATTTAAAAGAATCAGTGTAGGGCAGGTTTTCACCATCATACAACAGTTGAGGAAGAGTGTCAGCTCTGGAATTGAAGCAGACGACCTCAGACTTTTTTGTGTTGACCGTCAGGCATTTTCTGGTTGCATAACCCTGCAACTTGTTTAACATGGCTTGCATGTGGGTGTGGTTGTTTGCAGTCAAAGCGAGGTCATCTGCATAAAGCATGTGAGAAACATGAAAATTTGGTAAGCCTGTCACCGCTCCTGTTTCCCCATTTGTGATGCAGCCAATGTCATTAACGTAGATTGAGAATAGGAGTGGTGACAGTGGGCACCCTTGTTTAACTCCATGCGTTGGCTGGACACTTGCCCGTTTATCTCCGTCAATAAGGATGTATTTGTCATCTCGGTAGAGGTCTTTAATGATGGAGACTTTACTGGTACCTAACTTGTACCATTACACAAACCCACTCCTTCTTCTCCTTCTACCTCCTGCTCATGTGATCACACCATGCTTTACGAATCAGGCGCAAACCCACACAGAAGACCGCGACAGCCAACCGTGTGAAACAACCCCACCAACTGAATGTAAACAAGCGGCATGTGCACTTGATTGAAACCAAGAACTGTGAAGACACAGGGCCTGGGCAACAGTTGGAGGCGGCGCAGCGGCAGCATCATGATGCAGACCTCTGCAAACTCATTAGCGCAAAAGTTGTGACTCTACATACCATTCTCCTGGGCGTTGGTGGACCCCTCCCTACTCAATTCAGGAAAAAAGGCCACATTGGTGCACTAGCAATAGCATCTACACATTCGTTACCAGCAATGCTAGCATGAGATGTTACCTTTGTAGAAACAAACATTGGTTTGCGAGTAGCTAATGAGGGTAGATATGACTTATAGGATGTCCCCTTGAATGTGCTGTTTGTGCTTCTAAGGGTAAATTAGTTATTCATGTATTTGATAAAGAGAGGTGAGACTGTCTGAAGCAATGTGTGAACAAGAGTGTGTGTTGGCAGCAGTAATTGCTGCTAATTCAGCTCGACATATGGTGTTGGTAATTCCAGCACCGTTGGGATCAACAAAACTTCTGCTGCTAGTGGGATGGCAGTGGATGCCTGCTCCAGTTCCTTGTGTGCCGTTCTGGATGTGACAGCTACCATCAGTGTGCACCCAGGTCCTCCAGTCAGGGACTTTGAGCATGAGGGTTGGACTAGATTGGTTAGCTATCCTATAGGTACAATGAGTTCTTCATGATTACCTAAGTGTGGATATGTTGGATTTGTAGATATTTGTCGTTTGTCAGAGGGGAGGCGGTGGCACGTTTTGAATCCAGGCACGTCGGCGTGCATTGTATTGAGAGTAGAATGGTTACCAACACTGCGTAGCTTCCATTTGGCTTCTGGTACAGCTATAGCCAGGCTCTGTAGCCAAGCTGGGTTATCATTGTTTAGATGGATCCTTGCAGCTGTGTTCCAGACTGCAACAATTTGTAGGTCCCAGGTGTGCCGATGAAGAGGTATTTCCTGGATGAGGCAGGATTGTGGATCGTTGTAGCAGAGGTTGGTAAGTGCGATGGTTCTAAGTTCAACAACAAGAGAGATGTGGATAGGCAGTGATGAGTTTGGAACAGGGGTTAGTTTTCATTTGTTTTCCCCAGACAGGCAGGAACATGAAAGTCGCAGTGGCCTCTGTGTTGAGAATGGCTGAGTGGATAGCATGGCGTAAGGCCTGTGTCTCCTACTGTTGTCCAGGCCTTTTGGCTTTGCAGTACCTTGGTACTGAAACTGAAAGAGAGGAAGACTACGTAGTCCAAGTCTGGTCACGTGCATGAAGGAAAGGTTACTGTCCTGAAATGCAGGGCCCCACCATATAGACCAAGAGGAAGAGCAAGCACAGAAGTACTCCGGCAAGTTTTGGCCCCCACTGCGGAACTTGCAAGACGAGTTTCAAGCAGACCCTAAAAGGATGAAACTTATTAATAATAAGACATCAAACAAATTCAGTATCCCAGGGGGAAGGGTTTCACTTCTGAATTCCCTGTCAAACCTGTCCGAGGCCGTGCAGTATAAAGATAATTAGACTAGCGCATTAGGGGGCGCAGCTACGCAGAGTAGTAGTTGGTAGCAGCGCTGCTGGGAAGGCTGAACACCCTGCACCATGGGGCTCACTCTCAGCAAGGTGTTCACCCGGCTGTTTGGGAAGAAGGAGATGCGCATTCTCATGGCAAGTGGTGGGCAAGGGCAGGGGGAGAGGCGGGGAGCTACGAAGTGGAGCAGCTAGGCGAAGCGTGTGCTCCCCTCGTTTTGTGTTCGGAAAGGGGAGCTGCGCGCGCCTCTGGCAGCCTGCGTGCCTCCATCGGGCAGCACCAGTCTGATTGGTAGCATGTCCGCTGTCCTGCGCTGCAGGTCGGGCTGGACGCTGCCGGTAAGACCACCATCCTGTACAAGCTCAAGCTGGGCGAGATTGTGACCACCATCCCCACCATTGGTGAGAGCACCTCCCTGCACTGGGTTGCCCATGTGCAACGGGGGTTGGAAATGTATGTACCCAGCATCAGCAAGCAGTGCTGCATCAAGCTTGGGTGGTGATTGAGCAGACTGGCGTTCCCCCCATGCATGCTGCCTCGCGCTCAGCAACTTCCTGCCCTGCACGCCCTGCCTTACAGGCTTCAACGTGGAAACTGTGGAGTACAAGAACATCAGCTTCACGGTGTGGGATGTGGGTGGTCAGGACAAGGTGAGTGTGGGCAGCTAGTGAGGGACCCAACAGCCAACCTCTGTAGGGTTTGAGGGAAGGTGCGTGCCCCAGGCGCAGCTCACCCGCTCACCCCCCGCCCCTCCCCATGTCTCCACAGATTCGTCCCTTGTGGCGACACTACTTCCAAAACACCCAAGGCCTCATCTTCGTGGTGGACAGCAATGATCGAGACCGTGTTGGAGAGGCCAGGGACGAGCTGATGCGCATGCTCAACGAGGTAAATACGAACTGCAATACCAGCCATGCGAGGGAAAGCAAGCCTCGGGTGGGCAGCAGCAGCGACAGCAGCTGTGTGTAACAGCTGAGAGAAGCACTGTTGTTCAACGCCTCGGTCCTGCAGAAGAGCAGACATTTGTCCCTCCCTCCACGCCTCGTCTTCACACGCGCAGGACGAGCTGCGCGATGCCTCCCTGCTGGTGTTTGCCAACAAGCAAGATTTGCCCAACGCCATGAACCCTGCCGAGATTACAGACAAGCTGGGCTTGCACAACTTGAGGGCACGCAATTGGTAGGGGGCCAACATTTCACCATGCACAAACAGCTTTTGTGTGTTGGTCTCTCCTTCCAGCGATTGTTGCTATGCATTTGCATTGTAGAGAGGCATGCGCTAGTTCTGCAACAGCAACAGCCAATTTAGGACTGCGGAGTGCCAAGCAGTGCGCCAAGCATGACCTGATGCATGCAGTGCAAGCAACAGAACTCTAATGCATGCCCGCGTCATGGTGCACACTTTTGCTCATGTCTGTGCATGAGTCTACCTTCTTGCTCGCTTCCCTGGCTTGTTGAGGGTGGATTGAAATACATTTCCAAGCGCTTTCTCTGGTTGTTGTGGCAGGAATTGTTACTTCAATAGACAATCATACCAACGCAGGCTCAAATGAAAATTCCTTCTTGCATGCACTGCTGTGCTCACGTTCTTCATCCCCAAGCATTATGTACTGCAACACAGACATGTTTGCTGTTCCCTGCCTGTCATGTGCAAGCGCATGCCCTGATGTGAACATGTGCGCAAGCCCACAAATTCAAAAGCTACATCATACTTGTCAGAATGTCAACATACACGACCATGCTTGGTAAGCTTGAGGTCATTCTAGCACACATGCACGCCCATGCTGACACCCCCTCCGCGCATGCTTGCGCGCGCGTGCACACACACACACACACACACAACATACATAGCGCAAGCAGGCAGGCATGTGTGCATGCACACACCCGCACGCGCACACACACACACACACACACACACACACACACACACACACACACACAAAATATACATAGCGCACGCAGGCAGGCATGTGTGCACGCATGCACATACACACACACACATTTCCTGTTACAGGTTTATCCAGAGCACATGCGCCACATCTGGTGAGGGCTTGTACGAGGGCTTGGACTGGCTGAGCGCCAACATTGCCAAGGCATCCTCTTAAGCAGTAGCCCTCAGCCTTCCATGCAGCAAACTGCACTGCCCCCTCTCTCTGGCGCCCTCAAATAATTATGTGCACCCTGGTTGGAGCACAAGAAACTCAGGCTTCTTCCTGCTCTAGTTGAGCTTTGTACATGGCCACCCATCCTTCTGTCTTTGCCCGCTGTAAGTGGCACAGTGGATTGAGAGCCACTGTGGATCGGCATTGCAGGGCTGAGGAGCTGGTTACATGCTTGCCAAGTGTGCCTGCTAAGCAGCGCCGCATCCTGCTCTGAGTGTGAATAATCAACTAGAGGCCCTTGTCCAGCGCATCTGGCAGTCCCCTACAATGTTAATGTACAAGTGGTGGTTTCTCCGAATGGTGTCCCTTAGTATGGCCCCTGCCTTGACTCAAGCAGGGATTTTCTAATTTGTGGATGGGTGGTTAATGCTGTGCCTGGAATGCACCTTAACGAGACGAATGAACAGCCGTTTAGACAAACCCCCTCCCTGGCTGTAATGTGTGGTTACCTCTTGCTTCATGCTATGAAAAGCCAGTCATTTTGAAGGAAAGGTGATGTTACATCACTATATCCTACAAGGGGGATGCCTGCAAGGATTACCTATAAGGGCAGCTGAGCGGAAACACCGAGGCCAACCAGACCCGGCCAAAATGCTCGACTGTCAAAACTTGGACTGGAAAGGTTACAATGGGGTTTGAACCCCACATTTGACCTTCAGCCAGGTAGTTTGGCTGCTTGGCCTGCTCAACTGTTCCGACGGCAAGTAAGATATTCATATGTTTGGAAATGAAATGATAAGTTTGCTTCAGCAAGAAATGAAAAACATCCTCAGAACTAGCTTGAGAACAGTAGAAAGCACCTGATTCATCCAGAAAAATTCTGGGAAGGCAGGGGAAGGTAACAAAATATCATGACAAAATATGATTGTTGCGGTCTGGTGTTTGTGAAAGCACGGAGTAAATTATGCTCAAATGGTTACAATGGGGGTGACCTTTAGGGGTTTACAAGGGTTTACAATGGTGGCCTACAGCCCGAGACTCTGGCTGATGGCAGCTGGTGAAACAAGCTCAACCAGTATCAAAAATTGAGACCAAGTCTGACACAAATCTAATGAGTCTGTATGAGTCTTGGTTTAGGAAAGCATTGATTTCAGAATCAGTGATAGTATGATGGCAAGCCAAGAATGGAATAAAGTCAGCGTTTGAAGGCGGAGCAAACAAGGGTTTACAAGGGTTTACAATGGCGGAGCAAACACACGCAAAGTCTTAAACATCTCCTCAAAAAGGTCCTTGTATCTCGTGCGTAGCTCACGCACCTCAGTACATTTGCAAAAGAAAAGCACATGTTTTTCATCCTGGACTTCCCCACACTCACACTTATCACAGATACTTGAACCCCCAAGCCATTTACCAGACTCCACTCTCAAGTGATGAGCACGCAATCTAAATCTGCTAATGTTTCTCAAAACATGCTTGTCCAAATCCTTGAACAGATACGAGGGGATACAAAAAGGAGCACCTCTGGGACCACTCTCAGAATTCCCACACCACTTATGGTACGTCACTACCTTCTTGTTAACTGCACGAGGACAAAAAACATCGGCCCCTCTCCACACTTTCTGCTGTCTGTATCGCAAATCACCAATGAACTCTTGCATGGGGATTTTCTCAGCTCTCAGCATGTTCTGTTTGAACGAATCACCATTCCGCATCCCACCAAAAGCATTAGAGACTTCAGCAGCCCAGCAAGAGGAATCAAAAGAAGCCAGACTTAAATCAGCCCTCAGCACACGACGCAAGACTTCACTATTGGAGTCAAGCATGCTATTAAAAAACTTGATGGAGGCACGGAACCAGAAGAACTGCAGAGGCTCCTGGCCACACTCTCTCAACACCGGCCAATTTGTAGTACTGTTCTTTACTCCAAGAATGCGCCTCAAGGAACACAGATGTCTTTTCTGCAATTGACTCTCAAACTCACTGCCTTCTCTCAAGTAATGAGTTCCCTACACCTGGCACGCATACATCCCAGCAGGAATGCCATACACCTTGGACAACCAGAGCATAGCATGAGGCCTGTTTTTCAGGTCATGACCCTTGGCAAACTCCGAAATCCTTCTCTGTGCAGCCATATAAGGCCGCACCGCATGCTCCTCAGCTACCTTAAAATCCATCTTTTTATCCAACAGCACTCCCAAATATTTGAACCTGTCCTTCTCTGGAAGGACCACTCCATCATACGTAAAAGGATTCTGCAGAGGAGAGACAGACGTACTGTTGAAGTGCACCACCTCAGACTTAGCTGTGTTTACAGTCAACCCTTTTCTCTGAGCATACACACGGAGTCTGTCCAGCATCTTCTGCATTTCACCAGGGTCATTCGTAGTTAATCCAAGGTCATCAGCGTACATCATGTGGGACACACCATTCACTCTATCACCAGTTACAGCACCCTCAATGCCCTCACTTATCTCTCTGCCCATAGGGGGTGACCTTTAGACAGGTTGCTTGGCTGGTCTCAGCAAGCCAGAAATAAATCCATAAGCTTGGACACAAAAAAGAAAAGGTTTGTGCTTCGGTGAAGAAGGAACGAGGAAACAACCTGAGAACTCACTCGATACAGCATTCCGTGCTGATATTATGTCATGTCAATTATACTGTTTTGGCAGTTGGTTGGGAGGTAGATGGTTTCTCAACTTGGTTCGTGGCACTGGCTTGCCAGTCTGAAGTCATTTCGTAGTCTTGATATCGTCTGTAAATCGCCTTCGGACATCTTGGAGCGCTGCCATGAAGATGGCAGCGTAACCCAATAAGGCCCTGGGGAAGGGAACAGCGGCAGCCACCGCTAGTCCCACAAGTCCCACGTGCATGTATCGATGAATTAGCAAAACAGGCAGCTGAGCAAGAGTAGAGAAGCCAGCAACTTTGAAAGCTGTGCAGAAGATTGAGTTAGCTTGATGCGCATCATTGTAGCCTTGATGAACATGAGCGCTGCTGATCTCGCAGCCCTTTCTGTCCTCTGATGGAGCGTTCCTCCACCGTGAAACACCACCACTACGAGTCTGAAGTAGTGATCGGGTGGGTTTCTGGCAGCACGCTGCTCCAGGGCACCAGTGTTATGATGAGTGTTTCTATTTTCAATGGCACGTCTGGTAAAGGTAAGTTTGTGCGCAAATTGTGCAGAATGGGAATGGAGTTTTCTTGCAAGTATTTCAGATCTCTGTGAGTCAATCCCTAATTTGTTTCAATTGATCATCATGATGGGTATGGGCAGTGTAAATAGTCCCGCCCACACCCAGGAGGATTGGGTGGATAGTAATCTCTGCACAAACTTCCTTTTTTTCTTCATGACCTCATGTGTATTTATGAACAGGCTAGCAGTCAAACGTCTTGACTGAGGCCTTTTTCCCCTTGTAAGGTTTACAAGGTTAACAAGGGAACATAACCTTGGTTAGGTTATGTTCCCTTGTAAACCTTGTAACCCTTGTAAGGGGTTAGTGTCAGGGCAAAATTTAAGTTCCACAAGGTGGATATCCCTATCTTGAGCAGGTATCCTTGTAGGGTCGAGATGGGTCCCCGCGCAGACCATCTTGCTCAGCATGACCTGCACGTCACTGAGCAAGTCTCTAACCGTGCTACACCTCCCTACCTCTTTGAACCCAGCATTCCTAATCAAGCTAGACGCACCTCCAGCCGCCCTAATGCTATAAGTTTCATCAAGCTAGAAACTTGGGAAGGATTTTTCTTTTCTTTTTTGGGAAAGATAAGTAATGGGAGGTTATGCTTGCTCCTTATTTCCTGAATGCTGCATTGTTATATCTTTCCTGTGCACCTCTCTCCACAAACCTTTACACCTTTTTAATGTTTTTTTTTTACAGTATAGCCTAGCAAAAAAAAGGAAAGAAAGAAAGAATTACGCTTGCCGTTCGGCCGCGTGCATAAAGGAAAGAGCCTCCCAATGACTCCCACCGACAGAGGGCATCTTTTTCCACCCTATGTACACTAGTTGCCTGGCAGTCATGCGTCTCGACTGATGGTTCTTTGTATGAACCAGTGTAAACCAGTGTAATGGGAAAAAGTGCTTGCGAGTTTATCTCAACAACCAAGCCCTTATGCATAGGGCAAAATGCATATGCATTCTGATGCTATGCGCTTTTCTTTCCTTGCCCCTGCTTGCCCTGTAAATATAACTGTTCATATAACAGCCTCCCTTTTGCGTCAATTTCAGTGCTCTTTTGGGCAGGGAAAATGTGCAACCCTTTCTTTGACTTCCTTTCCTTTTACAAGGATACACATCAGAGGGCATAAGTATGAACAAGTCTCATGAAAAGCGGCCTGGGCCGAATGTGCGACATGGAACTTCCCCAGTGGCTAGCATGCACACAGACAAGGCCAGGCTACCTTCCTCTTCCTTGAAAATCTCCAAGACTGGAGTCGTGCATGAAGCTCCTGGAATAGGAGACGAGGAAATGCACTGAAAACACCATCCTTGCTTGCAACAACTCCTTTTTAGTATGGACAGGCTTTCAGTCAGTTGTTTTGAATGAAGCAAATCCTTCTGCTTCTGTTACCTGTGAGCTCTAACCTGAAATACACTGAAAGCACCCACCCAGACAAGCCGTTGGATACCCACACTTGCCAAACACTCAGCTTGACCTTCCTCTGCCAAATAGTAGCCTGCTGAGACAGTCCACACATACTTGAAGCCTGCGTCTACATCCTTACCCCGCCCCTCTGCTCTCTGCTCCCACTTCAGAAGCTCGAACAATGCTGCATCAATTCCCTTGCCGGCACAGTCCTTGAAGACCTGACCTCTAACACCCTTCATGCCCAAAACCTCCACATCTCAAGTGAAGGGCCTGATTTAAAGTGCAACGACCTCCTCTCAGGAAACAGCAAGCCCATGGGGCTACCTGAAAAACTTCCGCACTTCCAAACGAGATCCCGATTTCTTCAAGCTTCCAAGCCTCTGCATTCTGGGGCACCATTGCAGCAACTTCAGGGTCGTTGCAAAGCTGTGCCACCTCCTTCCAACGCGCTGCTCTGGCGCAGGTGAGCTACTACATGGGTGATGCAAGGAGATGACCACATCACCTACATGCTTTTTCCTGCCGAATTTTTCTTAAGGAGGGAAGCCATTGCCCTGCGTCTTCACGGGATGCTGCAGGCCTTCAATGAATTCCAGCAACAGTGTGGTGATGGGGACAGCCATGGCAATGAGCCCAGTCCACCACCAGGGGCCAGAGTGTGCCTGAACACACATGTAATTGTGCGTGAAGGTTAGCAGACGGGCCGACAGGCGTGGAGAGGCTAGGCTCGGAAAGAAGGCCACACACACAACATGAAGTTGATATAGGGGAAACAGTGGATGAGCCTTCGTGCACACTGCTCAACACATGGCAAGGAAGTAACAGATGAGGCTTGTCCACTTCATGAAACATACAAACTCTGTGGATGTGCTCACCTTGAGGCTGACCACAGCACGCCCCTTGTTTGTCAATTGCAAGCGCCCTCCACAGAGGTCTCGACGCTGACCGCGCACCTGCAAGAGCAGAGAGCACACGTTCAGACACATGACTGGAGAGTAGGGCTCTTGCATGTCTGCACACCAAACAATAGACATTACAATGCACCTGAAAGGGTACAAAGCAGGCAATACCAAGGCCACGCAGCATGCTGGGTTGGAGCTGCCACCGACACAGGTAGGCTGGGCGCAAGACTGTAACCGCACAAATTAAGACTGCCTGCTGAACCCTTTATTACTAGGGGTCGGCAGACAGCACCATACATCACGTTTTCCAGTACACAAAAAATACATATGTTAAAGCAGCGCTATTTACCAACGCTGCCCCCTACAGATCGGCATATAGCGCTATATGGGGGTCTACAATAGCGCTACATGGCGTGACATAGTGCTATTCACTATATAGCACTGGAGGCAAAGGCCGACCTCTATTCATCACCCATGCCTTTGCTTTACCTTTGATAGGGAGTTGCAGCACCCCATGCCCTTGCCCTACCCTTCACTTGCCCCGCACACACCTGAAGGGCCGCACCCAACGCACCTGAAGGGCTGCACCCAACGCAGCCATAAGCGTGCCCTTGTACATGATGGCGTTTGCACTCAGGTTCATTGGCACAGCGCGCCTGCAGAAACAGGGCAGTAAGGATGCGAGTCTACTGTTTTAGCTTGTCACACAGTCTTCAGCAACCATGACTGGCAGCTTCACCACAGTGCATGCAGCTGCACTCCTGACTAAGGTTCTGAGTGACTGCTGTGCAAAGAGTGCAATGTGCTTACAACAAGGGTCGTGATACAGGTCTAGTTCCTTTTGTGGAAGTGCATAATCAAGACAAGTGTGTCGTGTTGCAGCTCCACTGGTTCTAATGCTGCAAACCACACTGATACGTTAAAGAGGTTTGCATTGCATCGAAGAGTGCCGAAGGTGTGGTGATCCTCATGGGGCCTAAGATGATTTGTTTTTAACGCAATTAAAGGCTGCAAAATGGCACGAATTAAGGCTACAAAATAGCACAATTAAGGCACCGAAATGGCACAGTCAAGGCTACAAAATGGCTCAAATTAAGGCTACAAAATATGCACATGGGCTGGCAAGGCAAGAGCAGCAACTGACAGCTCCGTAATCCCCCACCTTGTCCTGAAGATGGTTTGCATGTCAGTTGAGATCTCCATGTTTCCTCCGAAGGCCACTTCTGCCTCCCCAATGCCGCCCACTGCATTTCCAGAAATGAAATGTGCATAGTTTGCTGATAATAGAAAGGAAAGAAGAGTCCATGCTTGCCATGTGGCTGCGTGCATTAAGGAAAGGACAAATTTTAAGATACCCCAAGCCGACCCCAAGACTCAAACCTGAGTCTCAGGCCCCTGGCGCGAGCGCCGAGGTACGTACGGCCCTTGTACACCGGCGACTGGAGAAGTTGTTGATAAAGCATACAGTCAACATGCCAAACCACTTCTTCCGCCTTCTCAATGACGCCTATTGCTTGAAGTCTAGATAGTCAGTTAGTGCGCGTGTAGCTGTAGTGCTGCAGATTGCAGGGAGCTCTTGTGTTCAAATCGGTCAGCTGCCAAGTTGCGTTCGCAGCTCATCAAGCCCACTTTCAAGGCAGCAGAGGCACACAGCACACCCTGGAAAAACCTCGCATCTTAATTGCTGTCTTATCTGCATGCTTTTGCTGGCATGCTTTTTGAAAATGAATTACAGTGTACAGGCGCACAAGCCGTGTGACACACAGCACTCTGGCTTTAAGCTTCAAATCCTCACTGCAGCCCCATTTAGGTCCATGTGTCCAACTAATTTAGGGCCATCATCACACACTGAGCAGAAGCTGTCTCATCAAGTTTTATGAGGTGCAAATCTGAAAGCAGTGGCTGACTCGCCCAGCGGAACTCGACGTTTATGTATGTACATGTTCAAGCCCTGCAGCTGTCTATCAAGCAAGCACCTGGCTTTGCCACCGCCAGCTTGTTACGCTCAACAACCTCGCACTTCTCCCAAAACAATGGCATTCTAGACAGGACCTTGCTGGAATCACCTCAAAGTAAAAATTTCTGTTACAGTTACCTTCCGCGTGGCACTACTCCTTCACCAGTGGCATTGCCATCCTTTACCTGTGGCGCTGGCCACTGTCACCTCACATGTAGCACTGTGATTACTAACCAGTGGCACTGGTCACTGTCACCTCACACGTGTAGCACTGTGATCCCTAACCAGTGAAATGTGGCACTGTCACCTCACACGTGTAGCACTGTGATCCCTAACCAGTGAAATGTGGCACTGTCACCTCGCATGTAGCACTGGTCCCTCACCAGTGGCACTGTGATCCCTTACGCTGTGTTCCTTGGCAAGCACAGTGATCCCTTACCTGGGGCACCACAGGCCCTTGCAACGTCTCCCCCACGCCCCAGGGACCCATCACCACCGCCCCTACAACTGTAGTCCTTAGCAGGCACAGTGATCCCTTACCTGGGGCACCACAGGCCCTTGCAACGTCTCCCCCACGCCCCAGGGACCCATCACCACCGCCCCTACAACTGTAGTCCTTAGCAGGCACAGTGATCCCTTACCTGGGGCACCACAGGCCCTTGCAACGTCTCCCCCACGCCCCAGGGACCCATCACCACCGCCCCTACAACTGTATTCCTTAGCAGGCACAGTGATCCCTTACCAGGGGCACCACAGGCCCTTGCAACGTCTCCCCCATGCCCCAGGGACCCATCACCACCGCCCCTACAACTGTGTTCCTTAGCAGGCACTGTGATCCCTTACCTGGGGCACCAGGCCCTTGCAACGTCTCCCCCACACCCCAGGGAGCTGTCACCACTGCCCCTGAGGCCGCCAGCTCCAAGGGCATGGCACCATCTGCCAAGCTGCCTGTGTACGTGTCCTGCAAGCGGGCCCCCAGCGCCAGGGGGCCTTTGTCGGGACGGCAGCCCTCTGCGGTCCATCAAGCGTGCACGCAAGCAATGAGCAGCAGGCATGAGCTAGAACAATGCGCTGTCTGCACTGGCTTGTTCTCTGCTTGGCATACCCCCTGCACCCCAAGACTCCAGTATTCAATTGCAGCAAAAGATTTGAAGCAAATGAACTTGAAACGTTCTGTTTATTTGGACTTTATTATTGTGCGCCAAAAAACAGGCTGGCTGTCCATAAATCAAGAGTTTCAATTCGTTGGCCATTGCTGCATCTTGTACCTGCAAACGCGTCAACAAAGTGCAGTGACGATGGCTGGCTCTGTCCAGGTTTTCTATTTAACCAATCATAACTTTTTGGACAGGTTTGACCTTGAAAGGGCAAGTCTTGGCATTAAAATCGCATCCCCCCCTTTTCAGGCGTCAATGAGAAGCGCGCCATACCGCTACCAGCACTGCCCCTCCTGCCCCCTTGCTGCAGCAGAAATGCCTGGCAGCTTGATTTGCAGAGCCAGCCATCCAAATTCTGGGCAGTGGGTAAGCTAGGTAGTCTTGGGCAGCCCACTGGGTGCGTGCACCTTTTGGGAAGAAAGCGCCCTTGCCCTTGGGGCTGCAACGCATTCTTGGGCAGCCAGGAGTGCATTTCCCAGGAGGGCAGCAACCCTTGGTACTGCAGCCTATTCTTGGACAGCCAACCAGGTGTGTGTGCATCTTTCGGGGGCAAAGCAACACTTGGGGCTGCAATCTATTTTTGAGCAGCCAACCGGGTGTGTGCGCATCTTTCGGGGAGAAAGTCCCGACTACTTGGGCTAAAAATCCATGACTAGGGGATCTGCAGGCCCCATGACTGCCCAAGGGCTGTGCCCCAACATGGTATGAACATGCCTACTCACATCCATGAGACCAAGCACTGTAACAATCATTCAAGGACAATATTGCATGCCCTGGAGCATATGGAGCACGCTGCAACGTTGACCACACACAAATGCTTCATTCCTGCAGCAAGCACTGGCGACATGACCTACATGCTTTGTTCCTGCTGCAAGCGTTGAAATGGAATGCACGGCAATGATGCCTCATTCCTGCAGCAAGCACTGGCGACATGACCTACATGCTTTGTTCCTGCTGCAAGCGTTGAAATGGAATGCACGGCAATGATGCCTCATTCCTGCAGCAAGCACTGGCAACATGACCTACATGCTTTGTTCCTGCTGCAAGCGTTGAAATGGAATGCACGGCAATGATGCCTCATTCCTGCAGCAAGCACTGGCGACATGACCTACATGCTTTGTTCCTGCTGCAAGCGTTGAAATGGAATGCACGGCAATGATGCCTCATTCCTGCAGCAAGCACTGGCGACATGACCTACATGCTTTGTTCCTACTGCAAGCGTCGAAATGGAATGCACGGCAATGATGCCTCATTCCTGCAGCAAGCACTGGCGACATGACCTACATGTTTTGTTCCTGCTGCAAGCGTTGAAATGGAATGCACGGCAATGATGCCTCATTCCTGCAGCAAGCACTTGCCAACATGACCAAAACGGAAACACAGAAATGCTACGCTCCGACAGGAAGCACTGACCTGCCAGGCGAGATGCCATGACCCCTACGCTGGGTTTATTGTGGGTGAGGGGGCTCCCGCCGCCCGCCAGATCCGCACGCAACACAACTAATGCGTCGTGAGTGGCGCCAGGGGTGCCGGTGGTCTGGGAATACAATACACACAGAACACAAAGAGAGGCACTCATGACACACACTCACATTTGCAAACAAGATTGAATATGATGTGAGCAGCGCTGAGCACACCTGTGTAGCCTACAAACATGACACGCTGCTCTTCATCAACAATGCTTTGAGAGTAGCACTAGGCATGCCTGGGTGGACTGCAAAAGCACTCGTGATACACACGTCTTTGTGCACACGCCACCAATCTGTTTCCTCCATGTTGCCTGTTTTTCCTCGCGCTTTTTCCCACATGCTTCTCCACATGTCGCCATAAATACCAAGGCCACGCTTAACAACCTTGTCCTTGGACCAAAAGACTCAAAAGCAAAGTGCCACTCAGAAGGCCCAGCAGCGCTGTGAAGGGCCACCAGCGCCAAGACAGATGAAAGGCCATCAGCGCCATGCAAGGCCATCAGCCAAGACATAAAAGGCCATGGAAGCGCTACTCAGGAGGTCAAGCAGCTTTGACAATAGCGCTTGTGGCATTTGTTTTGAAGGCAAACGGTCACACACTTCTCTACGACGGAATGGTTTGTGAGCTTTCGGAGCATCCGCATGCCGAATGAGGCCCTCTGATTGTTTGGTTGGCACTTCACCCCCCCTGCTGCTGCCTCATACATGTGGCGACAACCTTGACAGAATGAATAGCTCGAAGTGGGAGGGCAGAAAAGTACTGCCAACTTCACTTTGCTACCTAGCCACCATGCGGCCCATCTGTGCCATTCTTTACTTTTCTGCAGCCAGGCAAGTGCCTATCCTTGCTACATAAGGCAGCCAGCCAGGCAAGTGCCTTCCCTCACTATGTAAGGCAACCAGACAAATGCCTTTCCTCACTGCATAAGGCAGCTGGGCATTAAAGGCAGCGTACATGTGCCTGGCAAAGCTGGCCACAGATGGGCAAGGGTCAGGCCTTTGTGTCTTCTGTGCTGGTCTGGGCCTAAGCACAGACAACAGAGAAAACAGACACATAATTACACAGAGAGCACACACAGATTTGCGCCTCTTGTGTTGTTCTGCGACTGAGCATACAGTATCAGAGAGACTCATACAGGTTTTCAAAAATTTTGTCAGAATTGGTTTCAATTTTTTATGCTGGATGAGAATGTTTCACCAGCAGCCAATCAGCCAGATTTTCAGGCTGTAGGCCAACCCCTTGTAACCCTTGTATCAGAGAGCACAGGCACATAAAAATGACCCAAAGAAGCGACAAGTCCTCGACCAGAAAGCACATGCACAGCACACGTACCTGAACGTCTGCGGAAAGCGATGTGGTTTTCCTGCCCATCAAGTCATGGTACAGAGTGGCCTCTGATCGGGCCTGCATGAAGGAATTCGCAGGAGCAAGCCATGCATTAAGCTTCCTCGTGAACGTCTACACCCACTTGAGGACATGGGATGATGAAGCTAGCCACCGACAGCAATCATTCATACAGGTGGGAGCAAAGCACATGAACGTTTGGGAGCGTCTGATGAGGCACAGGTGGAGCGAGCTATGAGCCACACAGAGCATCAATGCACCAACAGTGTAACAAACACAGCTGGTTCAGTGCTCCTGGGCTGCATCATCCATGTGACATATGCTTGCACGTCCCCCGGACGCTCCACTGCTTTTTTTCCCCCACAATAAGTGCGAGCATAAGCATGCCCACAGCACCTGATTTCCACCTACCCACCCACCCACTCACGCTCCCCCCCCCCCAAAAAACACATGGCCCAAAGTGAGTCCAACACAGCGAAGGGCACATCTGCCTGCCATGGTGGTGGCACACATCTTCATGCATTTAGCAACAAGCTCTGAGATGATCAGGGGGACTTGTTTTGCCTGGAGGCAAACGCTTGCCTGTTCACCTGCTCCAGAGGGGGCTGCAGGATGTCTTCCCTGTACATACATCCTGAGGCTTCTATCTGACCCTTTGCCAGCTGCGTGTTCCATTGCATCATGCTCCCTCCAGCATGCATAGCCCTGAGTGGATTGCACAATCTATAAACATCCATCAGGCCCTTCGCAGCCTGCATTCCCCCCAGATACACACCCCACAAGTGCACACACGCCAAATCATACAGCACTTGGTAGACTGCATGATATCCATGCGCCCCTCTGGCCCTTTGCAGGCAGCAGCATCTCCTGCGGGAGCACACGCACCTGCAAGTTCATCTGGCCCTTGGTTGACTGCACTACGATCACACTGTGCATGGGGGTGCCCCCCAGCAAGCCATCTGTGGAGGCGGTGGACCCCAGAGGTGGGGGCGGCTGGCCTGCCTTTCTGTGCCGGTGACGCTTTGCAACTGTGCTCTGCTCTATCTGCATGCCTTCGATGCCGTCCGTGTTGTCCCAGCCTGCGCGCGTGCGAGTGACAGAGCGAGTACATGTGTGCAGATGTGCACCGCTAGGACCTTGAATCCTCTCTTCCAAGGCAGGTTGGAGTTGTGCATCTCTAAGGGGTTTATGTTGTGAGCAGGGTGGCATGCAGAATTGGCATGTACAGCATGTGCCCACTGGATATATGACCTATCCATTCCTAAACAGCTTTAGGCAGTGAAGAATGAAAAAAAATACCACATGCGTGCAGAACAAACATGTGTCCCTATTGTCCCATCTATGCAATCTTCCCTTTTCATCAGATAGATTTATGCTCTCAGGATACTTCAGGGCAAAGGAATTGCATACAGGGGTTAAAGAATGTAAAAAGCGGAAGGCTCCTGCATGCATACAGGGAGTTATAGCAAGAAATGAAAGACTCGATGCTCACCCTCATATTTTCGAAGCTCTCACTATTTCCTAGTTTCAAACAGTCAAGGAGAAACAAAATAGACAACACGCATCCTCTAGCAGACTCAGTTGTTGAACACTGACAACATATACGCACTCCAGATCATTGTCCAGGCGAGCAGTGACACACACTGTGGTGCTCCAGGTGAGGAAGCCGTTACAGTTTAATGGGTTCCAAACATCTGCTCAGGCGTTAAATAGCAACATGCATCCTCAGAATGTGTTATGCATTGATGCTGGGTTCCAATCGAGGGCATAGCTTGAATCAAACATGCATTGGAAAATTGAATCAAACGTGTGACTTTAAACAGAGCACGCGCTGCAAGAAAGGGAGAACACATTGCTAAGGAAAGAGCATGAACTGCAAGAGAAGGAAAGAATGATTTGCTTGAATCATGAATGCACTGGAAGACAGGGAAGGATGCATTGCTTACAAGAGAGCATACACTGGAAGAGAGGAGAGAGAGAGAGGAGGAAATTAAAGAAATTTCCACCTTCAATCCAGCTGAAGGCACAAGGCACATTGACCATCACCAGCAGGCTCAGGCACATGGTAACAACATACACCTTAAAGAACATCAAATTGCCAAGCAACACGCACTAGCTGTTCAAAAGCCATTCACACAGCCAACTGCTTACTGCCTCGCTCTGACACACAGCAACACATACCATGGGGCTCCAGCTGAGGGCGTACCAACCATCCTCCTGCCGGCTCAGGCACTCGATAGCGGTATGTACAAGGGGGCTGCACGCTAGGAGGGCGCTTGGTGGCCAAGTTGGGGGGCTCTGGAGTGATCTGCATCATCAGGTAAAGAGGGGAGCAATTTTGACTACTTTGGGACCTTTGAGCAGTCAATATCGAGAAATCTTTTGTTATGCGCAATGCATTCGCCAGCAGGAATCCAATCCAAGACTTGAGCAGTAAAGCTAAGGGCTGACAGCTCCGAACAATGCAAACCAATCCACCGGCTGTTGCAGTTTGAATCTGTGCAGTTGCAACAGGATGGTGCTTTTTCAGTCAAACTCTGGCTCTCTGGCTCCTCATTATTGAAATGTCCTCACAGGCCAATCCAAGCTGAATGTGCATATGGCTGGCTGGCAGCAAAAATAGCTTCACATCCAGCGTACTCTCCATCACACACCTTGGAGCCTGCAAGGGTAGCGTTGCGGAAGGACGTCTGCATCTTCTCCTTGTACTTTAGAGCCTGCAGGAACAAGGGTGAAGGAAAGCGTGATTGTATGGAGCTCTTTTGAGTTGCTGAAGGATGCTGCATCATACGAGTGATGTCCAAGGTCCTGAAGCATTTTGGGAGGCTGAGCAACAATGGAAGTGCAGTGGTACTACATGCACACATAAACAGGTGGGTTCTCACTTGAATGCTGCCTGCAACAATGCCTGGTGCATGCAGGAAACTGGCCATGGAACATTCCTTGTTCCTCTTCAAGTCCATGGCGCATGCACAGATGCAAGCAGGTCACATGCATTACCAGAGCTGCATCATATGTATGTGTATGTATATATACTTTTTTTTACGGTATCAGTGAAGTGTTATGCTCACACATAAAGAAGCTGTGGCTGGAAAAGGCAACATCCACAACACAGAGAAGGTGCCTTGTGCTGTCAAAGGACATTGCTGCTCGATGGCACAGCTGGGTCTCCAGGCCACATTGCAAGGACAGGACAGGAAAGGGGAGGGAAAGAAAGCAGAGGGGCATGCTTACACCTGCCTCTGAGGGCAGCTTAGTGCCTAGGCAAAAGGTGCCTGTAACCAAACCAGACCCATTCGAGGACAGGGGCGACATAAGATTCTTTAACCATAGCATTACAGGCACTCAACTATTATAAAGGGCTAAAAGTGTGTGCGTAGCTCCTGAGGCAGCCTGAAATGGACGTAGGAGAGCAAGGCATTAAGCAAGCCTGTTTTATGACACTCATCTTGATGGAGATTGAACTGGTATGCACTGCTGCATGGTAGAAAAGAGATTACAGCCCTGCACACCTGTTTGAGCTGCAGCTTAAAGGCCTTGGCTTGTCTTACTGCCAGCTTTTTGTCCTTAGGATCCGTCAACTTCTGGGCAAACTCATCCAAGTACACCGCCTGTGCAAGCATGAGGAGAGCAAGAGAACAACTCCTGTCACTCGTGGGGTGAGTTGTCCAAGTAA
The DNA here is from genome assembly GCA_914767535.2 of Dunaliella primolecta. NCBI lineage: Eukaryota > Viridiplantae > Chlorophyta > Chlorophyceae > Chlamydomonadales > Dunaliellaceae > Dunaliella > Dunaliella primolecta. The sequence continues at coordinate 10,668,029 of OU611756.1, read as the reverse complement.
TTACTTGGACAGCCTGGCAAACTTGGTCGTAAAAATCGCTTGTGGCACGCAAGTAAAGAGGCAAAGTCTTTCTTTCTCTGTACAAGCATGAAGATTGTAATCAAATCCCATGGACTTGAGCAGAAGACAGATGTAAAATTTGCCAGGAAAGAGCAGTTGACAACATCACTTTCCTGAATTGAGATTTTCCACAGTGGCAGGTGCGAACAAAAATTCTAGTTTAGATGCCTCTAGTCGGGCTGCACGGAAAGCACACGTGCCTAGAAATGATCAAATTGTGCTTATCAGAATTAGGAGACATGTCACACTGCAAAAGAGGATTAACTGACCAATATCCTGAAGGCCATGAGGGACCAGCAGCTTCGTTACAGCACTCTTGAGAAGAGAAGCACAAGTTTCCCAGAAATCAGAGGCAACTGCATGGCTTGGACAGCTATGAAAAGCAGGGCTCATAAAATCAGGTCACACACAAAACGTAGCAACTTGGCCGCCTCCTGCCTAAAATCTGCTTGTTCCCTCACAAAACTCAAACGCTCGCAACAGTTTTGACCCTTGTCAACATTGCACAAACTACACATGTGCACGCACCTGCATGAGCTGGTCGTGGTCAGGATATTTCAGGGGCTGGCTGAATTGAGTGGCCTGTAATGATGGCAAGAGTGAGCACACATTCGTGATCATACTATTTTTAGCAGAAAGACATGGCTGAACTGGGAGACCTGGTCAGATGAAATGAGTGAGCAATTGCTTACATCCATTAAGTTTCATGCATAAACAGATGGGCTGGACTGGGTGGCAGGGATGTGTGTAAACGTTCACAATTAGGATCCCTCACAATCAGGATTCCACAAACGCACGAATCATACTAGTCCATAACAGCTTTTAAAGAGACTTGGAGAAATGAATGTGGGTGGCCAGCCCAAATCAAACAAATAATTTATCAATTAATTTAAACACGCATGGCAGAAAAAACAAAGCTGACCTCAATAGGATAAGAGGCTTGCAGGGATGCGTGGGTATTCATGCAGGTTGAAAAAATGGGGTAAGAACACTTCAATTTTCCATCAATTTTCCACCCCATCTTGCACTTTCCAATGTAACAAGATTGCACAGATTATTATAAGACACAGGTGCATGCAGAATCCTTTTGAAACAGCGCAGAGTGCTGCGCCACAAAGCCAGACCAAAATAGCAGAAACGGATAAGGGCCCAGAGCAGAAAGTGCCAGCAAAAAAACATGCTTGGACTTGCTGAGGAAGGCTTGTCCTTCGCACGTGTGTATTAACGCGCAATGCACCACCTCCAAAATACGCAATGTAACTCCTGAATGAAGGTGCAATGCACAAGACACAAGGCACACTTGGGCAGTGACACATGCACAAAATGCACACCTGGGTGGTGAGGTAGGGCAGCGGCAGCATGCGGCCTGTGCCTCCCATCATTTGAGCTAGCAAGATCTGCTGCTGCTGCTGAATGGCTGCAGCACTCTGGCTGCGGTCTTGCATCTGCAAGCAAAAGGAGGGTGTACACAAAAAACCCACGAGCTGAAGTGTTGGGCCAGCAGGCACTGGCCAGGGTCTTGCATGTACTGATGCTGGATGGCTGCAGCACTTTGGCTAGAGCCTTGCTTCTGCACGCAAAAAGATGGGCCTGAAAGGCAAGTCATGAGCAGGAGTGTTGGGCAAGCAGGATTGATTGCTGCTGCTGGATGGCTGGAGTCTTACGTCTGCGTTCGCAGAGTTGCAAGCAACTGTGTCTGATTGTCCGTCCGTGTGTGTGCATGCAAGAGAGAGAGAGAGTGTGTGTGTGTGTGCATGCATGAGTGTGTGATTGTGTGTGTGATTGTGTGTGTGTGTGCGTGTGTGTGTGCGTATGTGTGTGTGTGTGCGTGTGTGTGTGTGTGCGTGCGTGTGTGTGATTGTGTGTGTGTGTGTGTGCGCGCGTGTGTGTGTGATTGTGTGTGTGTGCATGCATGTGTGTGATTGTGTGTGTGTGTATGTGTGTGTGTGCGCGTGTGTGTGTATGTGTGTATGTGTGTGCGTGTGTGTGATTGTGTGTGTGATTGTGTGTGTGCGTGTGTGTGCGTGCGTGTGTGTGTGTGTGTGTGTGTGTGCGCGCGCGTGCATGAGCACGAGTGCGTACATGCATACCATTTAATGACCTTGACTGCCCATGCAAAAATCTGTCCTTTATGCACACAAGCAAACCCGAATTGGCCAAGGAAGGCATTACTGGCCTGAAGTACGCAGAGCACTTCAACTTGAGTAGAGACCGTTGCCATGGCCACATAGCCTCGAGAGCACCAATTGGGGGAGTGGTAAACACACATAGCCACAGGAGCATCACCCTTCAGCAAGCCAGCGCACCTGCAGCATGCTCTCTGTGGCAGCTATTTCATCATGTTTTTTCTTCTTCTAAAACTGATTTTTTTTACATGCCGCATGGACACTGCCCTCCCCAAAGCCCGCGCACCTGCAGCATGTTCTCTGTGTCTGCTAGGAGCTTGGCAGAGACGACCATGAGCAGCAGGTGCTGGCGCCAGGCCATACCATTCAGTAGCATCAATGCAGCTGACTTGTCGTGCCTGCAGGTGCAGTATTCGTGTGTGTGTGTGTGTGTGTGTGTGTGTGTGTGTGTGTGTGTGTGTGTGTGTGTGTGTGTGTGCGTGTGTGTGTGTGCATGTGCGCTATCAGAAAGGCAGAGGTGGATGCTGCTGCAATGATGCTGCACAGGAGGAACAGCATTACATTCCCCAAGGTGCCTGAAGACCATGACATACACTTGAAGGACATGATTTTGGTTCAACCAGGTCCTGCTGTTTGACCACATGGGGGGTGTAATGTTTGGCGGGTCAAAAACGAAGTTTGGTTGTGGTCCTGCGTTTTTGAGGTCAGATGACCTGAATTTTTGCACCAGGAGGATGAGGTGTCCTGCTTGGCACAACAAGGGCCAGGACTGGGTGTGTGATGCTGTGGTCCTGTAACCTATAGGTATGAGCAGAGCGTGTTTCAGATGCGCCAACATTTGGGCGCTGCTGGAGTGCAAGTTGCAGGATGGCATGCAAATTGTGAATGGGCTGATACTGGAAGGTGTCAGCGAAATGGTAGCAAGGTGCGTCAGTCGGAACCGGCTCCACACACAGGCTGGTGCATTACAGAATCCGTCCAGAAATTCAAGGGCGGATGGGAACAAAATGCTTCCATGGCCACTGACTGCCCTCCTCATTCTCTTGCTCCTTGGGGAACTTCAATCCCTCTTCTCTTACACCTCTTACAAACCCCTTGTCCTAGCATAACCCCTGAATGTGCCACCAGCACAGCTCATGCCCAAGTGGCTTCCTACAAAGCCTGGAAGAAACGGACGACACACAACTGTGCCTCACCACGTAGGCCACGGGGTTTATGCGGGGGAACAAAGAGGGGACGCACCTTGCACAAGGATGGCTCTCCACGTAAGCCATGGGGTTCATGAGGCGGGCGTCGCCAGAGGCTGCCCGGATGACTTGTTGCACTGCATGGCTGCGTGCGTTGGCCCAATGGTCAAAGCTGATGACGGAGCCTTGCTGTCCCACAGGCGGAGGCGCACCTGCGAGGGCCGGCGTGTGAAAGCGGCCTTGCTGGGGATAGTGTGTAGAGGCACCCTTGTGGGGGTAAGTGTGTGAAAGCAGCCTTGCAGGGGATAGTGCGTTAAAGCGGGCTTGCAGGGGTGCGTAAAAGTAGCCTTCCTGTCTCATATGTGGAGGCGCGCCTGCAGGATGGTGTGTAAAAGCACTGTTTTCGTATTTTTACAAATCATGTGCAAGAAAGGTCAAGCAAGAAGCACGCGTTTAGCAAGTGCTGACGACAGCTTCAACGGCTGTGCTACTGCACTGCAAGTCTTCTTTCTTTTGACATGACTTGAAAGGAAGAACACAGTCACCATTTAGAACTGAGCGAAATTGCCACAAATGCTTCAATGTACCAAGCAGGAAGGCTCGACTTTCTACCCACGGGGAGACATCACATAAATGTTCTCTGTTATGATCATCCTTGAATTTTTTGTGTCGGTTCCACACACCGGAGGACATCACACAGCACAGAAATCGATTCTTTATGTCAACGCCATGTACTGTATATGGTGTTGCTGCATGCATAGTGACTGTGAATGCATCGATACTACTAATCCTATCACAAACTCAAATGCACGCAATTTGCACACGTGTATAAACGCAATGAGCCTGCTCAGCCACGGCAGCACCCTCAAACGGCACCAGCGCAGTACAGCTTTCGACCAAACATCTGCAGGCAATGAAACAGCAATCCCATCAACAGATCAAGATCCATGCGCTTAGCACCTCATGCGTGGCCTGCAGGGTTGGCGGATTCTGCATATACATGCCATTTATTCAAGCTTTTTAGCAGGGAAGATGTAAACATAGATAACTGTATAAATTTAATTATCTATATTTGCTTTTTCTACGGAAACATATTTATCTGGAATTGGCACCTCAAGCGTGACCTGCCATTGCTGCAACCATAAATAACTTAAGCCCCACTACACATACCACAATGCCTGAGAGCGTCGTGCTTGTGTTCTGCCAGCACTGTGGCCCCTGAATAACAACTTTGCCTACATGCCTGCGATAAAGCTTCATCAAACCATGGACTAAAAGTTCTTTTGCCCTTTAAATTAAAGCCTATCACAGAAGTGGGTGTCCGGGTTTACTGCTGGCACAGCATTGCATTCTTATAAGCCCTATCACTACCAACGTAGACAACCATCCATATGATGTGAGCACCGCTATTGTGTTCAGCCAGAACTCCCCAGCGCAGCACTGCAACACTCATGCCTCACAGCACACTCAAACACGCCCCAATGCCACCAAACAAGCCCTATCACCACCAGCAAAACACGCACCCATGTGTGTGAGTGCCACGATCGTGTTCAGCCAGCACTGCGGCCCCAGCGCAGCGCTCACGCCTCTCAGCGCAGGCAGTTCAGCACCCCCGCCTGCAGCCCCCCCTCCAGGACCTGGGGGGCCTACCATGCCAGGGGAGGTGGCATCCAGGCGGTCCACGTATACCACCAGGTCAGGCTTGTGCTTCCGGTAAGCCCTGCAAGTACGGACACATGCCATCCATGCATGCGAGCACTGGGTTATGACACAGTGCCCAGGCGGTGCACGCACACCACCAGGTCGGGCTTGTGCCTCCGGTAAGCCCTGCAAGCACGGACACATGCCATCCATGCATGCGAGCACTGGGTCATGACACAGTGCCCAGGCGGTGCACGCACACCACCAGGTCGGGCTTGTGCCTCCGGTAAGTCCTGCACGCACACATGCAATCCATGCATGCGAGCACAGACCACCAGGGTCATGATACAGCATCCAGATGGTCCACCAGAACCAGGTCCAGTTTGTGCGTTTGGTACAAAACAAGCACACATTGACCACCAGGCTCACAATCCAGATTGCTCGCACGATGAAACGCTCGCCTTCCTTTGTTACAACAAAGAACGCTGATCCGTGCCTGGACCAAAACAAAGGGCAGAGTGGGCACCCTAACTTCAGCGCGTGCTCCTGTTGTGCCCTGCTGCAAACTGGGAAAATACTTGGTTGGTCCTGACCGGCACTGCTGCTGACGCACGCACCTGCGGACCTGCCAAGTGACCATCCCCATTTTGGTGTGTGTTCCTGCCATGCACTGCAACAGACAGGGAAGAACACTTGCTGCTCATGTTGTACACTCCTGCTCATGCGCGCACCTGCGGATCTGCCGCAGCACACGCGCGTTTGCAGCTGAGTCCCCCGCTGCTGCCCGCAGCCCTGGAGTGTCAATGATCTCCAGCTTCACGCCCTGGCAGGTGCCCTGCAAGAGTCAGCAATAAAATTCAATGGATGAGCTGCCAATGCAAGAGCAGCGTGCTCTCCAGCTTCACGCTCTGGCAGGTGCCCTGCAGTTAGTCACGTCCATATCATTCTGCCCATTAAAAAGCAGCGTGTTTCCCAGCTTCATGCCCTGGCACGACATGTGAATAAATCCACGCTCCCCATGAATAAGCTGCCAATGTATGGAATGCATTTGATGACCTCAAGCCCAACACGCTGACAGATGCCCTGTAGCCAGCCAAGATCAACACTGGCTCCCCATGCACAACCTGGGCGTATCAGAGTGTCGCACAGTACGACATAAAGCGTTATCCCGGCGCCCTTTAGCCAGCCAAGATCAACACTCGCTCCCCATGAACAACCTTGGCGCATTAGAGTGTCGCACAGTACGACATAAAGCGTTGTTCTGGCGCCCTTTAGCCAGCCAAGATCGACACTCGCTCCCCATGAACAACCTTGGCATATCAGAGTGTTGCACAGTACGACATGAAGCATGGTTCTAGTGCCCTGTAGCCAGCCAAGATCAACACTGGCTCCCCATTTACAACCTTAGCGTATCAGAGTGCTTCACAGTGCGACACGAAGCATTGTTCTAGTGCGCATTTACAACCTGATCAGAGTGCTTCACAGTGCGACACGAAGCATTGTTCTAGTGCGCATTTACAACCTTGTCAGTGTGCGCATTTACAACCTTGTCAGAGTGCTTCACAGTGCGACACGAAGCATTGTTCTAGTGCCCTGTAGCCAGTCACTACCTTTTGACGCTGCCACTGACTCGAGCTACACATGCCCACCCAACATGACCTGCCTCTAGAAAACCAGCAAGCAAGCATGAACCTAGCGCCCAAGAGCTCGCAGTGGCAAGTGCGCTGCAGACGAGCTGCACACGCTGCATGGCGTGAATGCTAGCAGCAGCTGCAAATCATGGCCAGCCTTTCAAAACCCCAGGCTAGCAGTCAGTCGGTCTGACTGGAGGCCTGTCTTGTTTCTGCGACCTGTAACCATGGCCAGCCTTTTAAAACCCCAGGCTAGCAGTCAGTCGGTCTGACTGGAGGCCTGTCTTGTTTCTGCGACCTGTAACCATGGCCAGCCTTTTAAAACCCCAGGCTAGCAGTCAGTCGGTCTGACTGGAGGCCTGTCTTGTTTCTGCGACCTGTAACCATGGCCAGCCTTTCAAAACCCCAGGCTAGCAGTCAGTCGGTCTGGCTGGAGGCCTTTCTTGTTTCTGCGACCTGTAACCTTACCAAGCCCTGGGCCCTGTAGGCCAGCACTTGCTGCTGCAGTCCCTTACATGACTGTACACATGGATGCACTCTAGAGCTCGCATGACCAGACTTTTGAAAGACACCAGTGGCAAAGGAGCGCAAGCACACATACACACACACACACACACATGCACACCTCACTGCAAGCCTGCGGCCAATCTGTGCAAGCCTCCGATGCTCGCATGAAAGGGACGCCAAAATGGACCTGAATTCTTGAAGGCCTGATGCACAAGCTGTTGTCTCTATCAGGCATAACATCCAAAATGCACCTTCATCACTGCCACATATTTTAAGGCACCAAGGATTGCATGTACCACACGTACCTTCATCACTGTCACGTCTTTCGAGGCACCTCCATCATTGCCACATGCTTTGAGGCACCAAGGAATGGACCCACCGCACAAACCTTCATCACTGTCACGTCTTTCGAGGCACCTCCATCATTGCCACATGCTTTGAGGCACCAAGGAATGGACCCACCGCACAAACCTTCATCACTGTCACATCTTTTGAGGCACCTCCATTACTGCCACATGCTTTGAGGCACCAAGGAATGGACCCACCACACAAACCTTCATCACTGTCACATCTTTGGAGGCACCTCCATTACTGCCACATGCTTTGAGGCACCAAGGAATGGACCCACCACACACACCTTCATCACTGTCACATCTTTGGAGGCACCTCCATTACTGCCACATGCTTTGAGGCACCAAGGAATGGACCCACCACACACACCTTCATCACTGTCACGTCTTTGGAGGCACCTCCATCATTGCCACATGCTTTGAGGCACCAAGGAATGGACCCACCGCACACACCTTCATCATTGTCACGTCTTTGGAGGCACCTCCATCATTGCCACATGCTTTGAGGCACCAAGGAATGGACCCACCACACACACCTTCATCACTGTCACGTCTTTGGAGGCACCAAGGATCGGGTCTACCACCTGCCAGGTCTCGTTTCCTAGCAGGGAGTGTGCCAACTGTGTCTTGCCGGTGCCTGTGGACATAGGAGGACAGTTACAAAGAGGGCGCTTAACGTCATTGTGTACCAATGTCATTGTGCTGTCTGCAACTAAGTTAAGGAGGCAGTCATGTGATGTATACCCACGATCGAGCACTGAGCTTACAACCACACCAGCCCAGCAGAGGGCGCTTGAGTTGCATCCTGTTTGACCTGCAACCATTTTGAACTGCGACCGCTTCAAGCTGCGGCAACTTTTCCAAGCTGCAACCACTCTTTGAGTTTCATAAGTCTTAGCTGCATCCCATTTTGAGTTGCATGCAGTTTGAGCTGTGACCGCTGTGAGCTGCGTACGGTTTGAGCTGCATCTGCTTTGCATTGCATGGAATTTAAACTGTGTCCTGCTAGCGCTGACCAGTAGGAGGTCAGGTGCGGATGATGGGATACATCTTCTCTGGAATAAACTTGTAGGCAGCCCAGTCAATCAGCCAGGCAAGGTCCGTCAATGGTGCGCATCTTAAATGCATATGTGGGGACTATGGCACATGTGGAGAGTGTGGCGCATGCAGAGAGTGTGGCGCATGCAAAGAGTGTGGCACATGCGGAGAGTGTGGCGGGGGAAGGGCAAAGCTGTTCCAAACACTTCAGCCCAGCATGTGAGATCCGTACCTCACAGCTGACAAGGGTTTAGAAGGAGAAGAGGAGCCGCTTCAAGCGGGCCTGGGCGAGAACAACAAGCACCTCCGCAATGCCACAATGGCTTTCACAGCTTGCCTAAAAGGATTGAAACAGAGAGCACATTGCAGATTGAATGCAGCCAGCACCCACCTCGTACTCCTGTGCGTATCAAAAAAAGTGCCCAAGCGCACTTGATAGGGGACGACATTATGGGTATGAGCCTGAAACAGCAAAATCTCATGAAGAGACCAAAAGTCAGGCGCCACATCCTTGTGTGACATCCTACCTTTTGCCAGCCAGCCCACTTCTGAACATACCACCTGAAAGCTAGTTAAAAATCATGAGCTGGTCCCATTTGGTGACCTCTGCTGCGCGCTAGGCCTGCATGTTTTCATGCTCAGCCAGCCAGACTCAACTCCTGTGTGCTCAAACCCTCCAGCTGCACCCCCGAGCCTGTAGGTGGACCCCAGGATACGCCCTGAGAGCACAGGCGGCCACCTGATGCGAGCTGGCAGGGGGCTGTTTTGGGGGGCGCTCCAAAGCAAGCACGGAGGAGTGCTGAGGATAGGAACGGCTTTCTATTAGGCGCTTTAGCAGGGTGTTGGGGCGGGGTCCAAATTTAAAAAGGTTTAAACATTTCAGTGGTGAGAAGAATTCTGAAACTGAAGCCCAGCATTTCTTCAGGAAAAAAACATCAAACAATCCGCCCTTGATTTGGCTGGCAGCCCCTGTGTTGCCCAAACGAGGTACACAAACAAAAACTTTGGACAAATTAGCTCCAGGGATTTTGCGAAACCCAGCAGCTCCTCCCTGGCGCCTAGCATTGCAGTCCGCGTCGTCAAAGAAGTTGCTGAAGAAGTTGCTGAAGAAGTTCATATGTTGTTGCTGCTGACAGCCCCAGGCGTTGTCCAGGACAAACAGCGAGCACGGAGGTGGCCTATCGGGGCCTGGCCGGACCTCCCTGCTTTTGTGTGCCTCTCTGTGGGAAAAAATCTGACAAGCACCAAGGGCCCCGCAACAACCCAAAATCACTTGTAATACTACCAGCAGTCTACCTACACAGTCGCTGCTGAAGTATGGGCCTGAGCAGGCTCCCTCTCAAAAATGGCATTTACCAGGAGTGACCAAAAAGTGCGAGCATCGAGCACATGTTGCACTCCAAAATTTTAAAAGTGATAGACATCTGCATACTCGAAACGTGAGTTGGTATGTCCAAATGAGAGAAATGCCAGATTTTGGTGCATAGAGCTCTACCTGAGCCACACCCTGGTGTCCCCAACATGCCAAACCAGACCTTTGCTCCAAACTAGCAACTCCTCATGCTCAGAAATGGGCTTAGAACTGTCCGGCAAGATATCACCCAAAGTTGGCATAGATTGTGGCGCCTGATAAAAATATACTTTTGGTCAAGTGGGAAGGCTATCCCCCGTGGGAAAGAGCTGAAGAACAAGCACCTCCTCGGGCCTGTTTCTTTGGGTTTGCTTCCCTGCAAGGTCACCCCCCCCAGTTCACTCATTGTAACCTTACCTGCAAGGCCGATGAACATCATCTTCACACAGAAGTCCAAGGGTGCCCCCGCGCCTGCCTCCGCCTCCAGCTTTGAAGCCTCGCGCGTGGCGATGGAGGCAGGGTCAGGACGCCGAGCTGCACGCCTCCAGGGAGCACGCAGCTTCTCTGCAAGGGCAAGCCTGCATGTGCACACGTGTGCGTGTGTGTGTGTGTGTGTGTGTGCGCGCGCGCGCACCTGCAGTTCATCAAATGCAACTTCAGCAACACCTCCAAGTTCAAGGTCACGCTGCTTGTTCGACAAGCATGCAAGCTGGGGAAGTGAGAGCTGACCCCAAGCAGTTCCCAACCAAAAACACCTCACGCATTGACAAGCTGTATCGTGTTTTTACGGGACTGTGCAGAGCCCTTTGAAGACCTCATCAGCCCAATGGAGAGATCACGTTGCCTGTGCAGCAGGCCTTTTTTTTCCGCGTATAAGTAATACGATCGTATTAAAATCCGGGATTTTGAAAGTTGAAATTCGTATTAAAATGGGTGATGTGCCCCGAAGAGGCGCATCGACCATTTTGGCCCCCTTTCAGACCTCTGAAGGGACCTGGATTCGGGCATCAGCGGTCAGCAGCAAGTAAGTCGTCGTTTTAGCAGCTCAACGCAATGCAAGTCGTCCTTTTTGAGCAAGGAGTGAGCAACAGTCTGGACCGAGGCTTGCTGGGTGCAGGGGTGATGCTGACAAGCTTGAGAAGTGGGATAGCAGCATTAGCTGCACAGTGGGAGCAGCAGCACACTTGAGCATGAGCCAGCATGGAAGAAGCAGGCTCCAGTGCATGCAACAGTGACAAGCATGGAGTTTGATTTGATGTCCTCCCTAGACCCTGTTGCAACTGGCAGGTGGCTAGACGCAAAAAAGCATGGAGGATGCGGGCTAGGAGGGGATGTTTGTTACGCAAAGTCTGCTTGGCGGGACCATGGGACCCTTAAATTTTCATAACTTGAACATTTGAAGGTGCACAGATGTTAACACTTTCTTGCTAGATGGACTGTTTGGCATGCAAAGCGTATGAGCAGGTGATGAACATGGAGTTGTGCGTGTTATTTAAGCGCTAAGGCACAGTACAGTGCAGCAGTAAGGGAAGTAGATGTTACCTTGCCGCGAGGCCGCAGGCCTCGCGGCGGGCTTGGTTGGGGGGCAAAGTATTAAAATGGCACTTCTCATAAAGGGAGATTTCCCTCATAGTATTGAAATCTCGGTTGTGCCAAAACGAAAAAAAAAGGCCTGCTGTGCAGTTTTCTTCCCTTACTTTTCTCGTTTGATTCTATTTTTCCTTCCCTTTCTTTTTAAGCCCTGGCTTTTAGCAAGAAGCAAGGGGCGTCAAGGGAGTGGAGAAGGAGATGATTAAGGCGACAGCAGCTGTTGCTAGCGGCAAAAGCAGCAAGGGTTTGAAGAGAAGTCATTGGAGAACGAGCACTCACATTTAGAGGGCTACAATTATGCACAAGCCCCACAACCACAGCATCAGCAGCCATTGACGTGCTGTGTGAAACATGCTTTTTGATAGCCTGCCTTGCAATGCAAAGCAATGGAGGATGTGCTCATGTTTGCAGGGAGATGTAGGACCAAGCACACCATTGATGCTGAAGCAACAATCATGCCACATGGAAAAAGATGGCAAGGAAGCCCCTACCTCCAACTGGTCCGTAACCTGGTTTGCTTGTGTTTCAGTAGACGAAACTTGTTTATACCAGATGCACAACACAATCACATCTCAAGATCTTGAACGTGCTAGGCAGGGATTGACGTGTTGCCCCATCCTTTCACATGTCATTTCAGAACTGCAACACGACCAGCAAAAGGGCCCGTTGAATCCATCTCGTGCTCACAGCATTGAAATCCGGTATCCAACACAATTGCTTGCAGCAAGAGGAGCTTCACCTGTGCAGCTTCAGCTGCTTCAGCCAAGCTGCCCCAGTAGGCATGTGCAGCTAAATAATTCCCTCTCCCTTCCTTTCCAACCTGTACAGCAGTTTCTGCAGGAGACCATTGTCAGCATCATAGCCCAACGTTGGGACTGTCCTTGATCCTACAGGACTCAATTCTTGCATTCAACGGACAAGTGTGTGCAGTCAGAAGAGCCCCACCTGTACAGCACTTGTCGCACAAGGCCGTTGTCAGCGTCATAGCCCAATCGCTGTGCAGCGCGGATGAGGGACACTCGGATACCATGGATGCGCCGCCGCACCTGTAACGCATGGATCCAAAATTGTTTGGGGGAAGGTTCAAGCAAACCCAACCCAGACATATGCAGGCAACCTGGCATCGGGTAATGCGGAACGCACAGGCACCATACGACAAATAAAACCCTCCAAACACGTGTTTCAAACTTTCTAACGTACCGGGGCCCACACGGTAATACAAAGGCAAGCAACAACTTGGATGACATTTGCAATATGGCATACTTACATGAAAATGGCAATCTCGATAGATCACAGCACAATTGCAATCTGGTGCTGGACATGTTATGTCAGCTGAGTCATAGGTACTCAGAAAGTCCCTCCAAACCTTGCAAGCAATCAAGCATGACCTCTTACAATCTCACTTGCCATCCAAGCAGGGATGCACTCAATCAACGACAGACAGGCTCAGGGACGCCCATTACTCATGTGCCAAGTTTGCAGGTGCCTCTAGCCACTCACCTCCTTAATGTCTTCAGGCTCCTCTGGGTCTAACACAGGGCCACTGGCCGGCACCACTGCAACAAACCACAAGCAGCCAGCAACATGCACATGAGGAAGCAGGCGTAAGACAAGACAGGCACCACTGCACCATCAAAGCAGCCAGCCATGTGGGCATGAAAAGCGGGTATGAGGATGTGCAAAATGCGCACGAGTTTTGGAGAAAGGATGCCACTGGCAGGCACCAATGCAACACCACAAGCAGCCAGTGGCGAGCACGTGAAAAGCGGGATGCTAGTGCGCAAAATGCGCATGGCTATTCAGAAGTGGATGCCACTGGCAGACACCACTGCACCATAAGCAAGCAGCAACATACGCAAGAGAATGCAGGCACCACTGCACCACCACAAGCAGTCAGCAACATGCACAAAAAGCAGGCACGAGGATGCGCAAAACCTGCATGAGTAATGAGAATCGGATGCCACTGGCAGGCACCATTGCACCGCCACAAGCAGCCAACATGTGCGCATGAGAAAGCAGGCAGGAGGACGTGCTAAGACAAATGAATTCACGCTTAATCTCATATATGCACCCCTTCAAGCATCTGGCCTCATCTTCACTCAAGCAATCCAGGGACTAAACAATTCTCAGGGGCTGCATAGGAGAGCCAACACAGGTGGCCAGATCACCGGCGCTATTGTCCCAGTGGCATGGCTACGTGCTGTCACACCCTCCACACCTTTCCCCTGATCACATGTCATTATATTCCCCCAACCATCTTTGTCTCATCACTTAAGATGCTCACGAGCAACAGAGCAACTTGCTATACTGTTGCATGTGCTCGCAGCACACACGCACTACACATGGCGGCCAGCACACACACCTTGGCGAGGCGGCAAGACCGGCATGAAGCCGGAGCTCCCTCTCCCTCCTCCACTCATGCTGCTGGCACCGCTACTGCTACCAACAGCACCATCTGCAGTGCTGCTTGCAGGGGCTGCCCCATTTGCACTAGGACTGGCGCCCGCAGCGCCTCCTTCATTAGTTTTAGCGGGCCGAGCAGGCAATGCTGGCCCTCCAATTGGTGCTCTGTTGCCTCCATGTCGCTCTGCTGCTGGTGCTGCTGCTTTGCAGGAAGATGGACTGCTGGCATCTGTGGCATGACACCTGTTGCTGGTCATGGGGTCATGGGCTTGCTCATGCCCATTTCCCTGCCGCTGTTGCTGTTGCTGCTCCTGCTGCTGCTGCTGTTTCGGAGCAGACACTTTTGGCGGTCTGGCTGGAAGCATTGGGCCCCTGTGCACGCTGCCCGCTGTGTTGCTTTGCGAGTTGATGTCGGGCGTGCCCTGCGAAGACTGTGAAGATGGATTTGATGCGGCTACCCCCTGCAGCTCAGGAGCACCCTCAGCGGTGGGAACTGGGCTCTGTTCTTTGTTGTCTACCATTCTTGGTTGGTTGATTGACCCTTCTCTCTATTCTGCATGGAGGCAATTGAAAGATGGCATCATTGCATGGGAACACCTTCCATCAAACAGGAGTTGAACTGGCTGTGCACTGTGTGAGGAGCATGATCAGCAATTGGCTCACATCAACTCTCAGTCCAGTTCCGGTACTTCTGCTTCCTCATCCCGGCATTACGAGCTGCCAGCACAAGTATTTGTTCGGAGCCGTTTAAAATTTTTATTTTCTGTCTATTTTTATTACAGCAATTGCTCTTGAAGTACAGCCCAGCGAGTGTGCGGAATAGGCAATTGGCAGCAACGCAATGATGATCTCTGGCGGTGCAGCCCATGCAGCCACAAGCAGGCCACCCAATGCCAATTCCCTTCCACAGAGGAACATCCCAGCACCTCTACCTCGTGCAGCAGTTTGCAGCTCCCATACCCCGCAGCAACCTGTGGCCTTCAGCAGCAGCCCATGTCGTCATCGCCGTGCGTTGAGAGTATATGCAGCAGCTGAGCCTCCGCAAGCTCCAGACAGCACCTCACCAAAGCAGCCTCAGATGGGTATTCCAGGCCTCATCCCACAAGGTGCGAGCTCATGTGAGCTCATGAGCGCTCTCAGGGCCCATTTTTCCCTCCTGTCCACAGTGCACCCAGCTCCACAGTCACACAATTCCAGGTGGTTGCAAACGGGCACACACGCGCACACACACACACACACACACACACACACACACACACACACACACACACACACACACACACACACACACACACAAACACACACACACACACAAACACACACACACAGACACACCATCCATGAGACTCTTCATAGCTTTTAGACACAAAGCTGTAGAATATGCATTATCTTCTAAATATGGATATTAATCAGTACCTCAGTACAGAAGAGAAAGGAAGGGAACTCTTCAACCTTCAATCAGGTACCTTCAAGAAATGGTTTTCCTCCTCTGTGCATAAACCTTTTAAGTGCTCTTGCATGTGTCCTGTTGGCATCCTTGCGTGACCTTGAAGTTGATGGCCCATGAATGCGCACCTGCACTCACATACTGTCACACGCCCCCTCTATCACATACACACGCGCGCGCGCATCCTTTCTCTCGCACGAGCAAGCACTCTCTTGTCTGACTGGAAGTGTGTTGCTAACTATGCTTATGCAGATGTGAAACTGGAAATCAAGAGCGAGCAAGAGAGTGATGACATTGAATGGTGAGAAAGATGTACGTGTTTGTGTGTGCGTGTGTTGTGTGCGTATGTGTGTGCGTGTGCGCGCGTGTGTGCGTGTGTGTGTGTATGTGTGTGTGAAGTGTTAGAAATCTGCTTACCTGCACTACGGGCAAGCAAGGACCTTGCGTTGCTGATGTCTGGATGAGAAACCTGGTATTTGGCTCTTCTATTGGTGGCCTGCTCTCATGTGGGCCTTTAAATGTTGTTGTTGGCCCGTCCCGTGCTCTTGTTCGTCAACACCTGCCGCTGGTTTATGAGCAGTTATAATTAAGCAATGGGCATAAAGAGTCATGCCTCCTGTTGGCAAGGGCATCCTTGAGTTGTGGCACCATAGGCAGATTTTCAGGAGGAGAGAGGAAATGGGCAATGAGCACAGAAAATCTAAACATCCTGTATATTAAAAGAACGGAAAGAAGGAAGTCAAAATGTTGCCTTTTTAGCACCCCTTGTGCTGGATTTTCTCTAAGGGAAAAGGCTGAAATCCTGTATCTACCAACCACTGGGTCTTTTCACTCCATTGTTTTTGCAGTGATATTATTTTGATAAAAGGACACCAAATCACAAAAAACATCCAATTTGGTGCAGCATGTGGTTCGGAATGGACATGTGTGGTGGTAAAAAGTAGTAAGGTTTACGCAGCGGCCAATTAGGCACGTTGCTCCCAACTTGCAGAATTGAAGCTTGGGTGCATTGGATAGCACATGTTGGTGCTAAGCTTAAAAGCTGCAAACAGGGGGCACCTTGCTCTTGGAACATTTGAGAAGTACCCCATTTGGGGCCCCCGTCGCCCCCCTCTGAAAAACTACCCGATTTGATGCAGTGGGTGGTCAGATGTGGAGTTTTGGCGGTGAAAATTAGGATTCACGCTGCAGCTAACTAGGCATGTGCGCCATAACTGGCAGTTTAACAACCTTAGTGCTATAGACCAGAGGAACTTCAGTTTCAAAGCTTTCAGTTATGGCGCACATATGCGGGGAGCATGCAGAAATGGCTGGTTTTGGGACTCCAGCCCCTCTGCCATTCTGGCAGGAAAAGCTGGATTTTCATACTTGCACCAAATGACCAGCACTCCTACATGTTAGCTGCTCTTAGGTCGTTTAATCATGCTGCGATGTCAGATCTGGGGGGGGAGGGGTCTGGGGGAGCTTGTTGGTGGGGGGCATCCATCAGAAAGGATGCAGGTGCGGAAGGAGGGACTTCGGTCAGCTTGCCCACGCTGCAAGGTTACTCCCCCGATTAGGCACAGAGTTGCGGGCAGCAATAGCGCTTCTATTGGATCTTAAATTGACCCAACTCAATCAATGGTCTGGCCGAAGATCAGCACGCTGAAGTGTTTGCTCACAGCGAATTTTCACGGTCCGGGGATAATATCTGGCCCGGCTCTGCACCAGAGTTGCAGGCCATGAAAAAATGACATGAATTTTCAGGTTGCAGATTTTTGAAGCGGCTGAGGAACGTCATCTGTTTTGGTGTAAAACAGCTGATTTTCCAGATTTCCATTCTTGCCCTGCCGCTCCACCTCACCCCAACTTCTGTACCGACTTGTAGGGAAAGCAATTAGCTATCTAACGCATTTTCAGGTCCTGGAATGGTGCAGGGGGCGCTGAGATATGGTCAAAAACGTAAGTTAGACAGTTTGGCTCGACTTGGGGGAGTCCGTTCGTGGGGACGACCATAAATGTATGGATTTGGCCAACCCTAACCATGATTTTTTGCTCTTTCTGTGCCTCTGACAAGAAAAGGAAATATAAGGAAAAAGTTATGAGCTGTGCCTGCATAAGAGGGCTGCTTTGCTTGTGCCTCTGACAAGCTGTACACAGCTTGGAATGCCATGTCCTGCAGGGGAAGGCCAGGCGTCAGCAGCCTCTGTACTTGCAGGAATACAGAGACTAAAAAACACTGTGTTTCCCCTCTGCGGTTGCGGGAATCCAGAAACAAATACGCTGCGCTCCCCTTTTGTGATCGCAGGAATCCAGAAACAAAGACACTGCGCTTTCCTTCTGTGCTTGGTGGCTCTGAGCCAGGCGCTAGAAGAACGAAGCTCGTGGTCTTCACCTGTGATAAATGTGGTATGTGCTGGGCCTCTTCCTTCAAGCCTTGAGAGCACCAGCATGCGCTTATAACCCCTGCACTCTTTTGTAGGGTGTTTCGAGTCCTCATAAGCTTAAGTGCCCCGCCTTCCAGCATCTTCGCATGAACTAGAGTGGTCCACTGATTTGAGGTCTATACTGTCAACATCAGGCTCTGCGCATTAGTTTTCCCAGCCTGACCATCAGCCAATGGTGTGCAGGGCTGTACACCATTGGCTGATATGTGGCAGAAGAGCCGAAACAAATCCTTTACCATCAACTGCCGCCTGCTTTATTAGAAGCTGCTCGACAACTTGCCAAAGGGGTAATATGGGCTGCCTTGCAAACAAGAGCAGAGCTGCGCCGCCTCACTTTGCTTTTCTTTGGTCTTTGCGTGCGAAAGGCAGCTTTCAATGATTCATCCCATGTTAATGTTTAAAAACGAGTGCACTGGTCCTGTGATTTGCTCATTGGTTTTGTTGATGTAAGCCCTGGAACCTGCTGGATGGGTGTGCCCGCATCATCTATGTCTGCCGAATCACACCTGCTGTTTGGATGTTCTCACCTATATCTATTGAATCATACCTGCTGACTGGATGCACTCGTTTCATCCTTATATGCCATGCTACGCAGGAGGGCGCACTGCACGCAACGTGAATCCAATAGCCTGGGAGAAGGGTTTTGTGATGGGCCAGTGCGCGCAGTGTGAGGTGGGGAATTCCACAGACGATTATTGGAACAGTCAGGCCATTTGAGAGCAAGAGTGTCAATTGGGAAAGAAGAAAGCCCTGTGCCCAATTTTGCAGTGGTAGTCTGCAACAAATAAGAGACTTGATGAAATGAGTGTTTCACAGACGAAAGGGCCTTGCTCGGCTTGCGTTCTGTGTGCAAGCTGCTCATGCTGAGCTCAATGGCAAGGCTTCTTTTTATGGGATTTTTCACCTGTTGCAAACATGTGCACACACACATTAGGAAAACGCACCATAACTCTCTTACCTGGACCTTTTTCCTTATGCTATGGGTTGAATGCCCCATGTACAGCGTACTGTATTGAGAGTAGCGGGATCATGGGAGGGCAAAGATGTGACGTGATTTCACCTCAGCGTTCCCGAAGTTGTTCCAAGCCCCCGCGGGGTGCCTGAGGCCAAAGGCCGAAGGCCGCCCCAGCGGCGGACTTCCACTGCCGCTGCCTTGCTAACGCGAGTGCGTGCTGGATAACCGTCAATTTATTCCTATCCTATATAATCTAAATAAGCGCTCTGTAGCCTCACAAGCGCCACAGCGAATGTTACGCTTCACCCCGGATGCACCCCGCGTGGCAAGAATTGTTTTTTACGACTTCTTAATAAATACTTCGCCTAAAATAATGCAAACACGGACGCAGCACTGGTATCTCTTGACTTCGTTGCCAAGGCAGCAGCTCAGGACTTCAATTCTCTATTAAATATCAAATGCTTCTTCACCCTGCATAAGCACTTCCACACAAGGCTCCACTCCAGTGCACAGCATCCAGTGCACAGCAGTGTGATGCATGCAAGCTCAGGGTACAGCCACTACCCGCGCAGCAGGCCTACAGGTGAACATGTACGTACAATGCTGCAGCCTCCTGGTCCTGGTCAGCCTGAAGGCGCAGCTGTTGCTCTACTCAGGTCACAACATGGTGGCATGCTGATGGGCAAACACACGCAGATGGGCAAGCAGGGGGACACCCAGTGCACTGGTGCAGCACGTACACATGCTTAATGCTAGGGAACATGTTTCCAGCAGTGATGGCCGATGTATGCTTCTTGAGCAATTCTGCTTGGCTCAGGACATAAGTCAATGCACTGCATGTTGAACACAACGCAGCGCGCGGCCCCGCGGCTTGGGATTTACTTCTTGCTGTTTTGCAAGCCGCGGAGCAGGATGTTGCACTCAGGGTCCCGCCGCCACCGCATCAGCCAGCATTTTGCACTGGAATGTCAATGATGTTCTGCTCTTGCTCTCCTTGCGCTCAGGTGTGGCATGTGCTTTCGTCTAATGATCCAAAGATCTATGAGGAAATTCGGTACAACGAACCCAAAAATAAGGCAGCCTATGCAGGCATGGCTGCAGCAGGCACAGGTAGGCCAGAATTTGGAACACCCATATGGCTCTGAAAAAAAGGGGATGCATTTGTGCAGTTTTGGTGCATTTGACAATCGTCCACAATCCCAGGAAATCGCCCATGGATCTCTTCCTACTTTCTAGTCTCTTCCCAAGGCGAGTCCCTTGTTGCCGTTTCATCTCAGTGCGCAGTACTTTCCGTGCTTTCCTTACTTTTTTGGTCCGACAATGAGTTTTCAAAGTGGGCGGTGCCATATCCCAAGCAAGAGCTGTACTCACACTTTCCCCTAACTAGCTAATCATGCATAATTGTTCTTTGCTTTTGTCGTGTAAATGATGACAACTGTGAATTACCAGAATGATGGTGTCTTTCCCCCCTACTTTTTTTTGCAGCAGCAGCAGCAGCAGCTGGTATGGCTGGAAGCATTGGCAGCTTGGACAGTCAAGCCACAGAAGACGCCACAGAACCAGAGTCTGACTCTGAATTCATGAGTGATATGAGTGACACGGAAGGGGGAAACGAGTGTGATGAAGAATGTGAGCTGCCATGGTGAAATTAGCTCCGTGATGCTTGAGTCGTGCTTAACAATGATTGAAGGGTTACCTTAAAGAAGCAATACCATTTTATTGGATTTCTGACCTAGCCAGTTAACTTCTGCATTTTCAACACTTCTGGGGCTGTTCTATATTGCTGGTAGGGCTTTTGCTCATTAATAGCTAAATTTGTTGAACGAGAGTTTGAGCCAACGGAGGCTGTTTGCAAACCCTTGCTTCCTCATTGAGGCAGACTCCAAGAAATTAAATATTTTTATCCACCCTCTCTGCCGCTTTGGCGTCATCATTGTTTTCTTATCAGGGTTATTATAGAACCTGTATTACCTTAGCCGTACTAAACTGGGACTCACATGCCCACCTATGTTACAGGTTACAAGGGTTACAAGGGGAAAAAGGCCTCAGTCAAGACGTTTGACTGCTAGCCTGTTCATAAATACACATGAGGTCATGAAGAAAAAAAGAAAGTTTGTTGTTATCCTGGTTTAGAAAAAAATTGATATCCTGGGAATTCGCATGGTGAATGGTGCCTAGACAGGACATCCTGTGGGAGACGTGGAGGTGTAGGAAAGAGAAGTTGTGTTCAAAAAGTGAGGCATACTTTTGATGGAGAGAGCAGACCTGGGGATTGGAGCATCTGAACAACACATGTTTTTCATCTTGTATGTCATCAGAATCACAGATATCACAGACCGGAGAAGTACTATTGGACCAAGTAGCCTGTTCAACTCGGAGAGCGTGTACCCGCAGCTTGAATCTGGCAGTGTTGCGAAGGACATGATGGGGAAGATCCAAGTACATGTATTTAGGCATTGTATAAGGTGGATGAATGGCATGTGCACTTCTGACAGGGAGAGCGCACCATTGATGGTAAGTCAGCCGCTTACTGTTGCTTACTCTTGGATCAGGGGCTGTGAACTGGTTCCAATAGCCTAGGTGTCTAGATCTCAGGTCCACCACAAATTGACTGAGGTTCACAGGGTCACAAGCCATAATTTGACGTTTCATCAGATCCAAGTGAGCCAAAACATCCAGCGCAGATAAGAGGTGGTTACAGGTTACAGAAGCGAAAGGCCACCGGTCAAATTGCTAAATGCTAGCCTCTTCATCAGGAAGCACCTGTAAGAAAAGTGTCACTTGGTTTTTCTGATTCATGAAAGTAAACCCTCTAATTGAAAATGGTGATTAGAAGACAAGTAGTCATCTGAGAAGAAAAGAGAAATGCGCCAGATATTTCAGATCAATGGCCCCTTGGCAATGTTGTTGTTTTGTTCCTTCTTTGGTCAACTTGAAGTGAGGCCCATGCGTTTCCTTTTTAGGCACGATTTCATGGATGTGCATGCGCGCTCTTGAGCACTTGCACAGGTATATCAGACAGACACAGGGACACATTGTTGCTCTCTATGCTCCCTGCCTGCTATGGGCTTCTGGGAAGGGAGTGCTAGGCGTGCGGCAGTAAGGAACAGGAGGAGAGTTACAATGAGTTACAATGGGGTTTGACCTTCAGCCAGGTAGTTTGGCTGCTCGGTCTGCTCAACTGTTCCAACTGCACAAAAAATGTCCATGAGATCGGAAATAAAACGATAAGTGTCATTAGTTTGTTTCTGCAAGAAATGAATAGCATCCTCAGAGCTAGCTTGAGAATAGTAGAAAGTGCCTGAATCGTCCAGAAAAATTCTATAAGACGAGGGGAAGTCAGAAAATAACTGTGCATGAGCCCTTCGAAGAGAGCACACAGAAGCGCAAGAACAAAGGAACACAGCATGCTTTTCATCTTGGAGTCCTTGTTCACATTTATCACAAGTTGATGTGTGCTCCTGCCAAAGTGATGTCTCAACTCTTAGAGTATGAGCATGTAAGCGAAAACGTGCTATGTTTCTTAGCGTGCGCTTACCCAAATCAAGATGCAAATACCTGGGGACAAAAAAGGGCGCACCATGAACAGACAAGGGTCTCAAAGGGATTGCCATCCAGTGATGATATTTGGCTAATTTGTTCGTGTGGTCACCATGTTCTGCCAAGGCATCAGCATTCCACACACCTCGCAGCCTTTTTCTCAGATCAACCACAAACTCCCTCATGACTATAGGCTGCCCTGACCGAACACAATGAGTAAACACGTTGCACCTGTCCAAGCCTGTGCAGGCAGCCAAAAATTCTGAAGTCCAGCATTTATGGGAAAGACTGCTCATTTCAACATCTGCTTGCAGTACCTTACTGAGTGTAGTGCTGTTGCTGCGCAGTAAAGCATTGTAAAACCTAACTGCTGCACGAAACCAATAGAACTGTAAAGGTTCATGCCCACACTCGCGCAGTACAGACCAATTCGGAGTGGTGCGCTTTACCCCAAGGATACGCTTCAATAAGCACAGATGTACAGTTTGCAAAGGACAGTCCATTTCAGCTCCTTCTTTCATAAATCTAGTGCCCAAAATCTGGCATGCATACATGCTAGCAGGGAGAGCATATGCTTTAGTCAGCCAGAGCATGGTATGCGGCCTATCTGTCAGGCGGTGCTCAGATGCGAATTGCCTAATCCGTCTACAACCAGCTAGGAAAGGGGCACACATATACTCAGCAGTGGCTTGCGGGTTGCGTTGTTTTGTGAACAGCATGCCTAAATACCTAAAAGAATCTGCACACGCCAAACGAGCTCCACCTAACGTGAAAGCTGGCACATTATCACCCTTTGAATTAAAATGCACAATCTCAGACTTGGCAGTATTGATCACCAACCCTTTCCGCTGAGCATACGTATGTAGCCTATCTAACATCAGTTGGAGCTGATCAGGAAGGTTACTAGTGAGGCACAAATCGTCTGCATACAGCATGTGGGTGACTCGAACGTCCCTAGTGCCTGTAATAGCCCCTTGCACATTTTCTGCCAAGCAGTCCACGTCATTGATGTACAAGGAGAACAACAAAGGGGAAAGCGGGCAGCCTTGCTTAACTCCAAAATGGGGGCGCACACGAGCTTGCTTGCAGCCATCCACCAAGATATACTCATCATTAGCATACATGCTTTTAATGACAGCCAACAGGCACGCAGGCATACGAATGCGCTGCAGGTGAGTCCAAAGAGCTTCCCTAGGAATTGTATCATATGCCTGCTTGGAATCAATAAAAGCTGCATGCAGCCTTGGGGATGCATTTGGGCGCTTGATCTGAGCAGCACGCTGCAAGTGCCGCAAAATGAATATGGGCTGCTAAGTGTTACGGCCAGGGTAGAAGCCATATTGAGTGTCTGGAATCTTGTTTTTATCTTTACACCACCCAGTGACCACCTCCCTAAGAAC
This sequence comes from Dunaliella primolecta, assembly GCA_914767535.2. Lineage (NCBI taxonomy): Eukaryota > Viridiplantae > Chlorophyta > Chlorophyceae > Chlamydomonadales > Dunaliellaceae > Dunaliella > Dunaliella primolecta. The sequence continues at coordinate 10,644,377 of OU611756.1, read as the reverse complement.
GTTAGCATACAGCCTGTACAGGGTACCACTTACTGCGAGCATGCGATAATTCCCTGGGTCCAGCACAGAGCCCTTCTTGTAAAGAGGAGTTATCTTAGCCACTTTCCAACAAGCAGGAATCTCAGCCCTCTCCATCATGGCAGCAAACAGACGAGCAATGTAAGGAGCCAAAACATTCATCCTATCCGTGCCTCTACCATTAACTGCTGGGACCCTCTTTTCAGCGTACTTAATGAAGGGTGCTGCAACAGCATCAAAACCAGGGGATGTCCTAGCATTCAACTTACGCATGTGCTCGCAAACAATAGGGTACAAGGCAGCTGCATCAGGCAGTTCCATCACATCAGGTTCAGGCATCCATCGAGACTCAGCACCTTGACGGAAAAGCTGCTCAGGAGGCGGGTTGTTGCGCCCCAGGGGCACTGCCATATCCCGAGCTGGAGCTCCAGAGTTGCCAGTCCAACGTGCAGCAACCCGCTGTGCCACCCCACGCATGGCTCCAATAACGGACTCCACCCCTCTGCTAATGCTGTCCCACATTCCAGGCCTTCTACTTAAGGTGCTTTCAGGGCAGCTACCCATGGGGCTTGCTTGTTGATCAGGGATGTGAGGAGCGTTTCTTGCTGGACAAGTGGGGTGCCTGCCCACAAATCCGTTGGTATGCAAGGCGGCGTCCTGATAGTGTGTGCTTTCAGGGCAGCTACCCATGCCATGCATATGTGCTGCTTCTCTAGTTGAAGGAGAAGAGCAATTGTTCATGCGGGCACCAAAATGATGCTGTAAATAAGAGTTCCAGCCGTCCGCTGTAATGGGAGTCTGATGGGTGCTCCTGGGCTTCCTAAGCATTTCATGAATGTCAGGCCTGTGTCTCTTCAGCCTGTCCAAGAAAACTGCTTTCTGGTACTTCTCATAAGCCCGCCGTGCACGCCTTGTTTGTTTTTTGTATTGTTTTTTAAGAAATTGGCAGGCATGCACAGCTTGACCACTTTGCACAGCTTGAATAAACAGACGCCTCTTTAACCGACACTGATCATCAAACCAGACAGGCCTTCTAATCCCATGCTTTTCTGTTCTCTTAAAAACACACGCCTGAACTCTGTACATGCCAACTGTTTGTTCACTAGCAGCTTGCATTATCCAGCTTCTCAGGCAAAAACATGCTGTATCTATGTTGCCAGCATCAAGAGCAGCCTCCAATTGCACCGGCATCTCCAAGTTTCTCTCCAGTTCCTCCACATAGGCCAGTTGCCGCTCGTGCTTCCAAGTTAAACTAAAACGACTAGCACAACGTCCCATCCCACACACAGGAGGAACAGGAGGAGAAAAGTTGGGATGTTGAAGGACGTTGGAAATTGCCCATCAACACTGTTTTCTAGTTCCCCGCAGGCCAGCTCAGACTAATTCAGGCTTCAAGTTGAGAGCTCTGGGATCCTAGCTACAAGGTTTACAAGGATAAGGCCTTCAGTCAAGAAGTGCGACTGCTAGCCTGCTCATAAAAGGCAATCAATTCATGAAGCTGCCAAGCTACTGCCAGGATCAAAGTAGCTGGGATCCTAGCTACTTTGCTTTAAGCTTTCAAAGGCTGAAGGCTTCATCACCAAGGTCAGGCACAGGGTGTTGCTAGGAACCCTCCTGAGTCAAATCCACCTCTGTTTTTTTTTTCTCAGGAAGGAAAATGCACAGAGCCTTGGCCCTAAAAAGGGGGGTAAGAGGTAAGATTATATTGCCCTATCCGTCTACAAGGGCAGCTGAGTGGAAACACCGAGGCCCATAACCAGACCTGGCCAAAAAATGCTCAACTCACAAAACTTGGACAGGAAAGAAGAGATAACAAAATCATGATTATTGCGGCCAGGTGTTGTAATGGTGCGAGGTAGATTGGCCTTGGAAAACAAGGAAAGTGGTGTATATTTATCTGCCTAGGTGGGTGACTTAACTGAAGCAGAAAGGTGCCTATTTTACAGTAAAACGGTCCAATCCGTTGTGACAAGAGTCCGCTGTGACGAGCGTGCTGCAAGTTGAGTTACTTGGACAGTAGTATCTATGCTTGTGACGACACAGTTGAGGCTGCTCATGGGATCCTGGTCATGTGATGTTAAGACACTGTTCTAGCTGCGTCACTTTTTCAGCCTGACAGATCTAGAGAATAACTGCGAAAGAAAAGTTCAATCGCAGCAACTCAAGCACGCTGACACGGACTTCACTTATTTTAGAACATCAGCTTGGTTCATGAAGCCTCTAAGAGTGATGCACTACTTGGTCCTGGGTTTCCTTTTTGTCGTTGGTGTCAGATGTGTTTTCACTCGCTATGCCTTCCACCTTTTCTTGTCAAGTTGTTATGGAACCATAATGCACGCGAATTCCTGTACTGCTGAGTCCCTCCTTTTTATCCCTCTTTCAAACTACTGAGCAATTTAAGCAGCAAACTAATGTGACTTATTGTTTCATAACACAACTATTTTTGTGTGTGGCTGGAACAGTTGAGCAGGCCGAGCAGCCAAAGTACCTGGCTGAAGGTCAAATCCCAATGTAACCATCATGATTGTCCCTCTTTCCAGGATACCAGCAGTCCCCACTGGGTTGTAAGTCTCTTTGAGGCCCCTTGAAATCCTTTATCTTGCATTAACTGCCAGTCAGCAGCGTTGACTTCCCAGGAGGAGCCAAATCAGCGCTTGAGTGCCTAAAGGGATGTGAATAAGGAGTTCACGCTGCCCTTTTCCTCCAGGTCAGACTGGCGGTTTCAAACACCTCTCAGAGTATTCGTGCACGATTTTGCATGCTTGTTTTTAATTAGATTGGCAGTTTGATTTTTTTCCAGTTGACACTTCTGAATTCAGCACAAGGCTTTCAGTTGACATGGACACAAGTTTGGTTTGGCTTGGTTACAGGCACCTTTTGCTTCAGCTGAGCTGCCCTTGTAGGCAGGTACAGCTATGTAACCCTATCCTATCCTATCCTATCCTATCTTATCCTATCCAGGCACCTCTTTTGCTTCAGCAGAGCTGCTCAAGTAGGCAGTTATAGCTCTAACCCCTTCCTTTCCATCCCCCCTTCACCATTAACCCTCTTACTGAAACTAAAGAACTATCTTCCTTCCTCCAAAGACATCCGTTCTTTATGACCAGGCTACTAGTAGTAGATGCATTTGACTGGAGGCCTTCTTTGTTTGTGTGACTTGTTATTTGTAATAGGTGCCTCTGGGTGTCTTGGCTGAAGGCCTTTTCACGTATAACCTAATTGATAGAGCCGGGCGGGTTGAAAAAAGAGGATCCTTTACTTGGATGTGGGGCTCGCTCTGAGGTGTCTGTGCTGGCAGGTGCATTTGCTGTTTGAAGGGCAAGCGCACCTGCACTCACGCCAACAACCAGTAGAGCAGCACCATTTGCTTCCTGTCTCACTTTTGGTGTCAGACTTACTTTCAGTGTCAGCCTGACTGTTAGGTCTTTCCTTAATGCACTCTGGTTGTTGCTCAGCATGAACTGCTTATTTCTTTTTCATATATACGGTAACCAGAACTGACTCTTGTTGGACATCGCACCTCTTGTGTGCGCTGGACGGTCTGGCACACTCAAATTTGATGAGACGTCAAATTATGACTTGCGACCCTGTGATCCTTGGTCAATTTGTGGTGAACCTAAGATCTAGACACCTGAGCTACTGGAGTCGACTCACAGCCCCTGATTCCAGAGTGAACAACAGTAAACGGCTGACATACCATCAATGCTGCGCACTTCCTGTCAGGGATGCACATGCAATTCACCCTCCTTATACAATGCCTTAATACATGTACTTGCATCTTCCCCATCACGTCCTCCGCAACCCTGCCAGATTCAGGCTGCGGGTTCACAGTCTTCAAAATAAACTGGCTATTTTTTTTAACAACCCTTGTTAACCCTTGAAAGAAAAGAAAAGAAAAGAAAAATTACGTAGGCAGAGGAAACTCTCCCTACATCAATTAAGGAAAAGGAGACACATTGGCTCAGAAGAGCCGTGAGCCTCCTCCACCACAAAGATACAAAGAAGAAAGCTAATGGGGATCTTTAGGGTTACTGGAAGCACCCGGCACCAGAACCTGGCTGTGAGAAGCATCATTTTCCATAGCACGTCTAGTGGTAACAAGCTTATGGGCATACTGAACCGAATGGGCATGGAGTTTTTGAGCAAGTTTATGGTCATGTTGATGGTCCAGTCCAAGTTGTTTAAGCTGGTTCAAGGTATGATCAGTATAGCAGGTCCCACCAACACCCAGAAGGATAGTGTGGAGAGTCACAACTTTAGCACTAATGAGTTTGCTGAGGTCTGTATGCTGCCGCTGTGCCGCCTCTAACTGTTGTCCAGGCCTCGTGTCTTCACAGTACTTAATTTCAATCAAGTGCACATGTCGCTGGTTTACATGAAGTTGGTGGGCTGTCTCACGCGGTTGGTTCGTGTGGTCCTCTGTGTTGGGTTGTGTCTGCTGCGTAACGCATGGTGTGAGCGAGTGGAAGAAGGAGAAGAAGGAGTGGGTTTGGCTTTATAGGGAGTAATCAGTATAGCATCAGGACGACTGGATGTGAGTCTAGATCTCTTAGGAAAATTTCTTGGAAAGAGGTAAGGGGGTATAGAAAAGAAAGAAAAGAAAAGAAAAACTACGTAGGCAGAGAAACTCTCCCTACATCAATTAAGGAAAAGGAGACACATTGGCTCCAGAGAGCCGTGAGTCCCCTCCACCACAAAGTTTTAAAACAAAAAGGGTTAATGGGGGTCAGGAGGGTTACTGGAAGCACTTGGCTCCAGAACCTGGCTGTGAGAATTGCTTTTGTTCTCAATTGCACGCCTAGTGGTAACCAGTTTATGAGCATATTTAACAGAATGGGCATGCAGGCTGCGAGCAAGTTTCAAGGCACGTTGTTGGTCAAGTCCCAGTTGTTTCAACTGGTTCAGGGTATGCTCACTATAGCAGGTCCCACCAACACCCAGAAGGATGGTGTGCAGGGTAACAGCTTTAGCAGAAATAAGTCTGCAGAGGTCTGCGTGCTGCCGCTGTGCCGCCTCCAACTGTTGTCCAGGCCTTGTATCTTCACAGTACTTGATTTCAATTAAGTGTACATGGCGCTGGTTGACATTTAATTTGTGGGGTTGTCGCACGCGGTTAGAGCCATTGATCCTCTGTGTTGGGTGTCTGCTGCGTAACGCATAGTGTGAACAGGAGGAAGAAGGAGAAGAAGAAGTGGGTTTGGCTTGGTAAGGAGTAATCAGTATAGCATCTGGACGGCTAGATTTGAGTCTAGATCTCTTGGGAAAATTACGTGGAAAGAGGTAAGGGGGGATAATTCTATTGGATGCATGTGCAGGAATTTGGAGGTTGTGCTGCGCCAACCTATCATCTTTTCCTATGTCCGTGTTAACCAAGCCTGCTTGCCAAGGGCTTTTGCTAAGAGCTTTGGTTATCATCCTTCCTGCAATATTGTGGCGTTCAGTTTTCATGCTGGAGATAATATGATTTTGGCAGCCTGAAAGCATGTGGAGTGCATTGTCTAATTGATGACAGCCTCAGGCTGGGAGAGGGCATAGTGGGTCAGTGGACCTCTTGAAGCGAACTGCATGTTTTTGGTTATAGAGGGTGCTAGTGCGATATTGTAAAATGGTGCGCTTCATAGGTGTGGATATACAAGGCATGTTTCTAAAGGCGTTGCTGACTTTCTTGTTAACATAAGGTAATAAGCTCTGATAGTAAGTGTAGTAGCCTGTTTGGGGGTTGGCATATCCAAGTCTGTGTTTTATATGCATGTGAGACTTGAGAGCATTTTGAAGATTGGGGAGGTAGGTGATTTTAGGATTGGGAGCAGGAGCTGTGGGTGTGTCAGCATTGTGCTCATTTTTTTCCTCCTTGGCTAACCAAAATAAGTGAGAGAGAGGATTTCCGTCAGGGCCTGTGCAAGGGATCCCAGTATCAGCCACGTTATTATTGGCTTGGCTTGCTTGATATTTAGCAATAGCATCTGCACATTCGTTACCAGCAATGCCAGCATGAGATTTTACTTTGTAGACACAAATATTGTTTTGTGAGTTGCTAATGAGAGAAGATATGATTTTAAGAACATCCCCTTGAATATGTTGTTTGTGCTTCTCAGGGTAAATAAGCTGTTTACGTATTTGATGAAGAGAGGTAAGACTGTCTGAAGCAATGTGTGAATAAGAGTGCGTGATGGCAGCAGCGATTGCTGCTAATTCAGCTCGACATATGGCGTTAAAAATTCCAGCACCATCGGGCTCGACAAAACTTCTGCTGTCAGTGAGAGGGCAGTAGACGCCTGCTCCAATATCTTGTTTGCTATTCTGGATTTGACAACTACCATCAGTGTAGGCCCATGCCCTCCAGTCAGGGACTTTGAGCTTGAGGGTTGGACTAGATTAGTTAGGTACAAAAAGTTTTTCCTGATTACCTTTGTGTGAATAGGTTGGTTTTCTAGATGTTTGTTGTTTGTCAGAGGGGAGGCGTTGGCATTTATTGAATCCAGGCATATCAGCATGCATTGTGTTGAGAGTAGAATGGTTGCCTATATTGCGCAGCTTCCAGTTAAATTCTGGTACAGCCGAAGCCAGGCCCTGCAGCCAAGCTGGGTTGTGATTGTTTAGATGGATCCTTGCAGATGTGTTCCAGACAGCAACAATATGTAGGTCCCATGTGTGCTGAGGAAGAGGTTTTTCCTGGTTGAAGCAAGGTTGTGGATCATTGTAGCAGAGGTTAATACGTGTGATTGTTCCAAGTTCACAACACAGATGTGGATAAGCAGTGATGAGCTTAGAGTAGGGGTTAGTTATCATTTGTTTTCCCCAGATAGGGAGGAACATGAAAGTTGTAGTGGCTTCTGTATTGAGAATAGCTGAGTGAATAGAATGACGCAAGGCCTGAGTCATAACATTCTCATCATAAATGGGATGGCAGATGGAGAAACCTGAAAATTTGGATGAGAAGGAGTTATGATAGGCACCGAAGAGAGTGTCTCGGGGGTAGTAACTCCAGTAGTGTTGGTATTGTGGGTTGTGGTCCAGCGGGGAGGCCATTTTTTCTTGAGTTACCAGGGCCCATTCTATAAGGGCAGTGTGGATGTGGGTTGGCAGGGCTCGCGAAAAGGAGTCTTTAATCTTTTTGCTAGCATACTTGGTTTCTAGTTAACCCTTGAACAGGCTATTTGGTCCAACAGTACTTCTCTGATCTGTGACACACAGATATCGGATATCTGCGATCCTGATGACATACATGATGAAAAGCATGTGCTGTTCAGATGTTCCTATCCAATAGAGTCCCCAGATCTGCTCTCTCCATTAAAAGTACGCCTTTTTTTTTAGCACAACTTCTCTTTACTACATTTTCATATCTCCCACAGGGTGCCCTGTGTAGGTACCATTCACCATGTGAATTCCCAGGATATTAATGGTTTCTACCCTGTTTTCTAAACCAGGATACCAATAAAACATTTTCCTTTATGATCTCATGTGCACATTTGAACAGGCTAGCAGTCAAACATCTTGACTGAGGCCTTTTTCCCTCGTAGCCCTCTTATATATGGTGACTTCTTTCTCATACGTATGGTACACGTATGATACACTCATGGTACACCAGCAGTTAGCTTAAGCCTGGCACAGGATGAGCCCAAGCCTACAAATCTTACATTTTAGGTCATGCAAGTGCCTTGAAATAAAAACGTGAGATGAAGGACAAGCTCCATTCCATCAACCAACTCGACGTGTGCCAGACTTTCAGTCTTGCAGGGCATGTGCAGGAAATGGAGCCTGTCTGTGCAGGCTAAAATCCTTCCCAAACAACCTTTCCTACAGCTCCAGCCTGTTACAACAGAGGCTGGAGGCGGCTAATATTACAACTATAATACAGTCACGTATGCCTGAACAAAGGCCGTGAGCTATGCGTGGCTGATGCCTGAGCACTGCCAAAGGCTGGCTGCAGTCTAACCAACCGGCCTCCTTGCCGTTTGGGTCATGGAAACCACTTGAATTGGCTCAACCAGCCTCCCTCACCCGCACGTCAAACAATTTTTACGCCCCATGCTGCACACAGTGCAAGCAAGGGGAGATATGTTCTGCGGAGCCCTTCCACCTGTCAACCATCTATACCTCACGCATTGGCTTCTTCACACTTGTCTAGCCAATTGTGGTACACCTGCACAGGGGCATGAAATGACACCATAATATTGTTTAGCCCAGCATCCAATTCTTTAAAGAGAGCAGACATTCACCACAACAGGGAACAACTGCTGTTGGTGTCAATGCTTGCTACTCGTGGTGCAAAAACATGTATGGGCACGAGAGGAACAAAAGTTTTTCAGGTTCAGAGATTCTTTTTCTGAAGAAACGCAAAAGCTTGGTTTGTAAAAGCCGAAAACCTGTTTGATGTCTCTGTGATCCTTGATACAACAAGCCGCTAAAGAGCATAAATGTTGGAGCATTTATGCATAAATCCTACCATGCTACGCCCTCAGCTTAATTAAGGGGCCTGGCACTTGTGTATGGCATGCGACAGATCAAGAATATATCAGGCCAAATCTTCAGAATAGTAGCAAGCACTTCAGCCTTTCCTGCCCATGACTCGAATTTCTACACTCCTGAGAAGCTAAGAACTGTGCCACCTCTAAAAACCTCTTGTCAACTCGGGACTAATTAGGCAAAAAGCCAAGTCACTAGCAGCCCAAATTGAGCTGCCATGCCATCCAAAGATTAACGACTATCATTAATACCAGACATGTTCTTTTTCAATCTTTTGAGGGGCTTGTTTGGGGAGGGGCTGGGCGTGTGGCGGTGGAGAGCAGGAGAAGGAGAGTCTGGGCATCCATGAGCATGGCCTACAACCCTTCAAATCCCCATTGGCTTTGTTTCTGGCTTTCTATTAGGCTAGCTGTGTCTAGTTTACATTTGAGGGCCCTTTGGTGAGACCCCTTCTAGCTTGCTAGTCAGGGGCCTTTCTTTAATGCACGCGGCCTTTTGGCTAGCGGAGGCTTTTCTTCTCTTACTGTGCCAATGGTAATGCAACAATGTAGAGCAGCTTTTCCTCATAGCAGCCAGCAAAAAGCAACTGTAAATGTGTAAGTGTGTGTGTGCGCGCGCCAGTGCTTATTTTTTCGCGTAATAGTATTAAGGTCGTAATAAAATCTGGGATTTCGGAGGCTGAAAATCGTAATAAAATGGGTGATGGGCTCCGGAGGGGCCCATCGACCATTTTGACCCCCACTTAGACTGCTGAATGGACCTATACCCAACTTTAAGAAATGCAATGGGTAGAACAAAGAAAGGCAGTGCTGGTGAATACAATTCTTCCTTGAAGCACGGTGTGAGCAACAAGTTCCAGGCTTGCTGGCTGCAGAAATATCATAGGCACTTGTGGCTTGAGGATCATGGCATGGATGCTGATTGTGTATACAAGGTAGGATGCAAGTGGTGTGGGAGTGTGTTCGATTGCTAGGGCCATGGGCCATGGGCCTGGCCTGAAGTAGCGCACGAACATCCCCAGAGAGCCCTTCAAATCCTCAACAACGCTTTCTGCACAAGCAAGCTGATCAGCAATGAGGAGGGGAGCAGCAGCAGCAGCAGTGTTGCAGCACTGCTCAGCTTGACAAGCTTGAGGATGAGAAGTGCATGTACATGCACGAGATGCTGGACTTCTTGCAGCACCACAGCAAGTCCCTTACTCCTGCTCCTGCTCCTAAGCCAAACAGCATGAGCGACAGCAGCAGTGGCGGTGGTGAAAGCAGTCTTAGCGACAGTGGGTGCAGCAGCGCAGATGAGCAGGAGCCAGCACAAAAGAAGCAAGCTTCAGAGCCTGCAACAGTGGCAAGCAGAGGCTGCTGAGTTTTGGGCACAGCTAGAGAGCAAGGAGGGTTGCTTTAGATGCCATAAGTGGATAAAGCTGGCTGAGCTTGTTCTAGTCATGGTGCATGGTTCAGTAGAGGATGAGCGGATGTTCTCTGCTATGAAGTTTTTGAAAAGCCCTCGGCATTTCCTTGAAGGAGAAGCAATTTCTTGAAGGAGAAACACACTAACGTGTGTGCTCGAGGGTTTAAGAGCATGGAGTATGATTTCGCGTTGTTCCCCTGCCCTGATGCATTTGGCAGGTGGCTAGATGCAAAAAAGGAGTGTGGACGATATGGGCTATAAGGGAATGTTGGTAAAGTGCAGTTTGCTTGATGGACGTGCTAGTTGGGGGATTGATGTGATATTGGATGCTTGGACTTTCTGAACTTGAACTCTTAGAGGTGCATGGTTGTTGAAACTTTACTTGCTTGATGAAATGGTTCGCATGCAAAAGCGTATGAGATGATGATAAACATGAAGTTGTGCTTGCCTTGAAGTATTTCTTGCGCGAAGGCACAGCACAATGCAGCATTGTAAGGGAAACAAGTTGTAACCTTATCTTCTCGCAAGGCCGCAGGCCTTGCGGCGGGCTTGGTTGGGGGGCAAAAGTAATAACATAGCACTCCTCAAGAAAGGGGATTTCCCGCACAGTAATGAAATCTTGATTTTGCCAAAAAAAAAGCACTGGTGTGCGCGCGCCAAGGCTCAGCAGAGATGAAAGCCTTATCCTCCATCAAAGCACTAAAACCCATGACAATTCCAGGCTCCATTCATACTACATCGACTAAATTCTTAACACAAGGAGAGGATATCCTTCACTTTAACTCCTTTGAGTGCACCAGCAGGGCATCAGCCCTCAAGCGATTTCACTGGCTTTTGATTTTTGGTCATGGGAATGGGATGGAAAGTACCGGTAAACTTGAGTATTGTGCATAGTTTGGCCAGGCTCTCCTCAAAGAGTAACACTGTCGTCATGCCTAAGAATATGCATGCTGCCCTCCAGAAAACCCATTCCAAGATTAAGTTCAGGCCCCACTCCGAACTTACGTCTATAGGCTCTGTCAGATGCGTGATGCGGCACTCAAACTTCATGGGGCACTGGCTGCAGTGCATGTTGGCCATCTCCTTGTCGTGGTCTATGTTGCATGACACGCTCTTGGAAGAGTTGCAGAAGGGGCAGTTGAACATCTGTGCAGTAAAAGGCACGAGGGATGTCAAACATGATGGATGAACTCTCAGTTTTAGGGAGAAGAGGGAACATACTGTGCACATACAGGCAGGAGCAAGACAGTGGGAAGAAATGGACAGATACATCATCTCTTCAGGGCAGAACAGGGTACCAGACAGGAGCAACACAGTGCAGAAACCCACCGTGTCCAACTTGGCAGCTTGTTTCTTAGGTGGGGGCTTGGAGCTCTTTCGCTTGCCCTGCAAGAACAGCAACCAACACCATTAGTTGAACTGCATCCACAGCCGAGAGACCTTAGGGCTGCGATTGTCCATTGTAACATCCTTTGCGTTTTTACCGTACCATCCTCCTTGTTTTGGCGTCCCTCAGCCAGATCCAAGAAGAGTTCGAAGGAGGAAGAAAATAAAAAATTGCAACGAAATTTGGGCCGGCGGAGCCCCTCTGAAAATTTGGCTAGTCCGATCCCGGTCCGATACAAAGTTGAATACCCGCTAACTAAGTTCAACTAAGGTAAAAAATCTATTTTTGAATTGCAGAGAGGACCTCAATTGTTGCGATCTTTGCATGAATCCAGCATCGTCTAGCATTCCAATATTGCTCTCCTACCTAGATGTGGGATCAATATGTATGCTGGCGTGTGTGAATTCCCTATGGAGAGAGGCAGCAGGTGGGACATGCACGCATGCGCACGCACGCGCGCATACACACACACACACACACACACACACACACACACACACACACACACACACACACACACACAAACACACACACGCACACGCACGCACACACACATACACACACACGCACGCACGCACACACTTTTTGAGCATAAGCTCTCATTGCAATGCAGGAAGAGAGCTGCAACTGCGCATCCATGATATATCCCAAGGCTCAGAGCCTTGTCGCATACCTGTGAGGACAAGCAAAGGGTATGTGTTTGCATATGAACAGATTTTGACCTTGGACAAAAGTATGTGTGGGTTTGTGGCAGAAATGGCTTGAAGCGAGTGTGCAAACTCTTTTCCATGTACATGACACACACACACACACACACACACACATATACACACACCGATGCCCTCGCGCGCGCATGCACACTCACACACATACACGGGCACACATGCACACACACACACACACACACACACACACACACGCTTGCGCACAAAACACAAAACACAAACACACATGTGTGCGTGCGCACGCTCACATGTACACACACGCACAAAGCACACATGCGCACAAGTGCAACTGCATTAAAGTTGTAGAGTTGCCCCCACACAAAAGTTACAAGTTACAATGGGGTTTGACCTTCAGCCAGGTAGTTTGGCTGCTCAGCCTGCTCAACTGTTCCAACTGCACAAAAAATATCCATGAGATCAGATATAAAACGATGTCTCATTAGTTTGCTTCTGCAAGAAATGAAAAACATCCTCAGAGCTAGCTTGAGAATAATAGAAAGTGCCTGAATCATCCAGGACAATTCTATGAGAAGAGGGGAAGTCAGAAAATAGCTGTGCACAAGTTCTTCGAAGAGAACACACAGAAGCGCAAGAACAAAGGAACACAGCATGCTTTTTATCTTGGAGTCCTCCTTGGTCACACCTATCACAAGCAGATGTGTGCTCCTGCCAAAGTGACGTCTCAACTCTTAAAGTGTGAGCATGTAAACAAAAGCGTGCTATGTCCCTCAGAGTGCGCTTGCCCAAATCAAGATGCAAATACCTAGGGACAGAAAAAGGCGCGCCATGAACAGACAAGGGTCTCAAAAAAAGTGCCATCCATTGATGATACTTGGCTAATTTGTTCATGTGTTCACCATGTTCTGCCAAGGCATCAACGTTCCACACACCTCGCAGCCTTTTTCTCAGATCAACAACAAACTCCCTCATGACTATAGGCTGCCCAAACGGAACACAATGAGTTAACACGTTGCACCTGTCCAAGCCTGTGCAAGCAGCCAAAAATTCTGAGGTCCAGCATTTACGGGAAAGACTGCTCATTTCAACATCTGATTGCAGTACCTTACTGAGTGTATTGCTGTTGCTGCGCAGTTAAGCATTGTAAAACCTAACTGCTGCGCGAAACCAATAGAACTATAAAGGTTCATGCCCACACTCACGCAGTACCGGCAAATTAGGAGTGGTGCGCTTTACCCCAAGGATACGCTTCAGTAAGCACAGGTGCACAGTTTGCAGAGGACAGTCCATTTCAGCTCCTTCTTTCATAAATCTAGTGCCCCAAATCTGACAATCATACATACTAGCAGGGAGAGCATATGCTTTAGTCAGCCAGAGCATGGTATGCGGCATGTCTGTCAGGCGGTGCTCAGATGCGAATTGCCTAATCCGTCTACAACCAGCTAGGAGAGGGGCACACATGTACTCAGCAGTGACCTGAAAGTTGTGCTGTTTGGTGAACAGCATGCCTAGATATCTAAAAGAATCTGCACACGCCAAGCGAGCTCCACCTAACGTGGAAACTGGCACATTATCGCCCCATGAATTAAAGTGCACGATCTCAGACTTGGCAGCATTTATCACCAATCCTTTACGCTGAGCATACGTATGTAGCCTAACTAACATCAGTTGGAGCTGATCAGTTAATGTTACTGGTGAGGCACAGGTCGTTTGCATACAGCATGTGAGTGACTCAAACGTCCCGAGTGCCTGTAATAGCCCCTTGCACATTTTCTGCCAAGCAATCCACGTCATTGATGTACAAGGAAAACGACAAGGGGGAAAGCGGGCAGCCTTGCTTAACTCCATAATGGGGGCGCACACGAGCTTGCTTGCAGCCATCCACCAAGATGTACTCATCATTAACATACATGCTTTTAACGATAGCCAACAGGCACATAGGCATACGGATGTGCTGAAGGTGAGTCCAAAGAGCTTCCCTAGGAATTGTATCATATGCCTGCTTGGAATCAATAAAAGCTGCATGCAGCCTTGGGGATGCATTTGGGCGCTTGATCTGAGCAGCACGCTGCAAGTGCCGCAAAATGAATATGGGCTGCTAAGTGTTACGGCCAGGGTAGAAGCCATATTGAGTGCCTGGAATCTTGTTTTTTTTCCTGGCACCACCCAGTAACCACCTCCCTAAGAACATGAGCATACAGACTGTACAGAGTGCCACTTGCTGCGAGCATGCGATAATTCCCGGGAGTAAGGGTCCCCAGGGTCCCTACACAAAAGTGTTCTCACATCTGTTTAAAAATTGCTTGTTTGGGACTTGTGCACCGCAGGTTTGTCCAGATGCTGCCCTTGGACTTCCACTACCATGCTCGGCTGGAAGCAGAGCATCTGCCCATTCTTGCGGATGCCGGCTGCTCATGCAAGGCGGGCTGCTGTGGACCGAGCACCTCCCTTGACACCAGCTGCCCATCCTGTTCATGTGTTGGATATGATCTCTGCTGCACGCGCCGCCCATGCAGATCCGGCGCAACAACTGTACTAGATACACACCAGCCGGGCGCAGTAATATCAGGGCACACAATTTGTGCGGCTGCAGAACTTGCGCCTCACACAGCGAAACCTGAACCATGCACGGCAACCATAGCAGCAGCAGCACCACCACCAGCTCCCGCTAGTGCCAGAATGCCTCTGGATATTCCAGCCCGAGATGTAGTAGGTGGTGCAGCCGGTACTGAGTGTGGTCTGAGCCAGGGTGAGCCTGCAGACGTCTCCACCTGCAATCAGACTACTGCTGCCTCGCCTTACAGCAAAAGCACAGTGCAGGCAGACAGCAGCTGTCAGGATGGCACAAGTGATTCCGTGAGCATGAGGGAGGGTCCATTCACAGAGTGCGGACCAGCCTGCGCATGCCTTCCCGATCAGTGCCCCAATCGGATGACCCAGCAGGGTGTCGTGTGGCAGCTGCAGCTGGTCATGGGGGCTAAGGTGTGTGTGCGCGCCCGCGCGTGCGTGCGTGTGTGCGTGTGTATGTGTGTGTGTGTGTGTGTGTGTGTGTGTGTGTGTGTGTGTGTGTGTGTGTGTGTGTGTGTGTGTGTGTGTGCGCGCGCGCGTGTGCGCGCGCGTATATTTGTGCGTATGCGTGCGCACGCAGAAAGCTTGCGCAAGCACTTAGCTTTCCTGTATGCATGAGCATATATCACTCGGTGCCTGAAAATGTCCAGCTAATGCTTTTATAAAGTGGTCCATGGGGGAGACCAGCACCATCAATGTATGGACTGTATCTGTATGGGTGAACAGGGTGAAACAAACTCCAAATGTTGACTCTGTACATGTAACGCATCCGTTGGCTCTGTACATGTCATGCATCTGTATGTGTCACGCATCCGTTGGCTCTGTAGATGTCACGCATCCTTACATGCCATGCATCTGTATGTGTCACGCATCCGTTGGCTCTGTACATGTCACGCATCTTTACATGCCATGCATCCGGTTCGAGAAAGTCCATAGCATTTGCTTGTGATATGGCATGTGCTATGCCATGGCACATTAAATAGGCCTGCAATTGAGGGAAGCTAACAATTCACGGACCTGTACATGCAATGAATTTGGACTAAATGCCTGCTTTGACAAATCTATGTTTCCAACCCAGCTGTTATGATGAACAAAGTGCTAGCTTGAACAAGCTCGTCCCTATCTCCCCATACCCACGTGAAAAGACCCTCATGTAAAAGAGCTGCAGCCTGCTCCTCCTTGCTCGAGAACAGATCCTCATTAATGTTATTCGTTGAAGGTGCTTTTGAAAAATAGACACTGACATGGAAAAAGACAATGCTATGCGCAATCATGCAGGCACAGCCGTAGGCAATATCATGGGCTTGCAGGCACACAGGGACGAATTGCAGGCAGCCAGGAAACATGCAGGCACAGCCGTAGGCAATAACATGTAAATGCAAGCACACGTATGCAATATCATGGATAGCCAGGGAACCTGAATGCAATATGCTCCTGTGCCGACATTGCCCACCCCAATGCTCGCACGCATGCATGATACCTGCAGGGCTGGTCCGTGCTGGCGGCCGAGCCAATACCAGCGGGCGCGTTTGTGTGCGAATACGTGAGTATTTGATTTGAGCGATTGAGCAATTGAGTGCAATTCCGCAAGTTGGAGCTGTGCGGAACGGAGCGGTTGTTTGCGCATTGAGCACAGCTCCAACCTGCCCCTTGCAGCTGGGGTTCAATTCATGCTGCCTGGCCTTTCAAGGAAAGAAAAAAAATGTGCGAGCAGTGAGAACTCTCCCCACACCATTTGAGGGAAACAGGATACCTAGGGCCAAGGCACTGTGTTTTCCCTTCACCAAGAGAGAAGAGGAATAAAAAGAAGTCTGAGGAAATTAGGTGGGTTACTTTAGCAAGCTGTATCAGGTGCCCACACTTTTGACACCTTCTTCTACATGTGTGAATACGTGATATTCCATATGAGTGGCAGAGCATACACATTTATACGCATGTATAAGCAGGCCGTATACAGGGAAAGACTGCGCATGCCTTGAATATCCAACTTCCTTGTCGCTGTGGCATGCCGCCCTGAGGGAACTGTGTTTGGTCGTGTGTGTTGGTTTGTGTGCCTCTTCACAGACCAGCTGTGGTGACCCGCCTTACACATGTGTACCTGCAGGTCGGCGAGCGATTGAGCACTGCTGAGGCGCAGGCCAGGTTGAGTAGATATGACAAGATGAGAGAGCCGTTGATTAGGTATGACAGGCTGGGAGATCCAAGTGCAAAGCCTTCCCATGGGAGCAATGGTGCTTGCTTGTATCAAGTCAGATCAGAGAATGCGCGTTCAGTCTGCAGTTGGCATGCTGCTGGGTCTGGCAAGGCAGGGAAGCCAGGGAGGTCAAGTCCAACAGCAGGGCATGACAAGAAGGCGGCAGAGACGGGGGACATGTGCATCGGTGCTTCAACAGCGCCCTTAAGCAAGCAAGCAGGACAGCCCTTACTAGCAGGTACAACCAGAACAGCTGGTTCAACTCCAACTAGTCCACCTCTTGCTGGGGGCCATGCCCTGCTTGCCGTCAGAGAGATCCTACCATCTGGGCTGTGCCTTCGTACCAGCATCGACGCCACGCAGCATGGCAACATCGCAAGGTTTATCAATCATGCCTGCTCCCAGGCGAGCCTGGATCCAGTAGTTGTGCGTCGCAGCGGGGCATTGCTGCCCGCTGTTGCACTGTTTGCTGCTAGAGGCATCATGGCGGGAGAGGAGCTCACTTTCTCTTATGGGAAGCCGAGCTTGGGGGGCAACAGCCTCGCTCGCAGGTGCTTCTGTAACACTCCAGCCTGCTTAGGTTTTCTGCCTGATTGTCGAGACTGACCTGAATCAAAGCCACTGCTTTTAACCCTCCAGATCCCCATCAACCTTTCATGTTTGAATTGGAAGAAAGGGATTTGCCAGGCGGTGCCCCTTTAGAATTGCAGAGGGTTACCACGCCTGCAATCCTGCTGCCTGCGTTTGTTCCGTTCTCATAGCAACTTCATTCCACTGATAAATAATGCTGTTAGTCTATGCTGTGAATCTTCCTGTAAAGCCTTGAAGAACTTTTAGAGTTTGATTTTGGCTTGCTGGCTCAACATCTATGATCTCAGACTTAACACAAGACATCTCAACACTACGTACCGTGACAAGTACGACTCTTTATGCCAATGTCTCTATCTCCTTCATTGATGCAGGAGTGTTCTCACTGCCTATGTGCTTTTCTTTTTTTCAAGTTTGACTCCATATCTGTTCTATGGACTATTTGCCCATACAAGCTTAGAATTTGCAACAAATGCGATTGGCACACTGTACAAGACGAAGAGTATGTTATCCTGGATTGCCCATCTCAGGATTTAACAGAACTGCGTACTTAGTTCCAGCACCTTTTCAGCTCTGCACCCCCAAGCAGTGCATCACGCTTTAGAGACTTCATGAATCAGGCTGATGTCCTAGGATTAGCCAAGTTCGTGTCTGCATGCCTAAAATGCTGTGACTGAGCTTCTAGTATTGCGTTGGTGGGGGCCAACTTGCTGGAGTAGATCTCTGTGCTTGCTCTTCCTCTTGGTCTGTGTGGTGGGGCCCTTCCTTTCAGGACAGGTGACCTTTCCTTAATGCACGCGGCCGGACTTGGCAAGCGCATCCTTTTTTTCTTTCTTTGTTTAGATTGGACTGGTTTGGTCACAGGCGCATTTTGCTTTAGCTAAGCTGCCCCCGCAGGCAGGTACAGCTGTGTAACCCTTCCCTTCCCTATTCGCCCGAGTGTTGGTGGGATTATTGTAGGCCACGCATCATCCAGAGCCGCTATTGTTCGTGTTTCTCCTTATGGTCAAGATGGATCTGCGTTTGATATGCAGCACTCCAAGCTCGTGTGTGTACTTCTGCAACAAAGTACATGCTGGCCCTGTCGTGTACAGCCTTTTCTGTCCTTTTTTGACAAGCTGGATGCGCCAAGATAGACCATGAGCAAGGATTTAAGAGGTAAGGTTTCATCGCTATATCCGCCTACAAGGGTTACAGGGAAAAAGAAGGTCTCCAGTCAAAACGACTGACTACTAGCCTCTTCATAAAAGAGAAAAGAAACAAAAACCATGTAGACAGTGAGAACACTCCCTACATCAATTAAGGAAAAGGAGACACATTGGCCCAAAGATCTGTGAGTCTCCATCACCAGAGGACAAGAGGTAAGCTAGTGTACGTTGGGTGGGTCTCTGGCAGTGCTTCTTTTTTTAGCGCCATATTCTGGCTTTCGCCATAAAATCCGGGTTTTCCGGGGTTGTCGAAAGCCATAAAATGGGGATTTTGGGCCCTCGAAGGGCTTGGGTGAAAAAGGTGTCGAAGCACCTTAGAACACCTTCGAGACCCTTAGAAAATTGTGTTTAGCAACCCCTTAGTTAAAAAATTTTCAATGAGCGATGAGGAGAGTGAAAGGAAAAGGACGAAAAGGGGGCAGAGTGATGGTGAGTACAAGGCAAACAAGCCACATGGTCTCACCAATAAGTTTCAACCATCCTGGTATGACCCTGGCTACTGCCCAAGGCTGAAGCATTCTGGCAGGAGGCCTGCCGCTTGGGTGCCAGTCTGCGGTACCCTGAGTTTGTGAAGCTGGCACAGCTGGTGATGGTTGTGGTGCCAGGCTCTGTGGAAGACGAGCGGATGTTTTCAGCAATGAAATACCTCAAGAACCCCCAGCGCAACAGCCTCAAGGAGCAGCACCTCACAGCATGCGCGCGGGCATTCAAGAACAAGGAATTCAGCGCTTCCTCCTTTCCCTACCCAGCAGCCATTGGCAAATGGCTAGATGCCAGCAAGCGCGGCCGATATGGACTCAAATAGCTAAGCAGGAAGACAGACGGGTTTGAACGGGGTGTCACAATTTTTTGACTTAAGCCATGATGATGGCTTATTGCGCCCTGCATGTATTGTAATGATGTTCTCCGCAGGGTCTTACTAAAAGTAACACAGATCAGTAAATAGCCGGGAGGCCGAAGGCCTCCCGGCGGGCTGGAGGCATCTGGGCAAAAGCCATAAAATCAAGGTTTCTGAAATGGGCATTTTTGGGTGAGACATAAAACAAGGGTTTTCGAAAAACCAAAAAAGAAGCACTGGTCTCTGGAAGCATGCGCCCCAGGGCACCATAATTATGACGAGTGTCTTTGTATTCAATGGCACTTCTAGTTAGAAAGAAAAAAAAACTACGCGGGCAGTGTAAACACTCCCCGCATCAATTAAGGAAAAGAGGACAACTAAGGCCGAGGCACCGTGTATCCCCTTCACCAAGAAAACACAAGGAAGAGAAGCCAATGGGGATCAGGAGGGTTACTAGCAGCAGCCCATGCCTGATTTTGGTGACGAGAGTTGAGAGGAGCCTTCTCAAGAGGGCGTCTGGTGCTAGTAAGTTTATAAGCGTACTGGACGGAATGGGCATGAAGCTTCAGAGCAAGCCTGGTGGCTGTATGAGTGTCAAGGCCAAGCTCTTTAAGAGGCTCAAGATTGTGGGGGGTGTAGATGATCCCTCCCACACCTAACAGGATGGTATGGAGGGTAGCTTGAGCTGAGGCGCTTGAAAGATTGCAACAGAGGTCGCGGTGCTGTTGCTTGGAGGCCTCCAGCTGATTCTTGGGCCTGGTGTCTTAACAGTATTTGACCTCCACAAGATGGATGTGCCTCTGTCCTGGAAGGAGCTGACTAGGGTGGCGGATCTTGGAAGTAGGTGGAGTGTCTGTGGCTGGCGCTGAGTGCTCCCTGTTCCCCCCGCGCCCCCCTCTACTTCTCAATGGATACCGGGAATTGGTTCTTGGCACTCGTTTTATTACAACAACCAAAATTGCATCAGGGCGACTAAAAGTGAGCCTTTGTTTGTCAGGGAAACGACGAGGGAAAATGTATTTGGGAAGGGTTCTATTTGTTGAGTGTTCAGGGATTTGCAGATTCTGTAAAGCAAGACGATCTGCACTGCCAATGCCCATGGAGGCAAGGCCTGCCCCAAGAGGGCCTTTACTAACACCCTTTAAGGGCCTTTAAGGAGGATTCTGCTTGCAATATTGTGGCGCTCATATTAAATTACCGTCATGTTACGGAACCCTGGTCAAGCGCGAGGAGGGCGGCAGCAAGGAGGAGGTCCCCGGATCGAATCCTTGTGGCCGGGGTGGAGATAAAGATGCCCTCTATCGGTGGGAGCCAGTGGGAGGCTCTTTCCTTAATGCACGCGGCCGAACGGCAAGCGTAGATCTTTCTTTCTAATCTTTCTTTCTGTGGCGCTCGGTTACCATATTTGATATGGTGGAATGTTTACATCCTCGAGGCATGCCTAGTTAAGGTAGGTTTGTGCGCATATTGCACAGAGTGGGCATAGAGCTTTCATGCAAGCTTGGTAGACCTTTGCGGGTCGATCCCTAGTTGTTTTAATTTATCCAGGGTATGGGCGGTATAAATAGTCCCACCCACACCCAGGAGGATTGTGTGGATGGTGATCGCTGCATCTTGAAGTTGTTTGCACAGCTCACTGTGTTGTTGCTGTGAGGCTAAAAAGAAAAAAAGCCTCGTATCTTCGCACTATTTGATTTCTAATAAGTACTACTTACTTCTAGTAGAAAGTGGATGTTCAATTCATGATGTTCAATTCATGATGTTGCCTGGCTGGATTTGTGCTGCTTCCTACTTCTTCGTTACGTCTCATACTGCGGAGCACCCAATGTGAGGAGGGAGGAGGTGGTCTATTTGGGTTAGCAGGGTAAGGAGTGACCAAGATAGCATCAGGGCGGCTGGAGGTGCATCTAGCTTGATCAGGAATGCTGGGTTCAAACAGGTAGGGAGGTATGACACGGTTGAGGACTTGCTCAGTGATGTGCAGGTGATGCTGAGTCAGACGGTCTGCACTGCCTACATCCAAAAGTCCAAGGTTTGACCCATAAGAGCCTTCGCTTGCCACTTTCAAAATCATACTGCTGGCAGTGTTGTGGTGCTCCGTTACCATGTTACGAATGACGGGGCATTGGCAACCTGAGAGAATGTGGAGAGCGCTATCCATACCATGGATAGTAAGATGACATTCTCGGAGAGGACGTTCAAGGCTAGTGGATCTTTTAAAGCGGACCACATGTTTTTGATTGTAGAGGGTGCCAAGAGAAGAAGTTCATGTAAAAAGGACAAAGCTTGTCATTGTTTCGATTTCTTTCACATCATCCTAGTTGAAAAGAAAAACTACGTAGGCAGAGGAAATTCTCCCTACATCAATTAAGGAAAAGGGGACACATTGGCTCAGAAGAGCCTCGAATCCCCTCCAAGTTGGTTTGGCAGGCACTGTTTATAATGACTACACCATTACACCTATTCAGTTGATAAGTTATCAACTTGGGTTTAGAAAAGAAAAGAAAAGAAGAACTGCGTAGGCAGGGAAAACTCTCCCTACATCAATTAAGGAAAAGGAGACACATAAGAGCCGTGAGTCCCCTCCACCACGAAGCTAAACAAGAAGACCCTAATGGGGATCTGGAGGGTTATTGGAATCACCCAGCTCCATAACCTGGCTGCGATAAGTATTCTTGTTTCAATAGAACGCCTAGTGGTAACAAGCTTGTGGGCATACATGACAGAATGGGCATGAACTTTGCGAGCAATTTTATTGGCGCGTTGGTGGTTAAGTCTCAGTTGTTTAAATTGGTTAAGGGTGTGCTCAGCGTAGCAGGTCCCACCAACACCCAAAAGAATGGTGTGGAGAGTCACAACTTTAGCATTAATGAGCTTGCAGAGGTCTGCATGCTGCCGCTGTGCCGCCTCCAACTGCTGTCCAGGCCTCGTGTCTTCACAGTACTTGATTTCAATCAAGTGCACATGCCGCTGTTTTACATTCACTTGGTGGAGTTGCCTCACGCGGTTGGCTGTTGTGGCCCTCAGTGTGGGGTTGTGTCTGCTGCGTAACGCATGAAGGTGTGAGCAGGAGGTAGAAGGAGAAGAGGGAGTGGGTTTGGCTTAATAGGGAGTAATCAGTATAGCATCAGGACGGCTGGAGGTGAGTCTAGACCTCTTAGAAAATTTATTGGAAAGAGGTAAGGGGGTATAATTCTGTTTGATAAATGTGCAGGTATTTAAAGGTTGTGCTGCGCCAACCTATCATCACTCCCTATGTCCGTGTTAACCAAGACTGCTCGCCAAGGGCTTTTGCTAAGAGCTTTGATGATCATATCCTTCCAGCAATATTGTGGCGTTCAGTTTTCATGCTGGAGATAATATGATTTTGGCAGCGTGAAAGCATGTGGAGTGCGCTGTCTAATTGATGACAGCCTGGGAGAGGGCATAGTGGGTCAGTAGACCTTTTGAAGCGAACCGCATGTTTTTGATTATAGAGGGTGCTAGTGCGATATTGTAAGATGGTGCGCTTCATGGGTGTGGATATACAAGACATGTTCCAAAAGGCTTTGCTAATTTCTTTATCTACATCATGTATGTATCATGATGTGGTAACAAACTTTGATAATATAAGTAGTAGCCTGTTTTGGAGTTGGCATATCCAAGTCTGTGTTTTGTATGCATATGAGCCTTGAGAGCATTTTGAAGGTTGGGGAGGTAGGTGATTTTGGGATTGGGTGTAGAAATTTCTAAAGCTCTGCAAACTTTGCATTTGAATTTTTAAAAAGGTTCCTTGGACATGAAGTGAAGTACCACTAACTGGGCTGTTTTAAGAGTGTGGGCCCCAACCACTGCAGTCTTATTGGTTCAGAGCTGCAGTCAAGCTGTATAAGAGCATGCTGGGTACACATAGCAGTACTTCACGCCGTGTTGTGCAAGCCGATTTGAAGTTATAATCCAAGGATGACAAGTGCCGGGAAGCGCAGTCAATTCAAGCCATCCAAGGATTACGTAGTTCAGAAATCTTTGAGCAGGCTGTGAGGTCAAAAGGTGCTATTTAGATGAATACATTTAGTGCAGACCTGAGGTACATATTATAAGGAGTTTCGAGAGAAGCTGAGTCAGTGGATTCCGGAAAATATAATAATAAGCTTGCTACTTCCTAAGCTTGGTTTGCTACTCTATTTGCATGCAACACTCCCCAAACCTATTGATCCCTGCCTTGGTATCTTTCTGGTTTTGCCTAATTAAGTTATGCTTCCGGCTTTATGCTCATAGTTTGAGGGTCAAATCAACCGTTTGGCAGGACGGAAACTCTGTGTGTGACAGGCATCCTTGCAATTAATTAAAAGCATCAGCACGATCCTCCCCCAGGCAGCAGGAGCAGCAGCACCAGGGCAGAACGCAGAAGGAGTCGTGAAGAAAGGACAAGGAACAAGCATAGACCAAGACAGCCGAGCTTGAGCGCGCACGGTAGCACAGGCAATGAAAGCGACATGGGATCCTCCCAGGAGGTATGTGACTTTTGGGGGATTTGTATGGCCTCCAAGTTGCGGGAGTGGGCCTCCAGTTCTCTGATTCCCACTTGGGAGTTATCTAGGGGAATCCTGTAGTTGATGTTTACTCATTGTGTTCGGTCAGGGCAGCCTATAGTCATGAGGGAGTTTGTTGTTGATCTGAGAAAAAGGCTGCGAGGTGTGTGGAATGCTGGTGCCTTGGCAGAACATGGTGATCACGCGAACAAATTAGCCAAGTATCATCACTGGATGGCACTTCCTTTGAGACCCTTGTCTGTTCATGGCGCGCCCTTTTCTGTCCCCAGGTATTTGCATCTTGATTTGGGCAAGGGCACACTGAGCAACATAGCACATTTTCGCTTACACGCTCACACTTTATGAGTTGAGACATCACTTTGGCAGGAGCACACATCTGCTTGTGATAGGTGTGACCAAGGAGGACTCCAAGATAAAAAGCATGCTGTGTTCCTTTGTTCTTGCGCTTCTGTGTGTTCTCTTGGAAGGGCTTATGCACAGTTATTTTCTGACTTCCCCTCGTCTTATAGAATTTTTCTGGATGATTCAGGCACTTTCTACTATTCTCAAGGTAGCTCTGAGGATGTTTTTCATTTCTTGCAGAAGCAAAATAATGAGACTTATCGTTTTATTTCCGACCTCATGGATATTTTTTGTGCAGTTGGAACAGTTGAGCAGACCGAGCAGCCAAACTACCTGGCTGAAGGTCAAACCCCATTGTAACTCATTGTAACAAAACATACGTAGCAGTACATTGTTCATCATGTTCTCTGAGCATTAATCTGATCCAACAACTTTGAAGTCTTTGAACATAATCTACCCTTAGCTATTCCATCGAACAACTGACTGTCAAAACAACATGATTTGTTATCTTCAAGTTTTCTTTCCACTCCAAGTTTTGTGAGTTGAAATCATTTCTTCTGGCCAGGTTACAGGCCTCAGTGTTCCCACTCACCTGCCTTAGTAAGCGGATATAGCGATGTAACCTTACACCTTACCTCTGAATCGATGGAGTGCTCTCACTGCAGAACATAACACTTTTACTATGGCCTCTTGGACCTTTTTCAGAGCGATGCTGTTCTCAAACTTTCTGTGCTTCTTGTGGAAACGCAAAAGTGTATTTTCCTGACACTACAGCCTTATGGAGTTTTTTGTGCTTGGCTTTGCGTGCTTGTTTCATTGAGAGTGACAGTGTGTGTGATTTTTACAGTTGACACTTCTGAACTCAGCTCAAGGCTTTCAGTTGACATTTACACAAGTTTAGTTTGGTTTGGTTACAGGCACCTTTTGCTTCAGCTAAGCTGCCCTTGTAGGCAGGTACAGCTATGTAACCCTATCCTATCCTATCCTATCCTCTCACTGCTGGCGTAATTTTTCTTTTTTGTGTGAATTATAAATTCTCGATTTAACTCCAATATTCACAGGTCCGCGAGCCGTAGATCGTCCCCTGCACACCTTTCGCAGGTCCTCTTTCATGCAAAAAATTTGAAGATTAGCTGTTTTTGGCGGCTGCACAAGCCTGTTGTGCATGCCTCGGCAGACAAGCCTATCGCAGTCCATTCACCCTTTTGATAATTAAGTCAGGCATTTTTTTATTCCTGGCGAGATAAGTCTCAGCAAGCACCTAATAAGGAAAATTCAATAGGAGAAAAAGGAAATAGGAAGTGGGAAAGCTCTGTCAACACAAAACCCTTTGGCGAGGATTCATGTAGAACACTGATGCAGGCAAACAATATTTGATTAGGCCGGCATGGATGCTTTATACACAAAAGCACGATGAACATGAAGGGGGACAATGAAGCATCTGCAGCAGTTCAGACATCAGATAAGTTGCTCTACCAGCACTAGGTTTCCCTTTCATAGGTATTCATTTTTGTGTGCACAGAGGACAATTCCAGGTAGGAAAAAATAAAACCTGCTCAAGCGGAAATCTAAGGATCCAATGAAACAAGAGCCCAGACACTAATGCGCAGGTAGCTGATTAGCTTGGTTCATATTTAATAGGACTCCTTGAATTCATTCAAGAATTTAAGCTACAACCCCACCTGAAAATACAACAGCAGCCCAATGCCATAAAATAGTACAGTTTGGTGGTATCACATCGGTTCTGCTTGAGTGGGCGAGCACACATCACGTGCACACGCTCAAAACAAGCCAGGAACTCATGAGCTAAGCCTTGATGTCCGTACTACAACACACGTCTTTGTCCATTGCTCCCTGATTTCCTCCTCAATGGAGCACACCAGAGGGAACTTGCATTCACGCACACACATATGCACACTTACACACACACACATTCCTTTTAATCCATGATCCCATGCCCCCCTCTCAAGCCCCCCATCCCAGCATCATTCGGGGAGGGAGGTTTCATGACTGGCATGGTCAAGCCGCCACTTGGCCGTTCCTCACCATCCCCACTATGTTGATTGTGGATTGCTTCGCCTGCGCCTTGGTGCTGATGGTGCTGCTGCTGTTGCTGCTGCTGCTGCTGCTGCTGCTGCAGAGGGGGCACCGACAGGGAGCCATTGGTGCCGGGCATGCCTGACAAGGGGGCTGGCCCTCCGCCTTGGAAGGCCTGTAGTGAGGGGTGCAAGCCAGGGCCTTGCAGGCCTGCTCCTTGTAACTGCAGTGTGTGTGTGTGTGTGTGTGTGTGTGTGTGTGTGTGTGTGTGCAATCAATCATGCAAGCTTCAATATGCTTGCAATCGCAAGGTTTGCGAGAAGCGAAAAAGAAAAGTCCTTCTCTGCTGGTCGTGTCCTTCACTGCTCCACAGAGGGACCCATAAACAAGAATGTGCAATGTGAATCATGCATACTCCCTCTCCAGTGGTACAAATCGACCACAAGTATCCCTGCATGCGCGCTCATCTGCTAAGGCAGCAGCAGGTAAGATCTTACCGGCACCCATCCAACACACCACCCCTACCTCTTCTCTCCCCCTTCTCCCCAACACACAAAAGACTCACATTTACACACGTGCGTGCTCACCTGTAGAGGCAGTGGCGGCCCTACCACCTCCCCACCCCCTCCAGCATGCATTGGCTGCATCAGGGGCACCTGGGGTGGCAAGGCTGAGGAGTTGCCACCGCCCCCCAAATCAATGCCCGCCATGGCTGCAGCTTGTATCTGGCGTTGCAGCATTGCTTCTGCGGCAGGGAGGGCAATGGGGGGCTGCGGCTGCTGCTGTTGCTGCTGCAGGTGCGTGCGCATGGGAAGTCAAACACAAGGAGCGTGAGCTTTCAGGCTGGCCACAAATTGGGTCGGAGCAGCTAAAGAGCTTACTGCTTCGCTGCTTGCATAGCTATGAGTCGGTGTTGGTAGCTACGGGTTGGCATTGCTACATAGGCTTGCTGCTTCCCAGCTTGCATAGCTATGGATCAGTGTTGGTAGCAGTGGGTTGGCATTGCTAAAGAGGCTTGCAGCTTCACTGCTTGCATAATGTTCATGCCACGGAGCTTGCAAGCCCAATTAAATGAGTGCTGAGCAGGACGCACAACGCGAACTGGCCCTGCAGAACCTGCCTTATTTTGCGCAGACTGTCGAGGCGCCAAGTACGCGAGGCCTGAGTGAGAACTTCCCCCCTTCAACACCGACTGCAGAGCAGCTTGCTTCAGACAACACACACACATTTCAACGCACCATTGCATTACCGAGCAAAATTATTGGTTGAGAACAAAGAAAGATGAATGAGTCAAATTTCAGATTCAGAATGACACGCTGCACACCTGCATGTGAACCTCGGGTGGGTGTAAGCTGGGGGCGACAGGCATGACACGTTTGAGCAGGATGTGGTAGAACAAGTTGTGGTGCATGCCCCCATCCTCCACATCTCTATGATTCACGCCGCAGTCGCATGCTGCCACGAAAAAGCCGTCCAGCGCTTTTTGCGCCAGCACATGGTTCATCTGCTGCATGACCAGGATCTGCGAGCACAAGGCACGTGTTTGGAGAGCTGTCCTGTGCCCTTTCTCATGACTCCAGCACATGGTTCGTCTGCTGCATGGCCAGGATCTGCGAGCACAAGGCGCGTGTTTGGAGAGCTGTCCTGTGCCCTTTCTCATGACTCCTGCACATGGTTCGTCTGCTGCATGGCCAGGCTCTGTGGGTGAAGGGCATGCGTCCTTGTTGTAGAGCTGTCTTACTTCGTTTCTTGCGTCACCTTCTTTGGAGGATCTGCATCCTTGGCGTTCCTCACATCCCAGCAATTTTCCATGTCCTCAAAGTCCCACATGCGTACCTTGCGTACTTCGCGTTCCAGCAGTTCCCTGGGTTCTCAAAGTCCCATGCATACCTCGTGTGCATCGCGTTCTTTGCGTTCCAGCAGTTCCCCAGGTTCTCAGAGTTCCATAAGTATCTTGAGCGGACTTAGCATTCCAATTGTTCCCCGGGTCCTAGGAATTCCATGTGTACCTTGCATACATCACGTTCCAGCAGTTCCCCACATCCTCAAAGTTCCATCAGTAGTTTGTGCGGACTTTGCGTTCCTATTGTTCCCCAGGTGCTCAAAATTCCATGAGTACCTTGCATACATCACGTTCCAGCAGTTCCCCACATCCTCAAAATTCCATCAGTATTCTGTGCGGACTCAGTGTCCCTATTGTTCCCCAGGTGCTCAAAATTCCATGAGTACCTTGCATACATCACATTCCAATAGTTCTCCAGGTCCTCAAAATTCCATCAGTATTTTGTGTGGACTCAGCGTTCCCATTGTTCCCCAGGTGCTCAAAATTCCATGAGTACCTTGCATACATCACGTTCCAATAGTTCTCCAATCTTCAAAATTCCATCAGTATTTTGTGCGGACTCAGCGTTCCTATCGTCCCCCAGGTCCTTGAAATTTCATGAGTACCTTGCATACATCACGTTCCAGCAGTCCCCCAGGTCCTTTAAGTTCCGTAAGTACCTTGTGTTCTCCGCCATCCTTGCGAACCTGTTGCTCCCCAGGTCCTTAAAGTTTCAATGCGTACCTTGCGCGTACTTCGCGTTCCTTGCTTTCCAGCTGGAGCTCATAGCTTTTTTCCTAACTCCTCATAATAGATTAAACAGAGCATTCGACCAGCCTGTCTATCAAATTGGGCATGAACAACCATGGTCTGGCACCTCCCAGGTGGTGGCAGTCATGACCTAAGACAAGGGCTACACAGGGGGGATGTTTGCTGCACAGTGCTGGACATGCAGGAGTCTTGCTCAGCTTAAAAACTCAAGCCTCGGTTTTGTGCGTGTGTTGTGAGCAGACATTCCAACCTGAGCTGCTTTAAAAGGCAGGTTGATACATCTGCATCAGCCTTTCCCCAATTCAACAATGAACAGAAGTGATAGTGTGGAGGAGGGAAGGACATTGGGCACAAGAATGTCGCAGGCGCAAATGGGGATACGTTGCTTTTTAGGATCTCTGCCTAGCAGCCCAGAAACAGAGGAGGCTTGCGCTGCCCTGCATGAGATGGCATGCTGCACGCAGTTTTTTTGGTCCAGATGAATTGACTGGAACAGCAAGCTTGCTTGCTTGCTTGAGAACAGGCATGAGTTGAACAATCACATGAGGCATAAAAACGAGGGCATCAGCAGCGTGCAGGACCAGGTGCATGGTCAGGTGGACCTCAACAGAGCTGCCAATCTGAGCCATGACCATGCCTTCCACGCAGGTGCACCGATTTCATTCCTCACTGTCTACGCTCAGCCAGGTACTATTGCTCCTATTGTTCTCGAGCTCAAGGTCGAGTGACTCACCTTTCTCTGCTCCATCTCTTTTAGCCCTGGCCCTTCTATGCTGTTGAACCCAGTTTCCAAGTAGATGCTGTCATACATGGCTTGCGTGTTGGGCTGCAGCCAGGTGCAAGCAGGCACACATGGTGAACATGGCTTACATATGAAGTTTTGCGCTGTGAGGCCTGCATGGCACATGTGACATGTGTGCATTGCAAGTATGGCAAGCATGGCATGGTTTTGGACATCTGTGTTGCATGCAAGGTGTACGCGGCTTGCGTGTTGGGCTGCAGCCAGGTGCAAGCAGGTACTGTGCTCCGCATGGGTCGCGAAGACGAGCAAATGGACCAAAAGAATGACCTCTGAAGTAGTCCCAGCAAGCCGTCTCAGTCCCAACTATACCTCTGATGAAGACCCAAACCCTCTGATCCATCTCATCTAAATGAGAGCTGGCATGCACTGTTGAGTGAATGAGAGAGGACACGTGCTTGCTGATGAGAGGGACACACTTGCTGATGAGAGGGACACACTTGCTGATGAGAGGGACACACTTGCTGCACAGGAGAAACACGCTTGTTGCGCATAATGGTGATGGGAGCAGAGAAGAGGCCCACCTAAGCATATGTTCCCACATCCAGAAGGAGCTGAGTCATGCTGACGCAGCAATCCCAACTCCATCAAGAGTGACAGCAAAGCCTGCTGCTGCTGCATGCATGCACGGATGCACGCGTGCATGTGTGCGGGGCATGTGCGCGGCGTGTGTGTATGTATACGTGTGTGTACGTGTGTGCACGCCTGAGTGTGTATGTGTGCGGGGCATGTGCGCGGCGTGTGTGTATGCATACGTGTGTGTATGTGTGTGCACGCCTGTGTGTGTATGTGTGCGGGGCATGCGCGCGGCGTGTGTATGTATACGTGTGTGTATGTGTGCGGGGCATGTGCGCGGCGTGTGTGTATGTATACATGTGTGTATGTGTGTGCACGCCTGTGTGTGTATGTGTGCGGGGCATGTGCGCGGCGTGTGTGTATGTATACGTGTGTATGTGTGTGCACGCCTGTGTGTGTATATGTGCGGGGCATGTGCGCGGCGTGTGTGTATGTATACGTGTGTGTATGTGTGTGCACGCCTGTGTGTGTATGTGTGCGGGGCATGTGCGCGGCGTGTGTGTATGTATACGTGTGTGTATGTGTGTGCACGCCTGTGTGTGTATGTGTGTGCACGCCTGTGTGTGTATGTGTGTGTGTGCGCGCTTGTGTGTGTGTGTGTGTGCGTGCGCACAACCTCTGGACATGTTAAGGTGTGGAGAGCTTAGAAATGAACAACTACAAACCTCCTAATGAGGCTCCAGGGAGACGTTTTGGTGCTTGCATCACTTACAAGCCTCCACAAACTGACAACAACAAAAGCTTTTGCTCAATGCATGCATTCTGGCGTAACGCTACTGGTAGCCTCAGCCCCAGACACTGTGTCTGTTTGCTTGAAGCTTTCAGGTTAATTTGTAGATTAAAGGGCCCTTTGTCTCGCACACAGCATGGAATTGCCAACCCTCTAGGTTTTTGTGCTGGCTTTTGTTAGGGGTGCACAAAGGTTACTTTTGAGACCAAACACGATTTTTTTCAATAGATAAGGTACAGATTTTTGCCATGCTCA
The DNA here is from genome assembly GCA_914767535.2 of Dunaliella primolecta. Taxonomy (NCBI): domain Eukaryota; kingdom Viridiplantae; phylum Chlorophyta; class Chlorophyceae; order Chlamydomonadales; family Dunaliellaceae; genus Dunaliella; species Dunaliella primolecta. The sequence goes on along the minus strand of OU611756.1, from coordinate 10,613,159 downwards.
GCTGCTTCACATTTCGTGACCAGGCATTCCAGCTCCTTACCTGGGGCATAATGGCAGTGTTCCTAATGCGATTGAGTAAAGATGGCAAGTTGAAGTACTCCGCTTCTCTGGCCAGGGCCGCCAATTCACTGGGAAGACAAGTACAGAACGCGGGAAGCACTGGAAACAGCTTTCAGCACACAGCGACGTCACGCCCCCAATAATGTCAGCATGCAGCTCAGAAGACCAGGATGACAGCATGAGGTGGAGCCCATGGTGAGTGATGTGTATGCGATAGAATTACTCCCACTGAGCAAGGTCACGTCCGCAAAAGGGCAGCACATAGCTCAGAGGACCAGAACACCACGGCGCTCGTCATTTTGAGGCTCTCAAGAAGCAAACTCCACGGAATAAACACAAAGCGGACACCCGACATACAACAGCGGCCTTCATTTCGTCAAGGACAACATGCCAAAGGAAAACCTATGCTGGGAGGTGCATGCACACAAACTGAGGCATGCGCGGTCAGCTAGCCATGAGGCAGGCAGGCTGCATATTGCATTCTTGTTCACATTCTTTGTTTGCAGCACCTCAGCAGGAGGTTGGCCCTGGCTTCAGCTACCACTCCTGGCATCGACTTGATTCCCCAGCATTCATAGCATCGTTTTCTTCATTGATTTCAGACCCAGATTGAGGTGGAGGTACACATAAATAACCAGCAAAAAGTGCAGCCTGGTTGCCAAATGGCAACACTGCGATTGAGCTGAGACTGAGCTCGCCCAATTGCAAGGATGTGGTCAAGCCACCAACCTGCACAAGCGCGACCTCAGGAGAACCCACGCATCACTTACTTAGCATCCTCCGGCAGAGGTGAGGTGGGCTCGCTGTTGGACAGGGACCGCAAATGCTCTAGCACATAGGTGAATAGCTGCAGGGCATTGGAGGTGAGGGCAGGCCCGGGTTAACAGCCCCAAGAGCTGACTGGATGCATCCGTTCGGTGTGGCATGCTGTGCTAGCAAGGCAGAAGGCATCAAGGCGAAAACACAAGGCAAGAGGCATGTCCTGTGCCTGCACTATACTAATGGACAGCCAGCAACTGTCCAGAGAGCAGAGTGCAGGTGGCATGAACTGCAGCACGACTGTGTTTTGCTTCATCATTCCTACAGAGGACAGGCGCTTTGTTGCACCTGTGTTGCCATCTCAGTACCACACAGGAAGTGGAGCTACACCTGTGCTGCTTTCCCAGCAACACAGGAACAGGAACAACAAATGAGCATGATGTGGGCAAGGCAGCAAGCAAGGCAGCGATTAAAAAAGCAAAGAGGTGAGGAGCGAACCTTGCCGTTGCGATCGATGAAGATCTCCCCGTTTTGGTTCCTCAAAGGGTTTGGCTGCTCGCCCTGCACACGGACCACAGGTGTTGATCAGGACAATGATGACCTGTTCCATGTCGGCATTGACTCCAGAGTTCTCACAACTGCAGGTCTGCATCTGTATTGCTTGCAGACGTACCTGTGCCAAACAAGACCGAGTGGGACACACACACACACACTCTCACACACTTACTCACACACATATAGGCAGGAGCATTGGCAAGTAGGGAACCCCAAGGAAAAGCACGCTGATTCCTTTTTGTGCATGGGTGTGGCACTGACAGCGGAGGCGCGGGGCACCAAGGCACAAAGCCTCTGCTACGTACTTTCTTGAAGTGCAGCGCAGTGCAGTAGCATTACAGTGCACCGAGGCGCCCAGGCTACCGCCATGCGCTTTTGACTTGCAACAGTTGAAGTACAGCACAGCACAGTGCAAATAACGTGCAACTTGGCACCACAGGCTACTGCAGCACACAGTTTTGAAGGGCAGCAGTCAAAGTACAGTGCAGTGCCACTACAGTGCACCGAGGCACCACAGGCTGCTGCAGCACACAGTTTTGGAGTGCAGCGCAGTGCAGTGCCGCTCAAGTGTGACTAGGTAACACTAGGCCTCTGCGGCACACAGTTTTGGCGTGCAGTGCAGTGCAGTGCCGCTCAAGTGTGACTAGGTAATACTAGGCCTCTGCGGCACAGTTTTGATGGAGTGCAGCAGTTGAAGTGCAGTGCCACTAAAGTGCACCAAGGTCACTAGAGTGCACCAGACTACTGCAGCGCAGTTTCTGAGGTGCTGCAGCCTGCAGTGAAGTGCAACTGAAGTGCACCTAGGCACCAGGCTACTGCAGTGCAAGCTTAAAGTGCTGCAGTTGCAGCACAGCAGAGCGCCACTTGAGTTGCAACGAGGCACGCTGCCACTGCGGGGCACCCAGGCACCAGCTAGTACTCACCACTCAAGATGCATTCCTTCTCTCTCTCACCTGGGGGCCTGGGGTCAGGATCTCCCAGAAGAAGGAATTAGGGGCTGCCAATAACGTGTGGGAGGTGGTGGCATAGCTTTTGCCGCCCACATTGAGGCTTATGAGGCCAGGGGGATCAGCATGGTTGGGCATGGGCAAAGCCTGAAGGAAGGGTGCCGCGCCCTGCATCAACTGTAGCAGCAACAGAGTGGACAAGCCATTCAAGGTTGCCTCTGTGTGTGTGTGTGTGTGTGTGTGTGTGTGTGTGCGCGCGTGTGTGTGCGTGTGCGCATGTGTCGTCAAATATGTATGCACTTTTTTGCAGTGGACATAATAACACAGAAACGCCAACCGTCCAGGCAGGTCACAGCCAGCAGGTCTGCCGCAAAGCAGGCAGTAAAAGGAATTCGACAAGAGCCTGGCCACCTCATGCAGCGCACGCCACTGTGAGATGAGTAGCGTGAGGAACGTAGACCTAATACTATGTGCTTATTTATTATGTAGTGTTGAACCAGGTCCATGCAATATTAGTTTGTTTAAGATGTTAGCTTTTCAGGGGTGAGAAAGATGGCATAGTCCGCCAGATGTGCAGGGGGTCGCAGGGCAGGGCAGGGCAGCGCAGGGCAGGGATCTGCCGAGGCAAAGCGTTGCTTGCAAGGAGCTCCTGAGCTCCTGGAGGGCTATGATGTGGTGATTGTGCCAGGTCAGGCGCATGGGCCATGCACGCTGAAGTGCAAAGGCCGCAGTGAGGTCATGAGCCCCACAACTCCTTGTAACAGCCAAGCAGCACAGCTCTTCATGCAAGCGCCCTGGAAAGGAGGTGATGATTCACATTGATGGTGGTGATGCAAGCCCCAGCCGCTTTGTCAAGCGCCAGGGGCAGTCATCCCTTTCCTCCTACATGGCATCAGCTGAGAAGCAGGGTGCTGTCAGCAAGGACTTGCTTTGCTTCATCATCATTTCTGAGTCCCCCTTCAGGAAACCGAACACAAATACATGAGGGAGGCCGCTTACACAAAACGGCTAGTGTGCGCCTGCACACATAAGTGATATTGGCGGTACCCTGTTTCTTTTACTTATTTGGGCAGCTCCAGTGCGGGCAAGGTAGATAGTTGAACAGCTGCTTGAACAAAGCAGATTAAGTTAACATTACAAACAGCTGTGCTTGTGCAACCAACCATCTTTCCGCTCGTTTCTTTTCTTGCAGGGACTTGGCCAACCAATTCCTAGGGCGTAAAAGCCCCACCATACCCATTCTGAGAGAAATTCTTGAGACCTGTCAAATTATAACTGATGCTGTATAATACATTATTATATAATGTAGAATTATGAAAATGTACTATCATATCCTGCATCCTAGACATGAGGCTTGGACTGCTAGCTGCAGAGCCCGAACCTCAGCCATCCATGGTCAGGCTGGCTTCACAAACACCCACGGTCCGAGCGTCCAAACCTCAACCATCCATGGTCAGTGCGTTTTCACAAACAGCCACGGTAACATCCGTCATTGTGCTTCACAAACAACCACGGTCCGCGCGTTTGAACCTCAGCCGTCAATGGTCAGCGTGGTTTCACAAAGAGCCACGGCAATATCAGCTTGACTGCTGTCATTTCTCACATGCACTGGTATCAGCACCGTTCCTAGCTCTGATTCTCAAAGATGCAATACCCTTCAGCACAAAGCGACACATGCCCAGACCTGGTTGGCGTTTGCACAACACTGTGCAGTCTTAACTACTTAAAGGCTAGGCGACAGCGTACCATGCCCAGGTCTGGCTGGCTTGCAGGTGGCATGGGCACTTCCACTGGAGGGGCGCTGCTCACCATGCCGTTGTCTGCTGTGTGTGTGTGTGTGTGTGTGTGTGTGTGTGTGTGTGTGTGTGTGTGTGTGTGTGTGTGTGTGTGTGTGTGTGTGTGTGTGTGTGTGTGTGCGTGTGTTGTGTGCGCATGCGCGCGCGCGCCTGAAATTGGATGCTTTGGCAAACAATTCACAGGCTTGATGACAGATACGCTCGGAAAATCTAAGTGAAGGTGAGGCATTCACAACCTTATGGACGCGACTGAACAGGGCAATGCTATAGTCAGCTGCTTGTGGCAGCTTGATTCATCCTTGTGACACACAAGCACGTGCTACAATATTACTTATACAATATTACTTATTATTATTATTTGGTGCACACTGTAAATCTGAAAACATGATCCTGGTAGCAGAGCACCCAGCATGCATGCCATGAGTGTGTGGCTGCACACGTACAGGCGGCAGCTGCAGATACGCCCCTTTGCATTGGCATCCGGCCACCACGAGTAGGGTTTGCCAATTCTGAACACGTATGCCAAATTCTTCCATCTTTCAGCAGGGAAAATGTGAAGCATGTGGTGTATACCAATGGAATTGGCCAACCAGAATCATGTCTTGCGTACCTGGCGGTAGACGCCATGTGATGCTCACCATTTGCACAAGATGGCATTGCAAATAAAACACCTATCTAATTTTGCAGACCAGGCCAGACGTTTTTGTACGATGATGGAACAGTGTTAAATTATAAAAAAAACTAATATAGCGTAGAGGGATGTACTCATTGCAAGACCCCAAAAAAATAAGTATGTATACAACCACGCACTCCTAAATGAAATATGTTTCAAAACTGCGCATCAACCACGCGAGGGCTTTTGTCCCATATTGCCCTCAAAAGCACAATTTGATCACTTGCAAGGTCCTCTAAAGCTTTCAGTGAAGGCCACAAACAAATTGGTCACATACAGTAGTGTAGGAACCCCCTCCACGCACTCCCCCTCCACAAAGGAGTCCTGCCTGCCTTCTCCTTCACCACTCCTGCCTTCCCTGCTGCTGCCACCGCTTTCCACCATGCTGCTTTCATGCAGCATGCTTGCTGTGCCCCACGCTGCTGCAGTGTGTTCTTTGCTGCTCAATGCTGCTCCTCCATGCTACTGCTTTGATGGTGCTTCGTGCCACTGCTCCATGCCGCTGTCTTCATGCCGTGTGGAGAAAGAGCTGCTCTGGGGGTGGGGGGTGATGGGCTGCAAGGGTGCTCCTGCCAAATTCATCGCCCAGAGCCACCCAATAATTTCAATTTTCAGAACCTTGCACAACCGCACCCCCCCAAAAAATCTATTCAACAAACATACAGTCACCACGTAGGGCAAGAAAAATATTTTTGCACGGTGATATAAATTCTGCACGGTGCACCCTGTGTTGCGCACCATTTGCGCTAGGTGGTGTTGCAGACCAGACACCATGTGTACCACGTGAAGCGCACCTGGTGGCAGACCAGCAGATCGACGGCTCATCCCTTGGCTCTGTTGCTGTTGTTTTCCAGGCGGTGCGTAGAAGTTGTTTCCAGCTGCTGCGGATGAGCGTTTCATGGAACCTGCGTGCACAGCAGCCATTGTGCATTCATTGCAGCCCTCCCCCTCCTGCAACTTGCCTGCATCAGGGAAAGAAAAAACAATATTTAAATAAATATAAAATATAATATAAAATATATCACCGCGCAAAATAACTTTTTTGCCCTGCGCGTTGATTGCGTTTTAGTAAAATAAATGTTTATTTTGACGTTGCATGGTGGTACGTGGTCGTGAAACTAAACGTGTTAGAGACAGCCCAGAGAAATAGTGGTTAGAAGTGCCCCGTCTTCGTTTAGCTTCCTTCACCCCAGAAAAAGCCCTCTCTTTGGACCGCCTTCCCCATGACACCCGATTTGTAGGAGCAGTAGCAGGGGACAATCCTGCCAGCTTGCTGGCATGCAAGGCCAGCTTCCAAAGCAGCAGCAGGAGAGGAAGAAAGCCACTAAAGGGGCAGCAGTGGAGAGGACCAGCAGGGTTCCCAAGCCATCAAGACAGAGCAAATGAGTATGGAAGGGGGACAGCATGGGGGGAACAAGTGAACACCTACATGCTTGTCAGAGTGCGCACTTATCGAGTGCCTTGAATTGCATTGTCCTGGGTTGTTTCCGGATGTTCATTGCATTATAAGAAGACCTGAGTGCCAATGGGGAGAAAAGCCCCTGTGCGGTTGATGCGCAGTTGCATAAAATAATTGTTGCAGGGGTGCGTGGTCAGTGTGTGGTTACAAAAAACAATTTTTTGGGGGGTGCATGACAAATGCATTTCTCTATGGTTCCACTTACTTATCTGCATATCTATTCACATATCTATCAACAGGCGGTCAGGGGAGAAGAGCCAGCTGTTTTTTATGATGAACTAATTTGCTTGCACCAGGGAAAAACAATTCCTGGTTATTTGCTTGCACCCTGATAATTTGCTTGCATCCCTCCTGATTATTTGCTCACATCCTTGTTATTTGCTTGCACCACTTCTGGTTGCTTGCTTGCATGTGGTTATTTGCTAACATCCTACGTATTTGCTTGCATCAAGGAAGTAAACCGTGATGTATCTGCAGGCTGTCAGGTGTGGAGAACCATCCGGCAATCCTGCTGTTTTTTTAAGCAGGTGCACATCGAAAAAAGATAGCAAAGGGCTTTGGAATAAGGACTGATGCAGGGTTATGCGATTGAGAGATGGTGAACAACATTTGCGATGTATCATGGTGGCAGTTGAGGGTGAGTGACACGAATGGCACATGCTAATTGCTCCTGGAAGTGTCCTAATGAGATGACAACCCCCCAGAATCATAGATTCAGGTGTTCATATCTATATACAGGTGCACCTCCTCATACATGTCTGCTTGAGTATGCAAACTAGCACGCATGCGTTGACACACCTGCAGCTGCTCCTTGGTCCACACCCGCGTTGGGTCTTCTCGCGTTACGGCCTTCCCACCATACCTCCACACCCGCAACAAAGCTCCTCAGCTCAGCAACGAACATCTGGGGGGAAACCTCAGGCTGTATGCAAGCAAACATGAAACAAAGCACTTGCTACACGTTTGCTCTTCAACACAGCAAGGATGCAAATGCAACACACACACACACACACACACACACACACACATGGCAATGCACCTGATGCATCTTTCCTCATCAATCAATAATGCACGGAGGCAGGTAAAGGACAGTACGCCACAGGTGAAGATTGAACAGCTGGGACAGGAATTGTAATGGCTCATTGGCGTGTGCTCATGGCTTGATACATCCACCCTCTGTTCATGCGCATCAAGCTCAACAGCTGCTGGGGAAGGGACAGCTTGATAAATGCAACACTAAGGCCTCACCCGTAACACAGATTGAATGGAGGAGATTTCCCGCTCCACAGCTGCATACTCCTCTGGGAGCTCAGGGAGGCGGCAGTTAGTCAGGGCCTTGAGCTGGGTCCCATGCACCCGTGGGCGCCAAGTGTCCAGGTTCTGGTCTGCCCGAATTATCTGTCAACAAAAATGGGGTGGCATGCATGATTACAGGAATGCCCAGTGGGCGCTGCACCTGGTTAGGGTGGCCTGACTGCAATGCCATAACCATGCCACACACGCACGCCCCGCAAGCCTGGGTGCATTACCACAAGCCTGATGGCCTGGTCCAGTGTTTCTCCACGTTTTTGGGATCACAGGAGAGAACACAACGTTGCGTGCCAACGTGTTACGCAGGTGGTGGTGTGTGTGTGCTCACAGACTCAGCGTGCTTTGAGTCCGCAGGCTGACATGGCACCCAGCCCCCCCGTCATCTCCCACGCGCAGGTTTGTTTGGGGCTGCAGCAGCAATAGCATCAAATCCTGCCCAAAATAGGCGCTCGTTTGCACCCCCTGAGCAGTGTATGTGCGTGCGCTCACCTACCTTCCAAAACCTTTCGCCTCCGACGCAAAACTCCGGCCGCAGAGTGCGCTCCAGCAGCGAGTATAAATTACTGGCCTCCGTGTTGTGCAGCGTCACGACAGGTGTGCGGTATTTCCCCTCCGAGCCGACGGGCAGCACTAGCTTGCGTCCGAGGAGACGGAACACATCCTCCTTGTTTTCTAGGCTACAGAGCCGGGGGCCCAAATTCGGACGGAATTCTCCATCGTCCTCCAGCCCGCCGTACAGCCCCGGGGGGAAGGGGAGCCCTTGCATTGCTTGCGTGCAGTAGCAGCAGCAGCAGCGTGGCTGTGCGCACGTCAACTCATCTGTGTTTCGACTTCATTCATGGTCTTATTTTGTTTAGCTACGGCCCGTTCGATCTGTATGTCGACACGACAGAACTCTGAGCAAGATACCCTCGTGGACTCAAGAGCAGCACAGAGAGATTTGGAAAAAAACGGGAACACTAATGGACCTTACATGAATGGAAGAGGTTTTGAAGTAGCCCCTTCCAGTTCAGGTATGGCCACTTCACAGCTTGCTTGAAGGCAAGGACCCAAAGCCAAATCCAAAGAGAAACACAATAAAAGATGATTTTTAAATAAAAAAACATGTGCATAGGCAGCAAATCAGGCTGCTGGCCTCTTATCTGCCTCTTCTGTAACTGTTGTGCAGGTACAGCCAGGACAGCATCCCGGTAATCCCAGCAGGAACCTGTTGTGCTGATTTTAAACTTGCGCCTGCATCACTTGTTTCCCTTTTATTGCGCCTGCATCTTGTGCTTCCCTATTTATTGCGCCTGCATCTTGTGCTTCCCTTCTTATTGTGCCTGCATGCCAGATCTTCTTTTGCAGAGTCCCTAAGGAGGCCTTATGGGACATCGCTATGTCCTGGGCACGTGTCACGAAAAAAATTCTCCGCAACCAAAAGGACAACACACAACTTTGTGTTCAAATTGAAGTCAGCCCTCAAGCTAGGTTAGGCCTTAACAACTAAATCATCCTCTCACTGTGCACACCTGTGTGTGGCAGGTCCTCAGTTAGATTGCACAACTTGAGCGGAGTGACAAGCTTCTGCTGCTATTTTTTTGCTGCAAGGGTACTTGTACTGTGAGCGGATCTAATGTTTGTATTGTATTGCATTATTTGAGATGTATGATGGGTACCTTGTATGAGTAGGGGAGCTTATCCTCAGATGCCCATGCCATGATGGGCTGGATTTTCCTTAATGTTTCAGCGCAGGTGCTCTCCCATGGGGCACCAGTGCTGCAGGCGTTATTTGCCCAAGCTGCATAGACCAGGTATATGAGCAGTGCCAAGTCATACAGTTATGTTGAAAAGGTTGCGGGTAAATGTAATGAGAAAAGGGCTGACCGTCAATACACTATTGGCATGGGAATCGGAGATTTGATTAAGGATTTGGCCTGCGCCAGAGTAGTAGGTCGTGTTCTTCCCTGCCTTCTTTTATGTATGGAAATGCGGCTCTTCCTCAAAATGACAAAATATCTCGGTATGCTTGTTGACAAGCACATGCATTTGAAAGTGTCTGAGGAGCATGCTGTGCAGCCTTATATGGCTGCCCAACAAAGGATAAAGAAGTATGTGCATGAGTGTGGTTTGAGGAATAGGCCACACGATTTGCCTTGGGTTTGTAAGGTGTTTAGCATTCCGTTTGGGATGTATGCATGCCAAGTGCGGGGTACAGAATATTTAACAGAAGGCATTGAGTTTAAAAGCCGATTGCAGAAAAGGCACATATGCTCCTTGAAACGTTTTCTAGGTGTGAAAAGCACTGCCACAAACTGGCCAGTATTGAGAGAGTGTGGTCAAGAGCCTTTGCGGTTTTATTGCTTTAGAGACTGTCAAGCTTTTATAACAGATGCTTGGTTCAAACAGTGAGACATTCAGTCAAGTGCTGAAGCGGATTTACACCTTGCTGATAGGGATGATTCTTGTTTGTCTGCAAATGTTTCTGAGGCGTTTAGTGGCATGCGCAATGAGGATATGTTCAAACAGAAAATGCAGAGTGCTTCTAAGATTCCTGTGCAGAATTTTATAGGAGTTTGAAGTACAGGCAGCAGAAGGTTTGGAGGGAAGCAGATGCGCTCAGTCCCCAAGAGGTGGACAGGAAAGAAGTGATTTACGATTTTGGGGGCGGAAAACCATTGAATCAAACGGCACGCGCACTCTTTGCATCCCATCATGTATATTCAAGGATCTGGATAAAGAAGTCATGAGGAATGTGAGTAGGGTTAGGCTCCGTGCCACAGCTTGAAGGTTGAATCCTATAATTGGTTTAGTGATTCAAATGTTTGTGATGAGTGTGGGAGTGCTGGAGTCCAAGACCATATACATGCTCTCTTCTATTGCAATTGCTTTGAGGTGTGTGAGCTGCAAAAGTACAAGGATCTTTTCAATGATCTTTTCAAGCAATTACATAGAAAAGAAAGAAAAGTCTACGCAGGCCAAGGGCCGCGTGCATTAAGGCAGCGTCACTTAAGACATGCTGCTAAAAAGCTCAAGCCACGGCAATCACCTAGGCTGCATGCTGCATTCATTGACTTCTCTCAAGCATATGACACTGTGCCCCGTTTGCAACTTTGGGACCATCTACGACGCATTGCCACGCCTGCACTACTTCTCCAGGCAATTAAGGAAACGTAACAGGATGATGAATATACTCTGATTGATGGGGATGAAAGGGCACGTGTGTGTCCAACAAGAGGAGTTAAACAAGGTTGTCCCCTGCCCCCTCTCCTGTTTTCTCTGTACATCAATGACATGGGCAGAGATATTAGTGAAGATATAAGAGGTGCTGTGACAAGGAATGGCGTGAATGGCGTTTCATACATGCTATATGCAAACGACTTGAGTTAAACCACCAATGACCCAGGTAGTTATGCTGGATAGACTACGAACTTATGCAATGAGAAAGGGGCTGACTGTCAATACATCAAAGTCAGAGGTCATGCGTTCTAATAGTAGGTCGTGTTCTTCTCTGCCTACTTTCATGTATGGAGACGTGGCTCTTCCAAAAAAAGAGCAGTTTAGATACCTCGGTATGCTTGTGGACAAGCACATGAATTTGAAGGTGTCTGAGGAGCATGCAGTGCGGCCTTACATGGCTGCCCAGCAAAGGATTAAGGAGTTTGTGCATGAACATGATCTAAGCAATAGGCCACATGCTCTGATTTGGCTCTCTAAGGTGTATGGCATTCCGGCTGGGATGTACGCGTGCCAAGTGTGGGGTACAGAGTTCTTATGAGAAGGCAGTGAGTTCAAAAGCCAATTACAAAAAAGGTCATTATGCTCTTGAAGGCGTTTTCTAGGTGTGAAGAATACTGCCACGAACTGGCCAGTATTGAGAGAGTGTGGCCAAGAGCCCTTACAGTTTTATTGGTTTAGGGCCACTGTTAAATTTTTCAACAATATGCTTGTTTCTAACAGTGAAACACTACGCCAAGTGCTGAAGGCAGATTTACACCTAGCTGATAGGGATGAGTCCTGTTGGTCTGCACGTGTGTCTAAGTCATTTAGTGGCATGCGTAATGAGGAGGTGTTTAAACAGAAATTGCTGAGTGCTTCCATGATTTTCATGCAAAAGTTTTTAGGGAATTTGAGGTACAGACAGCAGCAGGTTTGGAGGGAAGTGGACGCCTTAAGTCCCTGAGAGGTGAACACTGTTCCTGGCAGGAAAGCAGTGACTTACCATCATTGGTGTGGAAAACCTTTGAATCAAACAGCACGCACACCCTTCTGTATCCCATCATATTTATCAAAGGACCTGGATAAAGGAGTCATGAGGAATGTGAGTAGGTTTAGGCTTCGTGCCCACTGCTTGAAGGTCGAGTTCTGTTAATGACTGGGTGTTCAAACATTTGTGATAAGTGTGGATGTGCTGAACTCCAGGACGAGAAACATGTTCTTTTCTATTGCAATTGCTGTGAGTTGTGTGAGCTGCGCAGAAAATACAAGGACCCTCTCATCTTCTGGTAAGGGAGACTCACGGCTCTTTGAGCCAATGTGTCTCTCTTTCCTTAATTGATGTAGGGAGAGTTTTCTCTGCCTACGTAGTTTTTTTCTTTTTTCTTTTTCCTGTTCATTTAATGAATGTTCAATCAATGATTGATCTTTTTAAACCATTACATACTTTTGCCCAGCTTCCAAACACTGTTCTATTCCTTTCTTGGCGAATTCAAGAAATTAGGGATTGACTCACAGAGATCTGAAACACTTGCAAGGAAACTCCATGCCCATTCTGTACAATTTGCGCACAAACTTACCTCTACCAGACGTGCCATTGAAAGTAAAAAAACACCCATCATAACATTGGTGCCCTTGAGCAGCATGCTGCCAGAAACCCACCTGATCCACATCAACTCCCCTCTCATCTTCTGGTGAGGGAGACTCTCGGCTCTTTGAGACAATGTGTCTCTCTTTCCTTATTTGATGTAGGGAGAGTTTTCTCTGCCTACGTATCTTTTTTGTTTTCTTTTCTTGGCGAGCTTTCACATTTTGACTGATTTCGAGGTCAATGCTTTCCTAAATCAAGATTCACACAGGTTTTAAAAAATCTTGTCAGGATTGGTTTCAATTTTTGATGCTGGATGAGAATGTTTCACCAACAGCCGATCAGCCAGATTCTCGGGCTGTAGGCCAACCCTTGTAACCCTTCAGACCACAATGTGCGCAAACCCATCCGGCTGCCGGGGTGCTTGCATCTGGTATTGTCTCAACGTGCCATGCAAAATGTCAGCCGGTGTAGGTTGAGAGCTCACACTTTGAATGTGGAAACTTCGTCTTGGGAGGATGGGATTTATCCTGTGTGCAATCAATGCTCATGCGGACAAATTCAAGATGAGGTCCAAGTCCTTTTCATGTGTGCCAGTGGATATGTGCTTTGCGACGAGAATACTTTGAGCTTTTTCAGACTTCACCTGGTGAATTCCTCGTGCACAACCTTTCTTCCAGCAACAACTTACTGCATCCAAGCTGTACCTGATTTCCTCTTGCAATTTAACAAGCCAACAGAAAAGATTTTTTTTGCTGTTGGCTGGCGTGGACCAGCCACAGGCTGATCAGCCGAACAGTCTGGCTAAAGGCCTCCCTATGTAATCTAATCTATAAGTTAATGCTAGGCACAAGCTGATGACCTGGCTGAAGGGCGCCTGCAATTATAATGCTCATAACGATTGTAACCATTAATGTTGCAAGAGCCAAATTCACACCCAAACACATGTGTTGTGTACACCTACAGGTGCCTTGCCACGGCCATTAGGCTCCGAGGAACCTAAGGTCACCAGAAAAATGCTTTCTGTACCTTCTATGCCAGCCTTCATTTTATATTTAAGGAGAAGCTAACAAACATTCCCAAATTCTGGGGCAGCGGGAAGAATCCAAGTTTAAGGCTGTAGCAGCATTACATGCAGACGTCAGGCACTGAACCGAAAAATAAGTACAGATTTTTCCAGCATTCATGAACTGAGACCAAAAGGTAAGCTCTACTGAGACTGTACATTAAAACATACACAATCTTCCTATGCATGATTACAGGAATGCCCAGTGGGCGCTGCACCTGGTTAGGGAGGCCTGACTGCAATGCCATAACCATGCCACACACGCACGCCCCGCAAGCCTGGGTGCATTACCACAAGCCTGATGGCCTGGTCCAGTGTTTCTCCACGTTTTTGGGATCACAGGAGAGAACACAACGTTGCGTGCCAACGTGTTACGCAGGTGGTGGTGTGTGTGTGCTCACAGACTCAGCGTGCTTTGAGTCCGCAGGCTGACATGGCACCCAGCCCCCCCGTCATCTCCCACGCGCAGGTTTGTTTGGGGCTGCAGCAGCAATAGCATCAAATCCTGCCCAAAATAGGCGCTCGTTTGCACCCCCTGAGCAGTGTATGTGCGTGCGCTCACCTACCTTCCAAAACCTTTCGCCTCCGACGCAAAACTCCGGCCGCAGAGTGCGCTCCAGCAGCGAGTATAAATTACTGGCCTCCGTGTTGTGCAGCGTCACGACAGGTGTGCGGTATTTCCCCTCCGAGCCGACGGGCAGCACTAGCTTGCGTCCGAGGAGACGGAACACATCCTCCTTGTTTTCTAGGCTACAGAGCCGGGGGCCCAAATTCGGACGGAATTCTCCATCGTCCTCCAGCCCGCCGTACAGCCCCGGGGGGAAGGGGAGCCCTTGCATTGCTTGCGTGCAGTAGCAGCAGCAGCAGCGTGGCTGTGCGCACGTCAACTCATCTGTGTTTCGACTTCATTCATGGTCTTATTTTGTTTAGCTACGGCCCGTTCGATCTGTATGTCGACACGACAGAACTCTGAGCAAGATACCCTCGTGGACTCAAGAGCAGCACAGAGAGATTTGGAAAAAAACGGGAACACTAATGGACCTTACATGAATGGAAGAGGTTTTGAAGTAGCCCCTTCCAGTTCAGGTATGGCCACTTCACAGCTTGCTTGAAGGCAAGGACCCAAAGCCAAATCCAAAGAGAAACACAATAAAAGATGATTTTTAAATAAAAAACATGTGCATAGGCAGCAAATCAGGCTGCTGGCCTCTTATCTGCCTCTTCTGTAACTGTTGTGCAGGTACAGCCAGGACAGCATCCCGGTAATCCCAGCAGGAACCTGTTGTGCTGATTTTAAACTTGCGCCTGCATCACTTGTTTCCCTTTTATTGCGCCTGCATCTTGTGCTTCCCTATTTATTGCGCCTGCATCTTGTGCTTCCCTTCTTATTGTGCCTGCATGCCAGATCTTCTTTTGCAGAGTCCCTAAGGAGGCCTTATGGGACATCGCTATGTCCTGGGCACGTGTCACGAAAAAAATTCTCCGCAACCAAAAGGACAACACACAACTTTGTGTTCAAATTGAAGTCAGCCCTCAAGCTAGGTTAGGCCTTAACAACTAAATCATCCTCTCACTGTGCACACCTGTGTGTGGCAGGTCCTCAGTTAGATTGCACAACTTGAGCGGAGTGACAAGCTTCTGCTGCTATTTTTTTGCTGCAAGGGTACTTGTACTGTGAGCGGATCTAATGTTTGTATTGTATTGCATTATTTGAGATGTATGATGGGTACCTTGTATGAGTAGGGGAGCTTATCCTCAGATGCCCATGCCATGATGGGCTGGATTTTCCTTAATGTTTCAGCACAGGTGCTCTCCCATGGGGCACCAGTGCTGCAGGCGTTATTTGCCCAAGCTGCATAGACCAGGTATATGAGCAGTGCCAAGTCATACAGATATAATGAAAAGGTTGTGGCAAATGTAATGAGAAAAGGGCTGACCGTCAATACACTGATGGCATCAAAGTCAGATCTGACTCTAGAGGTCATGCACTTCAGGGATGTTCACGCCGTCCGGGGACCGGAGATTTAATTAAGGATTTGGCCTGCGCCAGAGTAGTAGGTCGTGTTCTTCCCTGCCTACTTTTATGTATGGAAATGCGGCTCTTCCCCAAAATGATCTTTCTTTGTGAGTTATATATACTGTACTAATACTATGGCTTTAGCGACAGTTACTCTATACTGCAGCTCCGAAGAGCTTGTGTCCAAATGGATCTCCCTGGTGTGGAGAACCCAGCACTTGCTGCAGGACATCACCAGGGACAGCCCCAATGCATGGCCCTCCTTGACAGGTCTGTCACCAGGACATCACCAGGGACAGCTCTGCCTCAGGACATTCTGTCTCGCTTCAAATCAGCTACGACAGCACGATCCAGGCGATTACTTCCTTATGTGCTCCAGGATAGTCATTATGACATTAGTCATTATAGGTTATAGATTATTATAGTCATTATGTGCTCCAGGACAGCCATTGGCCCGGCTGGCCTCCCTAACCGCTGCCATTTTCTTCACCCAGAGGTTTCCACCTGATTCTCATCCCAAACGCTTAATTTCACTAATTCAAACAACTTTGGTATTTCTGACTGATTGCGATTTTCTTTGTCCTTGACCAATTACTGGACATGTCAGTCAGTTGAGAACCGCCATATATAATGTAACTATATAATATCATGCAAGAAATAATATTAGTTTTGCATCCCGCACCCTTTGCACAGCCGATGAAAGAGGCATTGAGTACACTTGGAGGGAAATTCCTGGCATGCCCTGATGCCTTTGAGGCACCTTTTTAATGCAAATAAAAGCAGTACATAGCTTGCATAGCCGTGAGCCACAATCTTACATGCAAGGCACCATGCCTTCACACACACACACGCGCACAAACACACACACAACACACACATACACACACACACACAACAACACACACACATACACACACACAACAACACACACACATACACATACACACACATACGAGCGCACACACGCACACGCACACACATGCATTCAAATGTGCATCCACCTTGGCATCCTTTAAGACCTTACGCCAGGGTGATTGACGGGGGTCTTGCTTCAGCATGCCATCTTGCGTGAGGTAGCTGGCAGAGCTACATCACACATAGGCAGGGTGGGCGAATTCCATGTATGTATGTTGCATGTGTGTGTGTGTGTATGTGTGTGTGTTGTGTGTTTTGTATTGTGTGTTGTGTGCGTATGTATGTGTGTGTGTGTGTGTGTCGCGTCGGCGTGTTGTGTGTTGTGTTGTGCGCGTGTGTGTGTGTGTGTGTGTGTGTGTGTGTGTGTGTGTGTGTGTGTGTGTGTGTGTGTGTGTTAGGGGGGGGGGGGGTGCCGACCTTGCACAAAGGCAAGCCACAGGTTGAATCTCTGCCAAGTAGTGAGAGCCCTTATTCCTTTTTCTGGCACCCAACCTTGCCTATACATTGTCCATATACCAAAAGTCCTGGTTGTCGGAACAGCACTAACCTGCAGAGAACTGTATCTGAGCCCTGTAAGTTAGAACGCTGCATGCACAAAATGCTCATGCTGAAGGCAATGGCAAACGCAGCCAGGGGAAAGTTCTATGCGGTAGGGCTTACTTGCTGCTTCGGAACCTGCTTGCCTGAGTGCTGCATAAATGGCGCGTGACTGCTCTAGGGACACCTCAGGGCCACATGCGACGTGCAGATGGTCAGGTGTGAGTGGCCTTGGCAGCACCGCCGCATTTTGACAGACACACCCTGTCAGGCATGGGATGGCATACACCAGGAAATGCACCATTAGAATGAGATGGCATTGACAGTGTCAAGCATCGGATGGCATACACCAGGAAATGCACCATTAGAATGAGATGGCATTGACAGTGTCAAGCATCGGATGGCATACACCAGGAAATGCACCATTAGAATGAGATGGCATTGACAGTGTCAAGCATCGGATGGCATACACCAGGAAATGCACCATTAGAATGAGATGGCATTGACAGTGTCAAGCATCGGATGGCAAACGCCATGAAATGCACCATTAGAATGAGATGGCATTGACAGTGTCAAGCATCGGATGGCAAACGCCATGAAATGCACCATTAGAATGAGATGGCATTGACAGTGTCAAGCATCGGATGGCAAACGCCATGAAATGCACCATTAGAATGAGATGGCATTGACAGTGTCAAGCATCGGATGGCAAACGCCATGAAATGCACCATTAGAATGAGATGGCATTGACAATGTCAAGCATCGGATGGCAAACGCCATGAACTGCACCATTAGAATGAGATGGCATTGACAGTGTCAAGCATCGGATGGCAAACGCCATGAAATGCACCATTAGAATGAGATGGCATTGACAGTGTCAAGCATCGGATGGCAAACGCCATGAACTGCACCATTAGAATGAGATGGCATTGACAGTGTCAAGCATCGGATGGCAAACGCCATGAAATGCACCATTAGAATGAGATGGCATTGACAGTGTCAAGCATCGGATGGCAAACGCCATGGAATGCATCAATGACATGAGATATCATCGACAGTGTCAAGCATGGGGTGGAACATGCCATGAAATGCACCATGGAAATGAGACAAATTGAGATCCAAACATTGGTCAAGGCAAGGTTGGCGAGCCTGTTTACGGAGAGCATTGAGTTGCCTTGAAAACAGGTGCTGAAGAAAAGCAGCCATGCCTATCTTACACATGCGCGCGCGCACACACACACACACACACACACACACAACACAAACACACACGTACACACATACACACGCCGTCTGTAGGGAGGTTTAACCAATATTGTTTTGGATGAAGGAAAAAATAATATGACTGCACCAGTCAACAGGAAAGGTCCTGGACATGTCAAAACAATCAGGAGAAAATTGGAAAAGAGTAGCACCCGCCCTCATGCGCGCTTTGACCGATGCCTTCTGCCTGTAAACCTGTGAACCTGTAGCACCTGCCAAAACTTTACCTTCCTCTCAAAACCTCCATGTCCAAGTGTACTCGTTGTGCCGTCCTCACAGCCTTTGGTATGTGCACGAACATGGTGGGGGGGAAAACAGGCGACACCCCTCTGGCCTAGAAAGCGGCAAGGATGTGGATGCCATGCACTGTTGTTGGGAAGTGGCAGTGTTTGACAGCAAGAGAGGGCACAGCCAGCAATGTGTGTCAGTATAGGATATAGACGCCATGCGATGCTGTTGAGAGTGTCAGAGCTAAGATTCTTGACAGCAGTGTGCAAAGCCTGCATGCGAGCATATAAGGCTGTCAACCTACCATTGCTAAACCTGTCAGTGATTTATCGTTGCTTGTTCGATCGACTTTTATTCTATCTGCGATATTTGCTTTTCAAAAGCAGTACAGTGCATACAAGCAGGAAAAAGCACCAACGCCCAGGAGAATGGGGTGAATGGTGACAGCTTCAGCATCAATGAGTTTACACAGGTGTGCACGCTGGCTCCACATGTACAGTGATTAAATGTAGTGTGATCAAACGTACTGTGATTACAGAGAGCTTTTATAACTCAGATGCAAGATACCTCATCAAGAAGCAGGTTGGAGCAAATTAGGCATGGTGACCCACACATTCAGGCTTTCATGCGAGTAGGATGTGGGAAATTTCAGAAAAAGCAATTTTCTGAATAACCTGCCTAGACTCAGGGTTTGCATGACAATTGCTGCACAACCTGCTCAAGAGGCGCGCAGCCTATGTTGCTCCAATCCTTAAAAAGCTGTATTGGCGATTTGAATTGAAGGCCCAAGGTCCGCTGTGTTCTGCTTGTCCTTGCTTAGTCGCTCAGAGTGGAGCCTGTGCACGCTATCATTTTGTTTTGTGCAAACAAAAAACATACCTCATCATTCCGCTGATGACCTTTTGGCACCCACCTTTTGGTTGCTGATGTGGGAATACAGAAGCATCTGAGGCACCGCCATGACCTGTCAAGCACAAGCAGGCAAGGAAGAAATAAACGGCTGGGCTCGGACTATTTGCAGGAAATTGTTGTGCAGTATTGGTCAGGCAGGTAAAGCCATTTTAAGTGGAAGCCATGCCGCCACACCTTTACTGAAACTTTCAGTGAAAGTTTCAGAAACGACCCGCAGTTTACGATGGTCCGGATTCTATTCCAAACAAGTGTATCGTGCTTTAAGCTGCTTGCCTGCTTTTTCACTTGAGACAAGGAAAAAGGGCTTAAGCCTGCTTGGGCAGACCAAAGCAAGGGTCAAGGCTTGACAAGCACTTGCAACATCATTTGCAATTACCATCTCAAATGCCTGTTGGAAATGATGAGAAACAACATTACGTCTCAGTGAAGGCAGCAACCTACACATATGTTTGAACCAAATAATGAGATTGGGCGTGACCAAAGCTCACCCTACAAAATGCACCCCATTCATGGCCGCAACTTAATTGACCTACCTCAGAGCATAACCCCGCAAAATGCACCCCATTCATGGCCAAAAGCAAGATAAAGGCTCCGCCGGACGAGGCACCCAGCCCAAACACAGGAATGATGGGATGCAAGATGGATGTTGAGGGGAGGGTGGCAGCTGCGGCTGAGGCACTGCCCTTCCACCTGTGAACGAGAGCTGCCAAAGTCCTGCTGCTGCTGCTGCTGCTGCTGTTCCTGCTGGCCGTGCTGCCAACGTTGTAGCCGCTGCTCAAAAGGACCTGTCCTGTGCGGCTCCCATTGTAACTCTCGCTCCCTCGCTCGCCAATTTCTCGGATCCAAGCAGCAAGCACACGTTTCACCTGCGTGCATGAAGAGGGTGCGCAGGGGACCAGCTGAGAGGCACTACCAATACCAAGCACTAAGATCATGGGGTGCGTGCATAAAGAGGGTGCGCAGGGGACAGGCTGAGAGGCGCTACGCTGCCAATGCCATGCACCTAGATGATGGGGTTGGTGCAGCCTTTCATGCCTAACGTCAGGGGTGCTGGCACTCACGGGGAAAGACATGCAGAGTGTGAGCATAGAGAGAAGTGACAGACATGCACAGTGTGAGTGTTTTGAACTACACAGTAGCACTGACAGGGAAAGACATACAGAGAAGTGACAGACACGCAGAGCACAGTGTGAGTACAATACTGCACAGAAGTAGCGCCACACAGCGGCAGACATACAGAGCACAGTGTGAGTGGCCTACTTCACAATGACAAACATGCAGAGCAGGCATTCATAATGCACTCTTGGTGGACCTCGGTGAACAGCGAGGAGCATTGGCCCCTGTAGTTCGAAAAAAATGCTGCACAGCACTGACAGGCTGAAGACAATGGTAGCCAGTTTCGGAAAGAATGAGGACGGAGAAAGGCAGGTAGCACAATTTACAACAAGGTGCATAGCGGGTAAATAGGTGCATGGGAAAAATATTGATGGGTGTTGCACAGGGGCTGTTTGCTGTCCTTGCATCCTGGTTGCATCTGGCTGTCAGAAGCACTTTATGGTGTGTCTGGAGCATGAGCATGAAGAGGGAGGAGGATATTGCACAAGTTGCCTGCCTAGGCCAAGAGCTTGAATGAAGGAGAAGGAAAACCAGCGCATCACCTTATGGCTTTTTGGACCAAAAATGGCATTCAGCATGCAAATAAGGGCTGCTTCTGCCCTCACTCGCTCTGGAATTCCCATTCAATATTTGTGGCAAGCCTATGCCATCCTAAAGCTTCCTAACTGCACACCCAAAAAAGGCTTCACTGTGCGAGTAAAAACTGTGTAAGCTGGAGGTAGGTTCTGCGTGCGTCAGCCTGCTAAGCTGGATCTGTGTATCAGGAGCATTGTGAGCGTCATCACCAGCAGGACTTTTTTTATCTGGAGGATTTGCTTATCAAGAGCATTGTGTCACCAGCAGGATTTGTATATCTGGAAGATTTGTTTGTCAGGAGCATTGCAGGTGCCTCAGGCAGGATTTGTTAGCCGGAACCCTTTCACCAGGTTCCCACTTTGCAACTTGCTGCTGCAGCCCCCACTCCCTGGATTCTCCAGGGGTGACCAGCCCAGCCCCGTGCGCTGCTGCAAGCATGCAAGGCTGCACCCCTGAGCTTCTTCACACCGAAAGCATATAATGGTCTTCTCAGGAGGCTCATTGGGCCTGTCACACAGATCAGTGCGCGTAAAATCACACCCGGGATGAAGTTCATCAGTGCGCATACAATTATACCCAGGATGAAGCACATCAATGTGCATACAACCACTCCCAGGATGAAGCACAATAATGTGCGTACAATCACACCCAGGATGGAGTGCATCAGGGTACATACAATCACACCCAGGATGAAGTTCATTCGTGCGCATACATTCACACCCAGGCTGAAGCTCATTCACCCTTGTAGCTGGAACCTTACATCCTTACAAGGATCTATGCAGGAGGAAGCCAGTGAGTGGGGGCGCCCACAACTAATGCAGGATGACCCGTGCAAAAAAAAAAACGCCTTGCTTCCCTGGTCCTTTGTACATTTGCAACCTGCAGTTCCAGTGTGTCAAGCGGCTCAAACCTAGAAGGAGCCCCCAATTGGGGCTTGCTCTCACGTTTAGTGTGTCCTGAGAGGGTGCTGCTTGGG
>OU611756.1:10528710-10586210 GCA_914767535.2 Dunaliella primolecta | reverse complement strand
CTGAACGGTTCGATGCACGGTTCGGTTCGGTTCAAATCGTAAAAGACGCTTTCAAGAAACAGATGGTGGCAAATCGACCAGTGCGGTTGCACCGTCGGACTCGGCTGGGCCACACGCTGTGCTTGCATGGCCGCCATCCAGTGTCTGCAAGCAACTTTTCAACTTACATCACCTTTATTTATAACTTTAGGGTGCAAGATGCAATTGCTCAGGCCAAGAGCAGCAGCAGGAGATGGAGTTGGAGGGTTCAGGAGATTGCTTGGTGTGTCTCTGTGAATGCATGCATGCTTGTGCGTCTGCAGCCTGGAGTGCAAGTGTGTGTGTGTGTGTGTATGTGTGTGTGTGTGTGTGCGTGCGCGTTGTTACATGGTATATATACCATACGAAGGGAGCTAAAGTAACCGGTCGCCTATTGCCCACGCAACACGCGTGCGTGTGTGTGTGTGTGCGCGCGTGTGTGCGCGCGCGCATGTGCGTGCGCGCTTTCTTATGCATGCATGTGTGTGAGTGTTTGGTTGTGGGTGTAGGTGTGGGCGCACGCGTGCTCTTATGCATGCATGCAAGCATGTTCTTGCAGGGCTGCACACCTTGACTTGGCCACAGCCAGGGATCTACCCAGTTGTGGGTCTTTGTTATTATTTTGTTTATCCAGAGGAGTACTAGTTCAGGCACTCCCGTGACATTTTGGTAAGCGAGCAAAATTGCCGGACCGAACCGACCATCGAACCGTCTCACACCGTTTAAACGGTCCAGAATTTGGGAAAGACGGTTAAAAACCGTAAAACGGTACCGTCCCGTAAAATCGTACAGCGAACCGTCAACCGTAGGTGTACAGGCCTGATTTACAGCGAGGTAGTCTCCCTGGCTGCAACAGAGTAGAGAAGCCCTAGCAGGGAAGGCAAGAGCCCCGGCACTGCATCACCCCCTCCATGTAGCGTTCATCTTGCGTGCTTATCTTGGAGGTCCCTTGAGCGAAAAAGTGGCAACCTGGAAGACTGGCGCTCGAGTGTCCTGTTTGTGCTTTCACGCCCAGGTCATTTATCTTAAGGGCAGACCTGGGGCTTGGAGTCGAGATGTCTATTCATAGGAGCTTCACTTTCGGCGCACCCTGAGCAGGCCAAAACACCAGACACCATCAGTTTGCACCTTAGATACCTTGACAGGATGGCCGGCAGTGGGGGCATGCTCAGGGAACCAAAGGCCTGCAGTGTTTGCCTTTATTCAACTCCAGCCCTGGCAAAGCTCGATTTTTAAACAATGTATTGAAAAGCTGTGACCAATGGTACAATGGTTTGCTCATTATCAGCTTTGTCTTTGGGATACTGAGTCCCTGCAATTTTATACAATGGACCTTTACTTAGGGCTTTAGCTTAGGAGTAGCAGAAAGGTCTCAACTACGGGTGGGTACCACCCTGGGAGCCTCAGCGAGCACGAGGCTCTTGAAGACTCTGGGAGTCTATTTGGCAGATCGGGGGTACGCTCGTCAGGTAAAGAGTGTCACCAAAAACTCGGACATTCGAGGGAAAAAACCCTAAAATCGCAAGCAAGTCACCAAATGCCTCGAAAATGCCAAGAAAATGATTTACAATGTAATTGAACATTTGAGCAATGAGGATGAGCCAGGAGAGATGTGGACTTGGGTAGCAATGCAGTGATAGGCTTCCATGGTAGAGCCCCAAGTGGACGTGGGCACAGGCCTGCAGTTGCTGGTCGTGGGCACAGGCCTGCATAGTGTTGCTGGACGTGGGCGGATGAGCGCGGGGGTGTTTCGGACCGGAGTAGCGCAGGGCATCGGTCGAAATTGCACCTGTGCGAGATGTTCCCTTCTGCGCTGACCTCCAGACCTGCCGTTCTCATCGTGAAAACTTTTTTTACAAAGAAGCATTGTGTCAAGTGTGGCGTGGACGTATGTGAAGGCAACTTCCTGACGATAGCAGCTGCAGCCGAGACTCGGCGAGCTTAAAGAGACTTGCAGAGACTCTGGGAGTCTATTTCAAATGCTGGTGATGCTATTTACCCATGCCTATCACAACCCACATGATGCATTTGGCCCTTAATGTACCCTCGCATATGTAAAGAAATCCCTGCTTGCCTTTTCCCTAATGGTAATGGCACCTCTGCCTCGCACCAAGGCCGACCTAATGCAGTCTTCGTGCGCTCCGTCCCAGGGAGATCAAAGCATCTGAACCCAAAAACAAGTACTGCTTTTGATGGACCCTTACCCAGCCTACACAAGCCTTTGGCAATGAAATACAGTAAACCAAGATGAAAGGGTGGGGCTAGTGCCTTTTCTCAATACGCTTGCACACACACACACACACACACACACACATACACACACACATGCATGCACGCACGCGCGCGCGCATACACACACACACACACTCACACACACACACATACACACACACGTGCATGCATGGGTACATGCATGCATGCAAACACGCACTTAAAGGTGAAAATGGCTCGTATAAATTTACAAAAACTGTGCTGCACGCATTGGCTTTGTCAACTGGCCTCCTCATGCATTGCTTCTGCTGTCTCTCCAAGGGGTCACGCTTGACCCACCCAGCACCTGCCCTGCTCATGATAAAGGGGCTCAGGATGCTTGTTGTCAAGGGGTTTTCTGCCCCAGATGCCCCAGGTGGCATGCAGTGGTCACAGCTTGAATGGCACATTCTTAGAAACCATGTGTACTGTACCAATCTAATCCAGAAAGGCCAGTTAGGATATTTGTGGAAGGTCTCCTTGTTTTTCTTTTGTTTTGATCTGATTCACACATTACAAAATTTCCATAAACTTTATCATTCATCTGGCTTGTTGCCCTACACAGCATTTTGGCGGTACGTGTGCGAATCAAATCACTCTGACGAGACCTAAACAGAATTGATCTGCACAGTTTCTGTATACATGCAAAAGATACGAGTTAATCGAGCGTGAATGTGCCCAGGGAACTTCATACCTGCAGGCTCCTGAACAGCAACAACGTGAGCTTATAAAGAAGGACCTTTCAGTGGAAGACTGCGGGGTGAGGTGCTGAGGCAGCATGCACTGTCAGTGGATACGGTAGTGCGTCCTTGTTGGAATGCAACAAGAATCCCTGCTAATTCTGCTCTTTTGACGATGCTTATGGGTCCACGTCCGTTGGGCTTGATGTGCAGCTGTTGTGGGTGCAGCCTGTTGCCTGGCCTGTAAATGCCTGAGCCAGCGAGGGGAGAGGAATTATCATCAGTTTGTTTGATAACGCTGCCATCATCTTTGTAGGTGTCAGTTTCGTGGCTTTATTCTTGGGCGTCATCAGTGGAGGAGAGGCTGGGTCCGGATGCCACAACAGCAGATGTCTGTGCCAAGGTACTAGGTACACCTGGGTGGTGAAACATCGCTATATCCACCTACTAGGGCAGCTGAGCGGCAACGCTGAGGCCTGTAACCAAACCTGACCCCAAAAATGCTCGGCTCAAAAGCTCGGAAATTAATGACAAATCAGAGTCTGGTGTTTGATGCCTTGTGCACAAGGCAGATATGCTCGAACTTCAGGTCAAAGCCTTTTGGATAAGTTGTGCAGTTACCAAAACATATATTTGATCATATCATCATGCTTTGATGGAAGAGCTCTGCTGCATATGGTTCATACGCATTCAAAACATGATCATTCATAGCTTCATGCTCAACAGGATGGAGGGCAGTGTTTGCCATTTAGACTGAAGACACAATTTATTCATGCACTCCTCCATATGCATACCACTGGCAGCTAGCCTGCATGATTGTACTTCAGACTCCAGACACCCTATCCTGATATCAATAGCGGAGTCCGTCAGGGCCCCATACTCAACCCCCGCATGGCTCGGAATTGCGCATAGGTGGTCATCCCAGACACAGTAGCACACAAGTGCCGCTATGTGGATCTGCTGGAGGTAGACCACGTGGGGACGCCACAGTACTTTCTCTCGCACACATGGTGAGGACCTCGTGTGTGGTTACAATGTGAGATCAGCTATGTCCAACTTTTACCCACAACGCTTGTAATGAAGATTATGTGGTTGAACCCCTTCGGCACTTGGGCTCATGACGCGACCCACTAAAATGCACATCCAGGTCACGCCTGCTGCTGAGCCTTGATTCCAAGCTTGTACTTGCTGGTACTGGCATGACCTGGCATGACTAAAAAGTCCAACGACCTAGCTACCTCCTTCGGCATGGTGCTCCATGATCTACTTTTCACATAAAACAACTTTGAATGTGAAAGCAGCTCCTTCTTCTGCATACTGTCTCCTGGGTGCTTTCATGCCTTAAGAAACAAACTCTGGATACACCAATAGAGTCAAGCTCAAGTAACTGGGACCCTTGGAAGCAACCATGGACTTTGGCACTAACCTGGAGTGGAGCCTGCCTGATCGTGTCTTTGCCAAAAGATTGAAACTTATTACCTTATCCAGGCTGTAGTGTTATGGTTGCTAGATTTGATGTTTAAAAAGCTGCGCCGGCAGCTTTTGCTCAAAAGGAATATACAGCACTTTCGGAGTGAGGTGAAAGCACGTGCATCCTTTCTCCAGGTCCTATCGGTTTCAGGACCTTGTGGACAGTGTATGGCACAGACTGCAGTCCTCGCCACATGCTCGTGTCTGGTTAGGTAAGAGAAAACAGCTTTGTACGCACACTAAGACTTCCAGGGAGTTTAAGCCGTGGTTACTCCTCCTAAACTTGTGCAGTGCCAGTCTGCAAGCCAATCTGAGCAGCAGCCTTCACGAGGATCAACTGTTTGCATACATGAAATGGTGTCATGTGCCTTTTTGATGCTTTGTATTTTTGTTTGGATTCAGGTGAATTGTCACAAATGTTCATCTAAGTACTTGTCCCTGTGAAGGAGGCTTGCAGACGGAGCTTTTGAGTGTGCTGCACCTGTTATGCGCTCCCCTCACCTCTGAGGCTCTTGGAGAGGAGCCAGTCATAGGGTTCTTCATCTGACAGGGTTTTTAACCTCACTCATTGTCTCACAATGAGCATTTCTCCCGGATATATGGGCTTTGTCTTTATCCAGATATCTGCGCGATCAACCAGACAAAGTACGAGGACAAGGGGGAGCTTGAAACTGATGATATCTCTCACCTTCAAAGTGTGGTGTCCAAGGTGAGGATTCCTGTCCCGCCCATCCTGCCATCTTCCATAAGCCCTTGTCCCCAAGCTCAGTCATCCTGAACACCCATCAGCTACATGTACAGTGCTACTGTGCGTGCACTTTATCTTGCATGTGCATGCACACGCGCATGCACTCACACACACACACACTCACACACACACAAGCGCGCGCGTTTTGCCCCATCGGCTACCAGTATCAGAGGTTGCACAGGCTTGCCTTTCCCGTTGGTCATTCCCTTAAAGAATTTTGCGCATGTGGTCAGTCAGAAATTCTAAGCTTGGCCAACACTGTCAAGCCCTCTTCCTCATATTCACCTATTTTACTATATATGCAGACTGATTCTACACTCCTCCTCTGCCTGGATGAAGAATGCAGGGTTTTTACTCGTATATGGTGTGTGTATGGAAGGACACAATTTTCTTGTTATTCATCTTGCCTATGAACGGAAAAGAAGGCCTTGACATGTTGGATGCATCATTTCCATCACATATCAAGCCACCTTCTTAGAAATTATGTATGACTGTGGCTTTCATTTAGACAATGTCCAGCATTTGTGTGTGCCATCAGAGAAGCTTGAGCTATTGAATTCACTTGCTCAACACCCACCCAACCCTTCTGACATGGTGTCAAAAAAGGGTTCTCTCTGGGCTTGGCCCAGCCAAGAAATGAATCAGAAAATAGAGGTTGACCGGGCCGACTCCCCTGTTTTGAGGGGCAAGGGTCAAACAAGAGACCATGGTAAATCTAGGGCTTCAATTTACCCTCCTGTACTGGTTTGTTAGAGACCACTGTCATGGATATTTTCTGTGGCCAATCATTGAATGAAGGACCTGGCAGGGTGTGAAGCAAGCCAAGAGGATGGGAAATACAACACATCAGAAACACGCACCTATCCTCTTTGGGATTATATTTCCCTTTGGAATATGCATATTTAGGCCCTTCCATTTGCCTTTGAATCCTTGAAGCTGGCCTCCATCTGCATATTCATTGAAAAAAGTGCACACGCGCGCGCGTGCGCGCGCGCGCGCACACACACACACACACACACACACACACACACACACACACACACAAGCATGCACGGTCACATACACTGCTGTCTACGTTCATTCATACAGTCGCCCACTCGCTCTGTTTCACTAGCTTTAGAATCTTCAGCCACCATTTGAAAAAAAAATCCTTTATCTTGCTTGCACGCTTAATGCAGCACCCAAGGGAATCTAAACTGCCAAGATACCGCAAATTTTTGTCTTCATTGCAAGAGGTCCTTGTGATGCATCCACACAGACATGTCTTTTTAGAATCCATCCGCACCCGTCTCTGTGCTTGTCATGAGCAGTAGTTGTCCTGAAGAAGAGCTTAAAGGCCATGACGGAGCTCCAAATGCGCAACACTTGAATGATGCGTACAAGTGGCCCGACACACAGTAGATGGCCTCCATCAATTCTTTTTTAATTTTTCCAGCGCAAGCACCGCGGCTCAAGGTCTAGCTATGCACCCTAATTTGTGGCTGAGGCTGGCCAGATGGGACACGGCAAGGGTCAACTGGGAGGATGCATATCAAGCTCTTATAATCACTGCCTTTTATGCATATTGGCATCCACATGCAGGTGCCTCTTCGAGATTTGGCACACAGTGAAGGCAAAGGGAGCAGCTGGGCTGCACATCCTGGTGGTCAATAAAAAAGACATTGGAGAGCTCTTTGGGGAGGTGGATGTGCGCAAGGCCCAGGTGAGGAAGGGCTATTTTATTTTACAGGCAAAGTTGAGGTCAGGGGTCAGGCTTTTGGAGTTGTTTGCATTTGAACAGTGAGTCTTTGCTTGCTGATCCACTGCGGGGAGCCACTGACTGCAGAGGTGGCTATTTTTGCATGCTCCTTTAAGGACCTGGGACTTTCAGCAGCACCTGACAGAGCATGTGAGCCATGGTTGACTAGTACCAGAATTTTGAACTAGTTAAATTCGAACTTCTGACGATTTTTTGCAATTTAGCCATTTTGAAGAAATAAATAGCCATATTTGGGGTTTACAACCCACCCCCCCCGGACTCCCCTGCACCTCTTCCATCTTGACCGTGACATATTGATACAAATAGAAGCTGCTGGGTAAGAGGGAAGGCAAAGGGGCGGGGGCGGGGGTGGCTAGGGGGCAATGGGCCAGGTACTGCCTTCCTAGTCCCCCTGCCTACAGGCAAACGTTCGATCGAACAATTCAAAAAATCTCGATCTATTTGCAAATTGATTTTGCCAAAATACCTAACTGAGCAACCCTGATGGGAGCATATACCGTACAGCACCCTGACGAGTGACCCCTTAACATTTTTGGATTTAATACCTCCATTGCATAGCTACTGTGCACCCTAATTCACATTCTAGAGGATTTTATTCGCACACTGCGCATCCTCATTGTGTATCCATCTTCCAAATCCTGGGCTTTTTTTAACTGACGAGCCTTGCGCACCTGATTGACAACTAGTACACATTCACCATTACGCAACCTACATGTCCTCCAAGCAATTTGTCACCCGTAGACAAGTTGTGGACTTCCATGGCTGAAGCTCGCATGCATCTTGCAAGACTTCCTTGCTGCTGCTGCTTGCTTGGCTACTCATCTGTTCCCCTTTTTAACCTTGTGCAAGGATTTGTTCATCACTTCTGATTTATTTTCGCAGAATTGGGACAACTCCACCCCCCCCCCCCCAAAAAAAAACACGGGTTTTGAATATGCTTAGCTCTTAGGATGCCCATGACCTTGGACCACTTTTGCCTGATTTCCAATGTAGCCTGCGTCACAGGCTTTCTATAGGACAAGAGCTTGAGTATCCTTTTGATTGATTTTGACTGCGACTGATACCAGAGGGGTGTCGCCAGGCCATTTTGGGGGGTTCTATTCTCCCAAACTTTTCTGGGGCCCTCAGGCCCCTCTGTTCCAGGATTTTTTCGTGCGGTCCTGTAATATGCTTATAAATGTACAATCGTGCAAAAAGGCTTTTGAAAGAATCGGCTTGGTGTGAGCTAGGTGCTCAAAATGGGGAAAAGGGGGCAATGTGGTGAAAAATGTGAAAATTTCCAGAGGGGGTCGACGGAGGCCCCAAAAAGGGGTGTTTTTTAAATGTGGCCAGAGCTAGTTGCCCCTGGCTGGCACTTTTTGTGCTTAGCACCCAGATGTAGTAGTGCTCATGAAAAGTGCCAGTTGGGGGCAACTTGCCGAATCGGCCACGGCGTGAACCTTACTTTTCACCACCATATCTCCATTCCAGACCACCCACTGCACCAAATTGGATAATTTTAGTGGGTTTTAGCCCATTTAACAAACAAACATCATTTAAAGAAAATGGAGTGAAACGACCCAGTGGTTGGTCAGATACAGAATTTCAGCCATTATTTCCCTTAGAGAAGATCAGATTTGAATTCAAAAAAAAATAAAAGCAGGAAGTCACATGTCCAGCAATTTGGGCCCGGTGACCCCCTCTGGAAATTTTCATCCAACCCCCCTTTGTCAAATTTACCCTCAGGCGTGTAGCAGTAATATAGCAGACACCATTGCAAAAGGAATGGGGTCAATTGGTGGCCTGGCTGGGTCAGGGTGGGTGAGAGTGTCTGGAAGGGTGGGTGGACCTCTGAGCCGAACCGCCCGTTTTCACTCATGGAGCACTCCCTGTCTATTATATTTCCATTCTAAATATGCAGAACTTATTTTATATCATAAAAAGACTTGCTTACTAATTTTGGGGTCGAAATTTCAAGGTTTTCTTAAATCCCCTGCCAACCTGGGACCTGGCATAGATCACCGCCAGATGCATGTACCAATATGAAAATTTTTAGGGATTGTATCTTGAAGAAGGTGTGCCAGTCTTGATAGTGGTACGTGCAGGCAAAAGCATGTTTGCACGTGTTCAAAGTTCCAGACACTGGTGACACCCCTCTGGACTGATACTGTTGCGGTTGACTTCTGTGGGCTAAGGCCCTTTTGGCACTGCGTAAAGATATGTAAGAGACAATTTTTGTCAGGGGTGCGGAAGTGTGATGCGTAAGTGACAAGTGGGGGAGGCGTCGCATGCGACACTGAAAATTTGGCAAAGCCACACTCCCCTCCTGACACTGAGGTGATGTTGAGATGCAGTGCCTGCCAGGCCCCAGTGGGGCAACTACCTACAGACCATGCTTTGTTTGCCAGTTTCATGCGCACCGTGCAAGCTGTGCGCATGAAGCATGCTCCTCCACCAGTGAATGCTTGCTTGCCTAACAACGACCAGTAGCACGCTTTGCACCAATGGCTCCCTTGCAATTATCCTCACGATAGGGCAGGTGGGCTTGCATGCACAGCTGATGGCACATGAGAGTTGCGCAGAGTGCTCCCGCCAGCCATTGCTCACTGGCCGCCCTTAGCCAGTCATCAGCAGGCTTTGCTCCAGAGCTCCCTTGCTTTCACAACAGGGCAGGGGTGCATGCACGCACAGCAGAAAGCACAGCTGAGCGCGCGCCATGCAAGCTGCACAGACTCCAACCGCTTGGCAGGCGCATGTTTCAGGGTGTTTTGATTGACCCTGTTCCATCAGGTGCTGCTCCGTGGGCATGGAGTGGCCGGGCAAGTCCAACCTGCACGCAGCTACCAAACTTTGAGAGAGCTGCCCAGTCCTTCTCACCCGCTGCACAATCTGCCACCAAAATTTGCAATCCACTGTAACAAGTGTTGCCGGTCCTACATGCCAGGTGGCAGGGCAGATGATTGGCTGGCTGGCGCAGGCCAAGCACTACCAAAAAATTTCCCAACATTTTCCACATCACCACTGCCTCCCGCCCACTTGACACTTCCAAGCAGTTTGGTTAAGGGGGGCAGCCAAATGTTTAGTTCGGGGGGTGTGCTGGGCGGGCCTGGGCGGCCTGTTGTGAACTTTGCCGGAAGCCGGCAAATCTAGGGGCTCACGTCCCATGACTGGGGCTTCGCCAAAAACTGATTAATTTTAAATTAGGTTTGATGTACACATGTCAGTACGGTATCAATGGATTCTTCAGCTCCAGAACTGTCAATTGGCTTACCCTTCAGAAGGGGGGGGCTTTGTACATGGGAGTCAGTGACATGCACGCAAGGGTGTAGGCAAGGAGTGTGAGTGCAAAGGTGCAAATCATCCCTGACTTCCAAGATTGTGACAGCACTAAGTGCATACTTGCATGATGAAGTAAGCAATGTAGCTGCGGGTGCCTGGCAGGGCATGCATGCTTGAGCGTCCGCATCTCACTTTTTGCCTCATAACTCTGCTCTGATCCTTCTTTTTGAATGTTGTACCGTACAGAGAGTATGTCATTACGCAAAAATATCTTTTTGGGGCTCTGCGTAAAAAATGCAGCTGGATAAAAAATAATTCCTTCAGGCGCTGCATAAATGTGCACAATCCCCACACCTTGCAAACCTCAGCAGGAAAGGTGCATGTCACACCTTCCCCATCAAATATCTGCCCGAGCTCTTGCTCATTTGCAGAAGTGAGCACACCGTTGGACGCGTCTTGAAGTCAGCTTTACAATGCACTGCTCAAATCCATCAGCACCCCCAGGATGAGGGCGCTGGATCCGTTTGTGTGGAGAGGAATCGAAACCTTTGCTGATGAGCGCCTTCTGAGATACCTTCCGCTGCTGCGAACGACACGAAATTGATTTTTATAATGTAAATTAAGGGCCTGTCTCTCGTCGTTGCGCCCCCTTGGCGTCAAACATGCGCTGAAGGTAACAAGACCTCCCAACTGTCAGACCCCCGCCCCGCCCTGGCTCCAGCTCATTTTTGGATTTAAGCACACCGCTGAACGCGCCTTGATGTCAGCTTTCCCTTAAAATCCACTGGCACGCCTAGGTTGGGGGAGCAACGGGTGGCTGCGTGAAAGAGCTATAAGAAAATTGACCGCACATGCGGCTTCCTTTGCTGCATTTGAATGTTTAAATTACGTTTTGGTATTATGCACAACCTGTTATCTTTCTGGGGCGCACCTTGGCTGGAAACAAGGGCTGCAGGTTGTCGGACCTCTCCACTTCCAGACCCCCAATCCCTCCTGGCCCTGGCTCAATTTCAGAAAATAGCACACCATTGGATGCCTCTCGAGTTCAGCTTTCCAGCGCGCCCTTAAAATCCACTGGCACGCCTAGGATGGGGAAGCCAGGCTTGTTTGCGTGACAGGGTGCTTTTTCTAAGTCATGCATTTCATCAGGTAGGCCTAGCTTCCCCGTCCTAGGCGTGCCAGTGGATTTTAAGGGCGCGCTGGAAAGCTAAATTTCAGACGCGTGCAACGGTGTGCTCAAACCCAAAAATGAGCTGGAGCCAGGGCGGGGCGGGGGTCTGACAGTTGGGAGGTCTCGTTGCCTTCAGCGCATGTTTGACGCCAAGGGGGCGCAACGACGAGAGACAGGCCCTTAATTTACATTATAATTTACATGATAAAAATCAATTTCGTGTCATTCACAGCAGCGGAAGGGGTCTCAGAAGGCGCTCATCAGCAAAGGTTTCGATTCCTCTCCATACAAACAGACCTAGCGCCCTCATCCTCGGGGTGCTGATGGATTTGAATAGTGCATTGGAAAGCTGACTTCAAGACGCGTTCAAGGTGTGCTCACTTCTGCGAATGAGCTAGTGCTCGGGCAGATATTTGATGGGGAACACCACCAACCACCTCAACTGCAGGGTGTGGGGACTGTGATAAACGTGCGTAAATTGTGAAAATAATTCTTTTCAATCGATATTAAATTTAAGAAAATCGTTTTAGTCGATTAGCTGCAGTGAAGATGGCGGTGAGAATGGAGTGGTATGGCAGCAGGGAGGAAGAGAGCAAGGAGGGGATGGCAGCTCTGAGGGTAGAGGGGCTCAGAGGACTTGGAAGACTGCAGGCCAGGAGCTGTGTTTAGGCTGAGACCAATTAGAGGTATCATTTTGAGTAAGGCTGCAGCCGGAGTCACAATTGTGAACAGCTGCTGGTTTGTTTGTGTGGGCTAAGGCCAATTTGGCACTGCGTAAACGTGCGTATACAAATATATGAACTTCTGAGAGGAGTGCATAATAGATGCATATTTGACAAACTAATTATTTTTAAAAAGGGTGCGTATCGAGCACGGTTCCGTACGGTATGCAGATGGATAAGGGATTTGAAGAGGGCAGATTGGTACCCATTCTATCTGGGTGAGGACAGTGCGGGGGGGAGGGGGATCCTTGGAGGCCTCCCACAAATTTTGGATCGGACACCCCTGACGCACTGCTCAGCACCCCAACCCAGACAAAACGGGTACTAATCTGCTCCTCTCTAAATCCAGCACCTATCTGCATGCATTTCTTGCCAGGCACCCCCAGCTGGCTTGAAAGTCCACAAACTACATTTCTAACTTCACGATGCAGGTTCGCATCTACCCTGGAAGTTTGGATTGATCAGCTGCATCCACACCCCTTGAGCTCAGGAGTCCAATGATCTATTTAACCTGTAAAAGTGGATCAAAAAATTCTGCAGGGGGTTCCTTAAAAGTCCAGATCCTCCCCAACCACAACCGAACCCCGACACTCTCCGATCGGACCATACATACACCAATTGCTTCCACACAATGTAATTTAAGAATTTAAATGTATTCCTAATTGGACTAACACGTGCTATCAAAAATTTAAGTCGGCACTCTCCTGCTGTGGATTATTTCCACAATTTGAGCCACGCGAGCGGGTTGAGATGATTGCCGAGATTTCAAACTCATGCCTTTATCCCAGATCCCTGTATGCAGAGACCTGCTGCTGCTGCTGTAGCTAAGTAGGCTGGTCTGGGTACTTTGGCTACTCTGCAACTTGTCTGCGCAAAGCACTCAGGGGTGGGGGTAGGGTGCTAGGGTCTATATGCCTAAAGCCTCTTGGGTGCCCCTCACTTCTCCACTTCTTTGGGCTGTTCTGCTCCCACCCGTTTTGTTGCCTCTTGCTACTCCACATGTCTTCCTCTACATTTGCCATGAATGTGGTGGACCTGCGCAAGTGTGCTGTCCCTTGTGCACGGGGATATGTTTTTTTTTTTTTACTTGTCACAAGAAAAATTGCAAGGCCCTTTCCATTTCAGTTCTTCTAGTGGGTGCAGTGGGTGCTGTGGGTGCAGTGGGTGCTAGGGGAAGGCTGTGTTTGTGGGGAAAAGTACCCTCAAAAGTGAGGTGTGCACATGGGTGGGGATGCAGGGGAGGGGCACTAGAATTATGTATGTCTTGGGAGAGGATTCTAGACTCTCTTTTCCTCTCTGTCTGCTTTGGAAGGCAGAGGATTACAGAGGTTTTTTTAAAAACCCGTTTTGGTGCAACGGGTTGTAGATTTGTGAGAGTTCAGGCTAAGTGTAGGCTGCATATTGAACAGCAGGTGCAGACACCAGTGATGATGCAGAAGAGCACTGGAGAAAAGGCTTGACATCTTTGCAAAACAAGCCAAAGGGGGAACACTGGCAAAACCATGTTAAGCACTTCAGAACAGACACATGTGTCAGAAGTACATGCTTTCCCGGCCCTAGTTATACCAATTCTTCACATTGCTCTGGACTTTGCTTCGTCAAGGAAAGGTTTAGGACCTGCTCGCTTGTTGGACCTAACTGGTTCGCTTGCTCAGCGATTTCCCCTAATTCACTTCCGAAGGGGGGCTTGCCTTGCCGCTTGCCATCGCTGGTCTTGCCTTACCTACTTGGTTCAACTTGCAGCCGGACCTAGTTATACCAATTCTTCACATTGCTCTGGACTTTGCTTTGTCAATGAAAGGTGTATTGTATTTCTTCAATTAATGAAAGGAAAGCCTTAGGTTAA
This sequence comes from Dunaliella primolecta, assembly GCA_914767535.2. Taxonomy (NCBI): domain Eukaryota; kingdom Viridiplantae; phylum Chlorophyta; class Chlorophyceae; order Chlamydomonadales; family Dunaliellaceae; genus Dunaliella; species Dunaliella primolecta. The sequence goes on along the minus strand of OU611756.1, from coordinate 10,572,288 downwards.
GCACTGGTAGTGTCGTGTAGAACTTGGAAAATCAACCAAAATGTCCTTTCTCTCTTCATCAGCTTTTTATTTTGAAGGCAATTGTGGTGTAGGTTGTCCCAACGAACAAAGCCCCCATTCCAGAACTTAAGCCAGTGTTGGATAGTTAATTTACTGCTTTGCAAGCAGGTACAAAATGGTTGTTGCAGGGTGTCGTGTGCAAGCAACAGGAAAGTTTCAACCCTTGGCTGTCAGCCTCCCATTCAGCGCCCAGTGTACCAATCCACGACCTCTCAGTCCCCAAAAATCTGTGATGTTGCCCTGGGATGCAGCAGTTGTGAAGCGGTGTCGAGGGGTTACAAGGGTTACAAGGTTGGCCTACAGCCCGAGACTCTAGCTGATCGGCTGCTGGTGAAACAAGCTCAACCAGCGTCAAATAGTGAAACCAGCTCTGACATAAATCTAAAGAATCTAATTGAGTCTTGATTTATGAATGCTCTCATCTCAGAATCAGTGACATCATGGAAGCGTGCCAGGAAAGGAATGAAGACGGAGTCTGAGCGCACAAACCAATGCAACGGCTTGAAGATGTTTATAATAAGATCCTTGTACCTCGTTCGTAACTCAAACACTTGGGACCAACTACAGTAAAAGAGTGCATGTTTTTCATCCTGGACTTCCGCACAATCACAGTTTTTACAAATGTTGGAGCTACCCAACCATTTATTTGATTCAACCTTCAAGCAGTGGGCGCGCAGCCTGAACCTACTCACATTTTGCATAACATGCCTACCCTATCCTTAAACAAATAAGATGGGACTGAAGCGGTGCCAACATTCCTGCATCGCCTTGCGCATCTGTCCGTGGGTCAAACCACTGGCACGCCCCCCAAGGGCCCCCCCGCAAAATCTGACACCAGTATGATCCCAATATTAGGCAACCTCAGATTAGCTTAAGTCCTGGAGTGCTGGTCAGCCGGTGCAATTATGTGAATCCACCTCCTCCTGCCAAAATGGATGCAAAACAGCCTCTGAGCCGTGCACAGCACCTCCCATGCCAAATTTCCAGCCAAACTCAATGTTTGCCACAAAATGCTGTTGCTGTACTCAGGGCACATAGGATGCATGAAAGATGCATGCATAGCTTAATAAGACAGTTTGGGGGCTTTGCTCGTGGGTAGCTTCTAAGAGGGAATTGGCTTTTTTGCCTTTTTTGCCTTAGGCTTGCTAAGCAGAATCTGGTTCTGGGGGTGATCCAAGTGAAGGCAGCTTGACAATGTGCTTGATCAAAACAGAGACAAAATAGTACAAGAGCACAAGCATGTGAAGGCATGCCTAGCACAGAGCATACCCATGCAACAGTGCACCCTAACACCCCTCTCTCTGTATACATGGCATGTGAGCTTGAGGCACATTCACTTACACACCATGATACAGGCAGTATGTACCTGTTTGCTGCACACTCACATAGCTCTTGATCAACATTACCACACATTGGCGCACGCATACATGCGCACAAACACACTTCAAGCAGGCGCGCGCGCGCACACACACACACACACGTGTGTCTTTGTGCAGGCCTCACTCGAGAGTGACCGCGTGCGCATCCTTGCTGAGATTGAGGCAGATGTCGGCCACAAACAGCTGTCGCTGTCCATCAAGGAGGCCCTGGTCAGCAGCGCGGACCGTGAGGCGACAGAGGCACTCGCAAAGATGAGGCAGGCTTATGCGGAGGCAGCCCTTGCAGCCGAAGATGCTTGTGCGAACGCAGTCATCGTGGCTGAAGCAGCTGGAGCACATGAAAAGGCGAGGGCGCATAGGGCTGCACGCCGCAAGCTGAGAAGGGTTTTGCTCAAGTTGCTGGAGCAGCAGAGCAGCCAGCAAGGGCCAGAGCACCCTGACACGCTCACCTTAATGGCCGACGTGGCCTGGATGCTGAATGGCCAAATGAAGTATAAGGAGGCAGAGGGCCTGCAGCGTCAGATTTTGGAGCAGAAAAGCAGGCTGCAGGGGACAGAGCACCCGGACACGCTCGACATCATGGAAATCCTGGCCGATAACCTGTATGGCCAATCCAAGATGGGCGAGGCAGAGAGCCTGCAGCGTCAGCTGCTGGAGCGGAAGAGCAAGGTGCTAGGGCCCGAGCACCCGGGCACGCTCAACTCCATGGCCACCCTGGCTAGCATGATGGATACACGCAGGCTGGACGAGGCAGAGGGCCTGCAGCGTCAGCTGCTGGAGCGGAAGAGCAAGGTGCTAGGGCCCGAGCACCCGGGCACGCTCAACTCCATGGCCGACCTGGCCAGCACGCTGTCCGCACTGGGCAAGTTGGACGAGGCGGAGGGCCTGCTGCGTCAGGTGCTGGAGCAGCAGAGCAAGGGCCCGGAGCACCCGGACATGATCTCCGCCATCTGTGTGAGACAGGAACTGGCCCGCATACTGTTTGAACAAGGCAAGTTGCTGGACGAGGCAGAGGGCCTGGAGCGTCATGCGATAGAGCAGCGAAGCAGGTTGCAGGGTCCAGAGCACCCGGGCACGCTCAGGTCCATGGCCGACCTGGCCAGCAAGCTGTTTGGAGTGGGCAAGCTGGACAAGGCTGAAGGCTTGCAGCGTCAGGTGCTGGAACTAGAAAGAGGAAAGAAGAAGCCCGAGTCGGGCCGCGAGCGTCCTGGCACTGTGGACGCCATGGACAACTTGGCTGCCACGCTGAGGAAGCAAGGCAAATTAGCGGAAGCTGAGGACCTGGAGCAGCAGGTGCTAGAGCTAAGGGCAAGCAATGACGATGATGACGACGATGATGATGATAATGAGGAGGAGGAGGAGGAGGAGGAGGAGGACCATGATAATGAGTCAGGCCAGGCAAGTTAGAAGACAAGGTACTGTGGTTCCTGATTACTTTGTAAATTGGACAAAGTGTTACGAAGTGAAAATGAAGTGCGAAAATAATTACTGATTTAATTGAAATCAGGTGGTCTTTGAATGCTCCTGGTATATGTGCGCCCAGTGGTTGAACCTCCTCACAACATGCAAGTAAAACACCTGAAGAACCTTGCCACGGAATACCTTACAACGAGAGAAGGAACAAACCACCGTATTAAGCGCCAACTTGACTACTGCATGAGAGCTCGCCAGCTCATTAGTGTTTACTCAAGCAAGCTCCACCTCACAAAACAAAGCATAAGCCTGTTCCTGGATGGCTTCAAGATCATTGATGAGGCTCTCCCTCCATAAACCCCCCGCCCACTCTTTCCCAACCCTGATTAAGCTACAGGCATTACTCCTAAAACCTGGAAAGTATGCGACACAATTCTCATTCACAAACAAAAAGGTCCTGAAACTGACATTGCTTCCTACAGGCCCATTGGTCTAGCCAACACCCTTTACAAACTGTGGACACGCCTAATTACCAATTCGCTCTATGAATATACGGAAGACCACAGCATCCTCAGTGACATGCAAGCTGGTTTCCTCAAAAAGAAGGACACAATAGCAGCAGCTGCAAAACATAATCATGGCTTTAGAAGATGCAAAGATGTTTAATCAAGATACGTATGCTCTCATAGTTGACTTTACCTCTGCCTTTAACACCACTGACCATGACAAACTGCTAATCATTATGTTTGATCTCAAATTCCTTACAGATGCCATTGACATTGTCAAAAATCTTTATCAACAAGCAAGCACTCGGGTTAGGCTCCCACCAGGAACCTACACCCCTGAAATTCCTGTCGAAAGAGGCACCATTCAGGGAGATACCTTCTCACCCTTCCTCTTCCTTATCTATATTGAGCCATTGCTCCGGTGGCTGCATGTTGGAAATCGCGGCTATACACATGCCTGCTGCCATTGCACAACTTCTAAACAGGATCAAATTAAAAATACAACAAGCAGCGGAGCCTTTGCTGACGACCTCATTTGCTTAGCAAAATCTTTCAAAATTTACGCCTACAAGCCAAAAAGCCTTTGGCTCTTTATGTTAAACCCTAGGGCTTCAAAGGCCTTTTTGGAAATTCCTGCCTGGCCCTATGTCATTATTCAGCTAGTCTTTGGTGGTCAACCACCCCGCACACAGTGTGCGTGGAACGGTCTGTGCGCGGGAGCAGCATTTGTGACTGCAGATATGAAGGCTTCCTTCAGCTGCAGGAGGGGCAAGGCTCTTGCACAAGAGGTGTACATGAAAGGGGGGGGGGAGGGGGGGGCATGCGCACACGTGGCCTACATGAGAAGGAGGGGAGGGTACAAGGGTAGACGGTAAGGGGTTGACTACCTAACGGAATTTCCTTAACGTATCCTAATCAGGCGTTGACTTGAATTTCTTAATTAATTGCGAGCAATTAATGGTTAATGGACCCCCCCCCCGTCCATTAAAGAAAATGCCGTAATTAATTGCAATTTAATCATTGATTGCACTAATTTATTGCCCTTTGGAAACGTGATTTGCAATTAATTCATTTTTTGAATTAATGATTAATTGTTAATTAATTGTTAATAATTGTTATGGCCATGGGGGGAGCCAATGTCGTGTTCGCGTGAATCGCGGGTGAAACATTTTCCCGGTTTGGGAAATTTGTTAAATTCGGAAATTCTCTTTTTTGCCTAATCAGGGCCACCGCTGAGAGCAAAGCATTCAGAAATGATTGAAAGTGCCTGATTAGGCAAAAAAGAAAATTTCCAAAATTTCATAAATTTCCCAAACTGAGAAAATTTTTCACCCACGATTCGCACGAACACGACATTGGCTCCCCGCCTGGCCATAATTGCCCCTTTGGAAACGTACCGTGATTTGCATAATTATAATTGTGATGGGATATTAAATTTAGTCTTTGACGATGGTGTGAGTTGCTGCGTGAATAGAGAGGCAAAGGCACGGAAGTTTGCTGTGCGATGTGGCCCAAGACCTGCAACCCCTGCCCTGCCCTGGTGTGTGGATGAGCCTCTGGTGTATGGTATGCTGCTGATTGCCTAAGGGGAGCATGTTAGCAATAAATGGTTGGAGCAGCTTGCATGGCGCACACTCAGCATGCATGCGTAATCAAGGCATGGTGTGCTGCAGGAAGGTCCTGTTGTTGCCCCAGGCACTGCATTTCAATGCCACCTCTGTGTTAGGAAGGACTGGCTTCGCCAATTTTCAGCGTCGCTTGCAACACTTCCCTTACTTGTCTAGGTGTGAAAAGCACTGCCACAAACTGGCCAGTATTGAGAGTGTGCCACACCCTTGACCAGTGGTCAAGAGCCTTTGCGGTTTTATTGCTTTAGAGACTTTCAAGCTTTTATAACAGATGCTTGGTTCAAACAGTGAGACATTCAGTCAAGTGCTGAAGCGGATTTACACCTTGCTGATAGGGATGATTCTTGTTTGTCTGCAAATGTTTCTGAGGCGTTTAGTGGCATGCGCAATGAGGATATGTTCAAACAGAAAATGCAGAGTGCTTCTAAGATTCCTGTGCAGAATTTTATAGGAGTTTGAAGTACAGGCAGCAGAAGGTTTGGAGGGAAGCGGATGCGCTCAGTCCCCAAGAGGTGGACAGGAAAGAAGTGATTTACGATTTGGGGGCGGAAAACCATTGAATCAAACGGCGCGCGCACTCTTTGTATCCCATCATGTATATTCAAGGATCTGGATAAAGAAGTCATGAGGAATGTGAGTAGGGTTAGGCTCCGTGCCACAGCTTGAAGGTTGAATCCTATAATTGGTTTAGTGATTCAAATGTTTGTGATGAGTGTGGGAGTGCTGGAGTCCAAGACCATATACATGCTCTCTTCTATTGCAATTGCTTTGAGGTGTGTGAGCTGCAAAAGTACAAGGATCTTTTCAATGATCTTTTCAAGCAATTACATAGAAAAGAAAGAAAAGTCTACGCAGGCCAAGGGCCGCGTGCATTAAGGCAGCGTCACTTAAGACATGCTGCTAAAAAGCTCAAGCCACGGCAATCACCTAGGCTGCATGCTGCATTCATTGACTTCTCTCAAGCATACGACACTGTGCCCCGTTTGCAACTTTGGGACCATCTACGACGCATTGCCACGCCTGCACTACTTCTCCAGGCAATTAAGGAAACGTAACAGGATGATGAATATACTCTGATGGATGGGGATGAAAGGGCACGTGTGTGTCCAACAAGAGGAGTTAAACAAGGTTGTCCCCTGCCCCCTCTCCTGTTTTCTCTGTACATCAATGACATGGGCAGAGATATTAGTGAAGATATAAGAGGTGCTGTGACAAGGAATGGCGTGAATGGCGTTTCATACATGCTATATGCAAACGACTTGAGTTAAACCACCAATGACCCAGGTAGTTATGCTGAATAGACTACGAGCTTATGCAATGAGAAAGGGGCTGACTGTCAATACATCAAAGTCAGAGGTCATGCGTTCTAATAGTAGGTCGTGTTCTTCTCTGCCTACTTTCATGTATGGAGACGTGGCTCTTCCAAAAAAAGAGCAGTTTAGATACCTCGGTATGCTTGTGGACAAGCACATGAATTTGAAGGTGTCTGAGGAGCATGCAGTGCGGCCTTACATGGCTGCCCAGCAAAGGATTAAGGAGTTTGTGCATGAACATGATCTAAGCAATAGGCCACATGCTCTGATTTGGCTCTCTAGGGTGTATGGCATTCCGGCTGGGATGTACGCGTGCCAAGTGTGGGGTACAGAGTTCTTACGAGAAGGCAGTGAGTTCAAAAGCCAATTACAAAAAAGGTCATTATGCTCTTGAAGGCGTTTTCTAGGTGTGAAGAATACTGCCACGAACTGGCCAGTATTGAGAGAGTGTGGCCAAGAGCCCTTACAGTTTTATTGGTTTAGGGCCACTGTTAAATTTTTCAACAATATGCTTGTTTCTAACAGTGAAACACTACGCCAAGTGCTGAAGGCAGATTTACACCTAGCTGATAGGGATGAGTCCTGTTGGTCTGCACGTGTGTCTAAGTCATTTAGTGGCATGCGTAATGAGGAGGTGTTTAAACAGAAATTGCTGAGTGCTTCCATGATTTTCATGCAAAAGTTTTTAGGGAATTTGAGGTACAGACAGCAGCAGGTTTGGAGGGAAGTGGACGCCTTAAGTCCCTGAGAGGTGAACACTGTTCCTGGCAGGAAAGCAGTGACTTACCATCATTGGTGTGGAAAACCTTTGAATCAAACAGCACGCACACTCTTCTGTATCCCATCATATTTATCAAAGGACCTGGATAAAGGAGTCATGAGGAATGTGAGTAGGTTTAGGCTTCGTGCCCACTGCTTGAAGGTCGAGTCCTGTTAATGACTGGGTGTTCAAACATTTGTGATAAGTGTGGATGTGCTGAACTCCAGGACGAGAAACATGTTCTTTTCTATTGCAATTGCTGTGAGTTGTGTGAGCTGACAACCCGCCTGATCCTCATTAGTTCAGTCTCTTTCCCTCTCCTAGGCTAGCTGTAGCTAGTTTAGTTTTGAGGGACCTCTCGTGAGGCCCTTGCTAGCTTGCTAGTTAAGGGACCTTTCCTTAATGCACGCGGCCTTTGGCCTGCGTAGACTTTTCTTTTCTTTTCTTTTTGTGTGAGCTTCGCAGAAAATACAAGGACCTCTTCATCGATCTTTTTAAACCATTACATTCTTTTGCCCAGCTTCCAAACACTGATTTTATTCGTTGCTTGGCGAGCTTCCACATTTAGACTGATTTCGAGGTCAATGCTTTCCTAAATCAAGACTCGTACAGATTTTCAAAAAAATTGTCAGGAATGATTCCAATTTTTGATGCTGGATGAGAATGTTTCACCAGCAGCTGATCAGCCAGATTCTCGGGCTGTAGGCCAACCCCTTGTAACCCGTATGGCAGGGTCCTCTAACTGGAAAGCTAGAGGCCTCACCACATACTTTTGCCCGGCTTCCAATCACAGACTTTATCCCTTTCTTGGCAAGCTTTCACATTATAACTGATCCTGAGATCAATGCTTTCCAAAATCATGACTCAAAAGAAAAGGAAAACTACGTAGGCAGGGCAGCCTCTCCCTACATCAATTGAGGAAAAGGAGACGCATTGGCTCAAAAGAGCTATAACTCCCCTCCACCACGACGCAGAAACAAAAAGGGCTGGTGGGAAACTATGCACATTGCTCATTCGTCCTTGAAGATTCTTAACCGCTCTCTTTGCATCCAAGGCAACAGCCAGAGTGTGCTTGTACCATTTTACACAATTCATTTAGGTAATTAAAGTTGTTCCTATAAAAACAAGTGCATGAGGTGCGAATGGGTTCAACTTGAAGTGTTACACTTGCTGTGGCACATGAGAGGTTACAGAGGGCTCCTGTATTACTTATAGCCATACATTCAGAAACTTCTTGTTCGTAAAAACCCCTGAAAATCTCTTCAGAGCCAAGCGCGCTGCTGTGCCTTGGATCTTGGGCCTTTGGACCTCAGTTTCTGGCAGCAGCTTGTGACAAATGTGAGCAACATGCTGCCCCTGTGCCCATCCAGGTCATCGTGAAACTGGAGCCTGCTTCACCCCGGCTACAAAGTCACGAATTTTGCTTGCATCCTTTCTCAGCCCTGCAGACAGAAACCATACAAGCATAAAGCAAACCGTTTGAGTGTACTCATGCTGCGGAGTACATACACATGCACTTTCTAAGCAGCTTGGACTCACACACATGACAGATGTGGTCATTGTGCGCATACTTGCACATCATTTGAAGCTTGTACCAGTTGTGCCTTACCCGACAGGTGTTAAATACAGAAGAAATTGGGTTGCAGTAAAGCTGCATCCTAAAACTGATTTCTGCTACGCATGCAGGCATCAACACAGCATTGCCTGTACAATACAAGGCATGCCTTGGAAGATGACATAATGAAAGATGTAGTTTAAGAATAACCGGCCCAAAAGTTACAAGCAACAGGATAAAGGGAGTGGAGGATGGTGGAAAAACAAGCCCTTCCCTGGGGTTAAGACACTGCATTCAAAAGAGGCTGAACATTGATGCTAAGGGTTGAAGGGGTGAATCTTTGTTGAAGCTGCCATTGAGAGGCGACGCCCGATGGGTGCTTCCTCAAGGGGCAAGCCCTATGGTTTGCGTGTTCCACACTTTTGCTCTCACAAGGCCGGTGTGGCTCACTCCCAACACCTGAAGCTCTGAGATTTGGGATGCCCAGACAAAAAGACTCGTTAGAAAGCCTGCCAGAATTTGGAAAGCTCCTGGGCACGCAGTGCTGAGCACTGGCCCAGAATTCCTTTAAATTTGCGGCTTACCCTCAGCGGTTCCATGGAGCTGGGATTGTTGATCATTAAAGCATTTTATTAGTTCTGCATGTTCACTTCAGAATGGGGTGCACTGAGTGGCCCCAACAAGGGTTTGGCCAAGGCCCAGAGTGTTGTCCAGGGCATCCCAGCAGCTCCTTTCCCCTCAGTTGGCATTGCTGCCATGTCAATGCTGCACCAGCAAGAGCACACGTCCGGAGATGGCCAGGGAAATAGTTAATGTTGCTCGCTGTTATGTGCTGTGCTTAAAAGCATTAGAAATGGGGTCTCGGTCTTTGGCGGAAGGTCATACTTAACAGGACGAGTGCATTTTCAATTAATTTGGAAAATTTCCTTGAATAGCTGCACCATTTGACAATGTTGGTCAACGTGGTCAACGGAGCCGAAGGTTTAAAAGGTAGCCTGGCCTGGACTTGCTGCAGCTGAAGTGCTGCTGTAATGTTGCTGCACTCCTGCTGGAGTGCTACTTGGTCCAGTGGTGCAGCATGCACCACTGCACCACTGCGCATGCACGCCCACGTGCACACACAAACACACATACGCACTTGCGCACACATGCATGCATGCATGCTCAAACAAGCATGCTTACATACATCCACACACGCATGCGCGGGCTTCGCCAATTTTCCATGTCATAATGGCATGATCTACTTATCAATTTATCTCAGGGTACTCAGTTAAGTGCTTAGTTATTCTATACCTGCCCTTCAGGAGGACAAGCTAAGGACGACAAATCCCCCTATACTCATTGATGCAAGGCACCGCATGTCTATCATTGACCAGAAACAAATGTTTTGATGAAACATCGATGAGTCACCCGAGAAACAGATGTTTGGTGCAGAACAGAGATGAGATACCAAGAGGTCGGCAACATTCCTAATGCATTTCTGCTTGTTTTGAGCCACAAGCCGGGACCTAGTCAGGTTCTAACGCTCAGGCAGACTTGGTAATCAGGCTGGGGATTAAGCATGAATGACAGTGCCTCAAACTTGTCAAATGTTGTACATGTGTTTTTATCATAGAAGATTTGTAAGAATGCTGGTTTTGAACATTTGCGAACAGTACACTGCACAAACATGATGTTCACCGTGCCCTGGCCACAGGTTCACTCCTTAGGGCTAAAGAGTTGTGCTGTTGCCTGCATGCCTTCTCATCTCTTCATTCTGTGCAGATCTGTGTTTGCCTTGAATCGATGAACGCACATGCGTGCACGCATGCACACACACACACCACTTACACATAGTATGAGGTACTGACGTGCTTACCGTCTGGCCCACATACACCACTCGACACATCCACCACAGCAGGTTGAGACAGTTTAAGTGCTGTTGCCACATTGTTAGGGTTGAGCCCCCCCGCCAGCAACCAGCCCTTGCTGGCATAAGTTGGAGCTTGGAGGCGCGTCCAATCTAGCGCAACACCACTCCCTCCCTGCTCATGCAAAGTGCACATACAGTGGTTGTGCCAGTTGAGGAGCACGAGGAGCAGGCAGCTTACGACCTGGCTTGTCGAGCCAATAAACTTGCCAGCACTTAAAGGTGCTATAGGTGCTAGATTTAAAAAAAGGCAGAAAAGAGTGTCTGCAAGAGTAAAACCAGCACGCATAAAAAGCAAAGTAATAGCCTATGCTGGACAGGACCCAAGACTCTATGCTCATGCTAACAACTGCAGCACACTATGAAATTCCCAAACTTATTTGCGCACCTGCAAACCATCTAGGAGCACCCAATCCACAGGTCCCTCCGGCATAGCAGTTTGCACGCTCCCCTCCGGCGTGACATGCTGCACATACACCACCTGCAAGCCTGCACCCCTCAACACTTGCAGGCCTGCTCTTGCACCATCACCGTGCAATTGGGCTATGGTTATCCCACACTGATTGCACCTGCCAGGGGACGACAAGGATGTGTGCAAGCATGCATAGGTCGGTTTAAGCCTTGACAAGCATGCTAGTCAATTCATGGATATATATATATATATATATATATAGATTATATAGAGAGCTGCACACAGGGCAATCAACATATCAATTGCTTGCAGGCTAAGCCTGTCAGGCGTTCCACGAGTATCATCGCCATGGCTGAGGTTGCTGAGTGACCTAATGGCTGTGTATGGGTGCTCTGACCAGCGAAAGCCAAACCAGGCATCACAATCAATGACTGAGCGCGTGTGTTCCCTAGGAAAAATTTGCAGTCAGCTAGTAGTTTCAGAACCGTCACCGAAGGATGCAAGAAAAGGAGAGAACCAAATAGGAAAGAACAAGAAAAAGGAAGCCCTTTGCACATCCATAAAGGAAAAAGAGACACATTAGTTGAAAGAGAGAAGCTATGTGTCCCTTCTGTTACACAAGCTGAACTTCAAGGTGCGCCATGCCCACAGAGCCTGCACAAGCGCACCTGTCTAAGATAGTGCTTGCATCCTCGTCCACAAAGACTCCCACAGCTTGGGCTCCATGTGCTCTCGCGACATCAGCAATCCTTTTTGCTGTATCATTGGACACCGCTCGTTTGGCCCTCTGCCACATGATCATCCCTGCTCGGCAAAAATTCACAACCAGGTGTGTGATTTGTCCACCTGGTTGCTTGGCCTAACGTTGCCAGTGCTACTGCTGCCCCATGATCATCCCTGTTCGGCAGACATTGACATTCGTGTGTGTGATTTGTCCTATTAGTTGGTCGTGAGAGCGCTATTGCTTGAGCTATCTGCTGATGATGGAAGTGCATGCTACCCTTGCAAGATGATGCTGACTATCCATACCTACAAAGTCTGCCCCTGCATCCACAGCAGTCAGTGCATCATCTGGATTGGTGACACCGCAGATCTGCATTCGAGTGTGTGTGTCTGTGTGTGTGTGTGTGTGTGTGTGTGTGTGTGTGTGTGTGTGCGTGTTTGTGTGTGTGTGTGTGTGTGTGTGTGTGTGTGTGTGTGTGTGTGTGTGTGTGTGTGTGTGTGTGTGTGTGTGTGTGTGTGCGTGTGTGCGCGCTCGCACGTGTGCAGCTATACTTGGTGGCTTGGTTTTTTTCTTTTTGTGCTTTGCTACCTCCTCACCTTAATCTGCGTGCTTGCACCGCTGCGGCTGACTGCGCTCAATGCAGACCTGCTTTTGGTTCTCACTGATGTAAAATGGGTTTGCCATCTGGCTGCACCTGGCTGGAAACGAGGAGTCCCAACCTTTCCCTGCGTGCCTGCAAGCATTTGATTGTTTAGTTGGGCTATGGATGAGATTTTCGAAGTCAAGTACAAATAAAAATTATTCAAAATGCTTGCAGCACAGAGTCAAGCGCCTTGCAATGCCTTCCGGAGGGGTTGCATGCACAGGCCCAGGGGACGGCTCCATGTCTGCTGCGCAGTCAAGCAGCGGACAGGCAAGCAGATTTGCTGCAGCAAGACGCTGAAGGCAAACAAGGGTGCCGAGGTGCGTGCAGTGTTGTGGCTTGCCAAATATGTTCACTCTCACAGCACGAACACCGACATCTTCCGGTTCGACACAAAATATGCAGGCATAGACTATTACAAAGCACATGTGTTCATGTCCCCTTTGTGGCGCACATGCATTTACAAAAAAGGCTGAGAGCGCACACACACACACACACACACACACACACACACACACACACGCACACGCACACGCACACACACACACACACACACACACACACACACACACACACACACACGCACACACACACACACACACACACACACACACACACACACATACACAAACACACACACACATGCATACGCACACAGGGGGAGGTGGAGAAGCTGCTCCAACAAGTCAGCGACTACTCCCAGAATGTCCAGAAGGACCGCAAGAGCGGCGTCATTTTGTTCCAAGTGGCAAAGGACAACTTTATGGAGGGCACCTTCCACACCTGGGAGCGCTATGAGAGTGTCAATGACTTCTCCAGGCACACCATGTCCCCTGGAGTCTTAAAATTCATGGAGGGGGTGAGTGAGGCTGGTCCAGAGGGGCTGGCAAGTGAGCCGAGATTAAATGTGTCCGCCAAGTGCTACTTCATTATGTGTGTGTGTGGATTGTTCATCACGCAAACAAAACTCAGTTACGTTCACTTTTGGGTAGAGCAAATATTGTTAGAGTTTGAAAGCAATTTTGCAAAGCATGACTGAGATCATCTTTTTATGCTCGCTTTCATGAGGACTTTATGTTGTGGAGAGGTTTCTGTTGAAGACAAGTTTCATCACGCTTACAGCCTACAGCAGCTTGTCTGGCACGCTTGTGTAGACCCATTAACACATTATGTTACAAGGTAGGGCTCAGAAGCTTTCTCTTGTGGCCGCATAGCTGTCTGTGGACAAGAAAACCTTGAAGGGCACCTTGCCATGCGCTTGTTTGAGGAATCCGCTGTCAACATTTGAAGAAAACGCAAGTGCGGAAATGGGGCATACGAAGCTTTTGAGAGTGGCTGAAAGCCATCGCACACTCTTGTTTTGAATGCTGTTGTGCTGAACCCTTGATCTGGAATTTACCAAATGCGTATTATGTGCTTTCTTTTGTGAAGCATTGTTAAAAAGGAAATACTCAGATTGCATGTTCAACAGTACTTTTATATTGCTCTCCAAACTTATTTGTTGACAGAAGGGCAGCACATCATGGATCTTGGTCATGCTAAATGGTCAACACCTCCTCTTCCTCCCCTGGCAAACAGGTCCAGCCACATATAGAGGGCCCCATCGGCATCGCAATGTACGAATGGAACGATGGAAAATTGGGGCCTGCCTGCATGAATGAAGGTATGGAAGGCCTATTGGCATGGGCGCTAGGGCAGTGTCCTCAAAGTGCAAAAATGTTGGCCTACATGGTCTATTAGCAATTCCAATGGCCGGAGCCTTTGTCTCTCCTATCAAAGTTGGCATTAAAAATTTTGGTGATGGTCCTTTTTCTGTAAGAGTGTGCGGCTCCTGCCTGCCTGGCTTGATGATCTGAGCGGTATCACACACGTTACGATGAAACACGATCGTCAGTATCAGGGGACGAGCTGCCTCAAGCCTTCTCAAGACAAACATGACCTCACAATACAGGTGCCTTTTCAGCCTTCATGCCTTGTGAATTTGCTTGCCTCCATGCCACTATGCAGGGCCCAAGGGGGAGGGCGGCTTAGATGATGCCACTGGAGCTGGAGGGGCAGGTGGCGCTTCAATGAAGCAAACCTCTGCATCCTTTGACCTTAGTGAGTCTCCTGGGGCTGCTTAGGCTGCATCCTGTGACATGCATCCTCATTTGACCTCTGCAATCCTTGACCCAGGGATGGGTCATATGTCAAACACATATTTTGATGTATCAAAATAGCTGACGTTCAAACACGTATGCTTCAAATGCAAATGCCTAAATTGCCGTACATTGCCGAAACACGTATTTTAAGCTATTGAAAAAAAAACATCCCTGCTTTGACCTAAATGTGTCTCCTGGGTCTGCTTGGACTGCATCCTTGTCCTCTGCATCCTTTGCCTGGAAATTCTTTGCCAGGTGAGTCTCCTGGGTCTACTTGACTTGCATCCTTTGACCTGCATCCTATGCCCTTTGCATTATTCAATATAAGCGTGTCCTGGGTCTGCTTGGGCTGTATTCTTTGATCCGCATCCTGGGTCTGCTTGACTGGAGCCCAATAGGCATCCTGTACATACAATCAGGATGATCATGCAAAGCAAAGCCATCAGGTTCTGTTGAATGTTGGTAGACAAATTGAGAGGGGGTGCTGATTCTAGAGTTTGTGACAATGTCCACCCCCGAAAGACATTGTTTTTGCTAGTGATATCCATTCCTTATGGTGCATGATCTTTGAGGTCTGGGATTTATCATGTTGCATCTATGATATTCTTGTAATTGTTTAGTGCCGATTTCCGATCATGCTGGTATGCTGTCTCTTCTTGCTGGGTCATCCAATAACTTCCATATTTTTTCATGAGTCCTCGTGCATATCAGGGAAGGTCGACAATGATAAAGCATCTGCCAAACTCCTGGGCTTAAAGAAGCCCTCCAAGCACAATCTTTTGGTGCAGGTTGGTTCTTTGTGTATTTGAGAAAGCTCTCACCTGAAGTTTGGGGTGAAGGCGGCCCCATGTAAGTTTGGCGGTGAGAGAAAGCTGGAACACTGATAGCTGAGGTGTGAAAATGGGGTCAACTGGAATTTGTGAGACTTGAGCATGCAGAAGTAATAAAGGCACCACATGAAGGTGCCCTGCACCATTAAGTGGCTGGGGGGGGGAACCCTTTTCTTCCGTCCCAGGCCAGTTTGGCATCCAAATCCTCCTCCATCACAACCATCTGACCGGGCTTTGGGGGTCCCCTAACACATGAAATGTAATTATTAAACAACATTGGTGAAGGGATGGGGTGATTTGGAGGTCAGGGTTGCACGCTACAGTGCTACGGACACAAATTCGCAGAGTAGCGTGGCAGTAGCATGCAACCCTGTTGGAGGTCAAGCTGCACTGTGGGGTGCGCCTTTAATGGCTCAGAATTGCTCTGTCCCCTGGCAACTCTCCTGCACACACCTGACATTATAGATGTTATATGTATGGAACGTTTAGCCGAATTCAGCTGAAATTAAGACCCTGCACTTCGGGTTTCTGCTTCTTCTTCTTCTTCTTCTTCTTCTTCTTCTTCTTCTTCTTCTTCTTTAGAGGCACACTCTTATTAGCATCTTGCGCATTCTAAGCATGCTGGACATTGTTCTACTTGTTATAAGTGTTTTGCATATACTGTTTGCATATACGAACCGTTTGTTCACGACCAATTCATCAGGCTGACCCCAGAAAATTATTTTGTGCAATTCGTCAGAGGTTCGTCAGGGAAGAGAAGGATATTTTTTTGGGAATTCGTTTTGGTTTTGCCAGGGAAATCAGGGAGTAAGATTGTTTTTTGGGGTTCGTTTAGAGTTCGTCTGAGGCTCCATAATCATTTTTCAAGTTTGTTTTGTGGCCTCACAATAAATTAATTAACAAATTGGTCGTGAACAAATGGTATTTGGCAGACTTTGATCATTTCAAAAAAGTTGCATCTGACCTTGACCTGACCATGTCCCCGGACCAGAAGTAATGGCAATTACTTAGCACCTCCTTCGTACAGGCAACGTTTGATCCGGTAGCAATTGTATGTGTATGAAATGCAGCCTCAGGAACTCCTGCGCACTGTGAACCCCCTCTTGAATGCAAATTGGTTTGCATGCTTCAAGGATACGCATACCCCTGCCTGTGACAAAAAAGCCCCTCTGTATTTAAAAAACGCTTGTGTGCTCATCTCTCAATGCAGCACATTTTATTGCTGTCATGCACACCAAATGCGCTCTGCTCCTCAATTGTGCTTCCCCACAGCTAAAGGAGATGTGGCTGAGCAGGATTCAGAGGGCATGTTCGCTGGCTTGGACGCTGCAAAGAAGCGCATGGATGCATGGGGCCTCAACTTCAATCCTTTTGGCGGCAAGAAGACAGAGGAAGGGCAGCCCCAGGAGAAGAAGAAAGATGACAAAGGCTTCTTCGGGAATCTCTGGGGCAAGAAAGAAAAGGAAGCATCCAAGTAGGCCAGAAGTGAGTCTGCCCAGAGCATGTAATTCAGGAATTCCTGCAGCGCGCTTCTGAAGGTCCATTGATTTAATTTGCATGTGTATACTTTTTGTTGTGTCTTATAGCTGTACAGTGTTTCTAACTAGTGGGACTTGCTGTTCGTGCCAACGCTGACTGTTGAGTCTTCCCTAACTGCACGCTGGCTAGTGCCCAGCACAGAACTTACTGTTACTTTGTTTTGGGCAACATCCGTCCAGACGGATTGCGGCGCCCGCAGCTTATATTTTTTACAATCCTTTTGTGAGATTAGGAAGATTGTGTGTGTTCGAATGTACAGTTTCAGTAGGGCTTACTTTTTGTCTCGGTTCATGAATGCTAGAAAATTCTCTGCTTTTTTTTCGGTTCAGTGCCTGACGTCTGCATGCAATGCTGCTACAGCCTTAAAATTTGGTCCTTCCCGCTACCCCAGAATTCAGGAATGTTTGCTAGCTCCTCCCGAAACATAAAATGCTTCATTTGTCTGGTGACCTTGGGTTACTCGGAGCCTAATGGCCGTGGCAAGGCACCTGTAGGTGTGTTCAGGTATGAATTCAGTGCTCTCGCAACATTAACGGTTACAACTGTCAAAGAAAAAAGGGAAGTCTGCGCAGGCCTGAGGCCGCATGCATTAAGGGAAGAGCCCCTAACAAAAGTTAGAGGCCTCACCAGGAGGCCCTCCACCTAAACTAGACAAAACTAGCCTAGGAGAGAGCAAGAGACAGAACTAATGGGGATCCGGGGCATTGCTTGCCATGCCCCTGAGCGCTTGGACTCTCCTTCTCCCATCCCCTGCCGCCGCTGCGCGCCCAGCAGACCCCCTCCCAGATGCTCCCTGAAAACGAAGTGCATGTCTAGTGTAAATGATTGTGGATAAAGATTTAGATTTAGATTTACACGGGGGGACCTTCAGCCAGACTGTTCGGCTGATCGGCCTGTGACTGGTCCTCGCCAGCCAACATAATGTCCATAAGCTCAGAAACAAACGAAAAAAGCTTGTTATGTTGCAAGAGGAAATCAGAAGCATCCTGGACACTGACTTGTTGTAAAAATGGTTGCTCCATTGAAAAATCACCAGGGAAACAGTTGAACAGGTAAGCGTACTTTCTTCTCAAAGCGCAAACATCTGCGTCTCTGCACACCAAAAGGGCATGAGCCTCATCTTGAATTTCATCACAAGAACAGCGATCACACAAAAGAGTGATTGTGGATAATCTTTGGATGGCATGGTCCCTGAGCTGGGAGGCTACTGATTCAGTTTTTTGTTTGGTCAGGCCCAGATTTATGAGAGATGTAATTGTATAGTTGTTGTAAATCATGCCACCAACACCAACTAAGATGATGTGCAAAGTCACTTTGTTATTCCTGTTTGGGTTTCCTAAGCTGCATGTTTTAAGTCTGCTAATGATGTGGGAGTGTTGAGTTTGTGATACTTTTCTAAACCAGGATAACCAGGATAGATAAGGAAAAAAAGTAATATTTTGATATTTGTTTTGGTAGCAACCACTGATTGAAATAGAGCCCGGATCACCAGGCGAACGTCGAAGGCGGGGGGGCTCAGCCCTCTCGCCTGCCAGTCTTTCAGGGAAGCATGCGCTGCACAGTTTGTAGTAGTGAGCAGCAGTATGCAGCAGTGAGCAGCAGCAGACTCTTCTGCTTTCCAAGGAAACCGTGAAGAGAAAGTTCACCTGTGAATGCGGCGTGTGTGAAATTCGTCTGTGAAGTGCAGGCTGGACCCGACACCCTCAGTTCCCAGTTGCCAGGACCCCGAGGCCACTGCAGATTTTGGATCGGATATGATAGCGGTGAGGGGAATCACGCAATAACTGAGTAGAGGCCTGGGACTGGAGCTGGGGGGAGGGGAAAGCAGCATAGGGTGTACAGAACTGAGAACAAACAAACTGTCCGCGACTGCGTGGTGATGCCGAAGTATGTGTGATGCTAATTTTGCCGCACTGCTCTTCAATGGATTCTATGCTATGGACAACAGTTTGCTATGTGACTGTGCAGTGCCTCCTGTGCTGCATGCTATTCTACTCTGCTATGAAACAATACTCTGTTATGGAACAGTGCAGCACTTCCAGTGTTGTACGGCTAATGGATTGTGTGGTGCTTTTTTTTGTGCTGCACTGCTACTGGATACTCTATGGAACAATACTTTGTTATGGAACAGTGCAGCACTTCCAGTGTTGTACGGCTAATGGATTGTGTGGTGCTTTTTTGTGCTGCACTGCTACTGGATACTCTATGGAACAATACTTTGTTTTGGAACAGTGCAGCACTTCCAGTGTTGTACGGCTAATGGATTGTGTGGTGCTTTTTGTGCTGCACTGCTACTGGATACTCTATGGAACAATACTTTGTTATGGAACAGTGCAGCACTTCCAGTGTTGTACGGCTAATGGATTGTGTGGTGCTTTTTGTACTGCACTGCTACTGGATACTCTATGGAACAATACTTTGTTATGGAACAGTGCAGCACTTCCAGTGTTGTACGGCTAATGGATTGTGTGGTGCTTTTTTGTGCTGCACTGCTACTGGATACTCTATGGAACAATACTTTGTTATGGAACAGTGCAGCACTTCCAGTGTTGTACGGCTTATGGATTGTGTGGTAGCCTGAATACAGAGTTGCTACCTATGCCTGTGAACACTCTTGTTTATTTGTGCATGACCTGAGTTTTTTATCTTCTCTAGATTTTTCTCAGGGCTTCTCTGTCACATAAGAGCCGAGCAGCCAAACTTTATGGCTGAAGGCTTAAACCCCGTTGTAACCTTGTAACCTTGTTGAGTTTGTGCACGTTCTAAGGTGATGAAGGGATTTGTGTCAGGGCAGAATTTAAGTTCAACAAGGTGAATGTCCCTATCTTGTGGTGGGATCCTGGTAGGATCAAGGTGGGCTTGTCTGCCTGGGATGTGGCGCACGAATAGAGCGTCAGGGCGGCTTTGGTGCCGTGCAGGTGAGGCAGCGCCAATTGGGAAAACCCAGTCTGGAATTGCTCGAGAGGTGTTTTCAGGGACTTGTACGCCTTGATCCAGAAATATGTTAAGATTGGAACAATACAGAGAAGATTAGCATAGCCCCTGCGCAAGGATGACAAACCTACACTAGACACAGCTAGCCTAGGTGAGATCCAGAAACAGGGCTCATGGGGATCTGGAGGGTTGTCCGCCCTAAAATTGTTACTAAGGTCAGGCGGGCTTGAGCCAGGTCGATTGCCGCATCAGCTTGTGCCCAACATTCAGTTGTAGATTTGATTAGATTACACAGGAAGGCCTTCAGCCAGACTATTCGACTGATCAGCCTGTGGCTGGTCCATGTCAGCCAACAGCAAAAGGATTACAAGGGGTTGGCCTACAGCCCGAGAATCTGGCTGATCGGCTGCTGGTGGAACATTCTCATCCAGCATCAAAAATTGAAACCAATCCTAACAAAAATTTTGAAAATCTGTACGAGTTTTGATTTAGGATAGAATTGACCTCAAAATCTGTAAAAATGTGAAAGCTCACCAAGAAAGGAATACAATATGTGTTTGGAAGCTGCCAGCAAGTAGTGCCGGCAAAAGTGCCGGCAAAAGTATGTAATGGTTTAAAAAGATCAATGAACAGGTCCTTGTATTTTCTGCGCAGCTCACACAACTCACAGCAATTGCAATAGGAAAGAACATGTTTCTCGTCCTGGACTTCAGCACATCCACACCTATCACAAATGTTTGAACCACCCAACCATTAACAGGACTCGACCTTCAAGCAGTGGGCACGAAGCCTAAACCTACTCACATTCCTCACGACTCCTTTATCCAGATCCTTTAATAAATATGATGGGACACGGAAGGGTGTGCGTGCTGTTTGATTCAAAGGTTTTCTACACCAATGATGGTAAGTCATTGCTTTCCTGTTTACCTCTCGGGGACTTAGGGCGCCCACTTCCCTCCAAGCCTTCTGCTGTCTGTACCAGACATCCCCTAAAAATCCTGCATGAAAATCTTGGAAGCACTCAGCAATTTCAGCAAAAAGCAACTTTTCTGTTGGCTTATTGCATTGAATGAGGAAATCAGATACAGCTTGGATACAGAAAGTTGTTGCCACAAGAAACGTTGTGCAAGAGAAATCACCACTGGCAGGCAAAGTCTGAAAAAGCTCTCGTCACAAAGCACGTATCCGTTGGCACACATTAAAAGGACATGGACCTCGTCTTGAATTTGTCCGCATGAGCATTGATTGCACACAGGAGAAATCCCATCCTCCCAAGACGAAGTTTCCACATTCAAAGTGTGAGCTCTCAGCTCAAATCGGCTGACACTTTGCATGACATGTTGAGACAATTCCACATGCAACTTGAAGTACCCCGGCAGCCGGATAGGTTTGCGCACACTGTGGTCTGAAGGCAGAGCTCAAAGCGCTTGGTGTGTTGCCAATTTGTTATTTGTTTCTCGCGAGTCCATTCCCTCAACGTCACTCCATACACCATGCAATCTATGCCTCAAATCACCAGTGAAGTCTTGCAAGGAAATAGGTGTACCCTGCTTCAAAATAATCACAGCGCTGCAAACCTTGAAAATCATCCTAGATCTGAGCAGTCCAGCACGAGGGAGCCCTTGAGTGCAAATACAAGTCTGCCTTCAGAACTTTCCTCACTGTCTCAAAAGAAAAGAAAAACTACGTAGACAGAGGAAACAAAAACATTGGCTCAGAATAGCCGTGAGTCCCCTCCATCACGAAGCTACAAAAAGAAGACCCTAATAGGGATCTGGAGGGTAATTGGAAGCATCAGGCTCCAGGACCTGGCTGTGAGAAGCATTATTATTTTCCATAGCACTCACAGTTAGAATTGAGCAAGCCATTGTACATCTTGACAGCTGACTTAAACCAGTAAAAATGTAATGGCACATGCCCAAACTCTCCTAATACAGCCCAGTTTGTGGTGGAACGCTTCATACCTAATGTGCCCTTAAAGAGACTCATGTGGCGCACTTGCAGTTCAACTGGTGAAGTTCACCTTGAAATCCTGGCCTTCCTTAACATACTCTGTACCCCCACGAAATATGCTTTTCCCAACCAGAGCGGTACATGCGGTTTGCCCCACAGTGCATGCTCGACACACACACACACAGACGTATCCGATAGGCAGATGCTATGAAAGGGCCAGAAAAATGTTCAGAAGACTTAGCCATGCTGATATGCTTGTGGAACCACATGCCTGGGTATTTGAAGGACTTCTCATGGGCCAATGACACTACACCAACCAAAAACACACGCAAATTGGATCCTGATGAGTTGAAATGCACCACTTCTAACAAAGCTGTTTTGATGACTAGGCGCTTCCTTTGTGCATTAAAATCCAAGCAATTTAGCACTGCTATGGCATAATTTGCAGCGCGTTTGGATCATTTGCAGTCAATCTTAAGTCATCAGCGTGCAGCATAATATTCTGCATAATATGTGTCAAATGCATGCCATCTGTCTGTGTGACAGCACCTTGCACCCCTTCTGCAACTTCATCTGTGTCATTCACATATAAAGAGAAGAGCAGAGGTGACGGAGGGCAGCCTTGCTTCTCACCAGTTTTTGAGTGCACACGGGCAGTCTTCATGTTTTGAAGTAGAGTCGTACATGTTTTGAACGATTTTCAAAAGGGGGGTGGGCATGCAGGTGCACTGCATGTGGTGCCAGAGTGCTTGCCTTGGAATGGTGTTGTAGGCTTGCTTAAAGTCGATGATTGCAGTGTGCAACCGGCTGGGTTGCCCCGGTTTAAATGTGCGTGCTGCATGCTGCAAGTGCCGCAAAATATATATGGGCTGGAGTGAACTGCGACCAGGGAAATCAATTGGTTATCTGGAATCTTTTTAGAGGCTGTGCACCGTTCAGTTACAAGTGTGCAAGCTACATTCGCATACATGCGATAACTTCATGGAAATCAGTATGCTGATAAGCATTGCAGCCTGTATCAAGTATTCCTCTTTAATTGCATGCACTGATAGGGATTCTGATGTTACAAATAAGGCAAAGTTTCTTTGTGTTCAACATCTGAAAGTAAGTCTAATAGAATCATACCTTGAACCAGTTTAAACAACTTGGACTGGACCATCAACAGGCCCATAAACTTGCTCAAAAACTCCATGCCCATTCGATTCAGTATGCCCACAAGCTTGTTACCATTAGACGTCACGTCTATTTTCCATAGCACAGTGCTATGGAAAATAGTGATGCTTGTCACAGCCAGGTTCTGGAGCAGGTTGCTTCCAGAAACCCTCCAGATCCACATTCGCTTTTCCTTCCTTGTAGCTTTGTGGTGGAGGAGACGGCGCTTCTGAGCCAATGTGTCTCCTTTTCCTAAATTGATGTAGGGAGAGTTCCTCTGCCTACGTAGTTTATCTTTTCTTGTAGGCCAACTCCTTGTAACCCTTGAGCACCGGAAACTCCACTCATTCCACCGGTTCTTGCATAGTAGTCTCCGCACAACGGGAAAAGCAGAGCTACCTGGGCAGCATGCAAAAACTAATCAAACAAGGTAGAGAGGTGAAATAGAAGCATGCAGCATTCCCTCACCGGTTCTCTGTTGGCTCCTGGCTCAGTTTAGGCTAGACCTGTGAGCCTCGGTGGTGAGGTCTTAGCTTGCTCTCTTGTTAGGAACTCTTTTTTTAATGCACACAGCTGGACCTGCTAGCGTCTGTTCACGGCTAATCTGTTTCTTTTTCCTTAATTGGTTTAGGGAGAGTGCTCTCTGTCTATGGAGGTTTTCCCCTCTTCCTTTTTAAAAGGCAGGTGTGGGAAACAATCTAGCTTGCATTGATTTAAGACTAGGAACCAGAGCAAACACAAAACGAGGACCGCAAAGAGAAGAGGAATAAAAGGACAACGCCGGCCCCCCAAAAGCCACATGTACACAGCAAAGGTTGAGGACCTCATTCCCTAACCAACACTGTCTGAGAGGTGCCAACAAAGGAAGCAAAGACTGAAGTCTTAAGGTCCAAATCAGAGACGCGTCCCTCTAGGTCACAAAGAGTGGCACCTCCCAAGGCGTACATAGTGTGACAGACCTCAATACTTGGACATGGTGCACGGCTCTCACAGTATTGCATTGCATTGATTGAAATTTATAGGAGGTCTGACAAGATAGCCTGGAAAGGCAAGAAAGAGGCTTGTTACATAGTTAAAAAAGACAAGAGATCCAAAAAGCAGAAAACATGCTTGCCCTTCCCACATTCATCATAACCTGCTGCCATGGGCCTGTTAGTGAAGGGTATTCTCTATCCTTACAAAATCTAATAGACATGCTGTCATTAATGAGAAAGTTTGCGCATTGTGCATGTCTGTAATTTCTTGCCTTTTGTCAAGGTCCATTATTGAAGCTCGAGATGCATGGATTTAGTCTGGAAATGACGAGCAGCAATACCTACCATCCAACAAGACAAAAACTGATGGGCTGATACAGTAATATAAAAGATAAATAATACAGAATGCATGGACACAGCTGCATGATGCTTACCATCATAATTCATGATGGTATTTTGATTCAGAGACGTATCAGTGCAGTCTTTTCTTGCAAGCTCCCTACATTCCCCTCCTTGCCACCCACACAATAACCTCCTT
Organism: Dunaliella primolecta; assembly: GCA_914767535.2. Lineage (NCBI taxonomy): Eukaryota > Viridiplantae > Chlorophyta > Chlorophyceae > Chlamydomonadales > Dunaliellaceae > Dunaliella > Dunaliella primolecta. The sequence continues at coordinate 10,547,925 of OU611756.1, read as the reverse complement.
GCCATTTACACAATAAAATCTCACTGCTTAATGCTTCTCAGATCTTAAATCAGGCTGCGCATTGTTGGGGGCACATATGACAGACCCAAAGCAGAAAAAATGTCACTCTCACAGGCGAACGAATGTAGTTGGCAAACTACCTGTGCGCACAGGAGGCAAAGGCAAAGACCCCAGATGGGGGGTAAGCAGGTGTGCTGTGCACTGTGGCAGAGAACTGCTCTTAACAGCAGGTAAAGTAAGGAAGGTAAGGTAGGCAGCTTGCAGCAGCTGGTGCCCAGGTTAGCAGGTTAGCCTGCGGGAGTCATATGATCCTTGAGAGCCTTTGGGAGGAGCTTTTTGTTTTCAGCAAAGTCTCTCACACGCCCGAGGATACCTGCATGCACATTGCCAGTTTTTAAACTGCATCTTATTTTCTTTTCCCTAATCCTTTTTCCCTTTGCCAGCAGCCTGCCACAAGCCCAGACCCCGACACATTCCAGCCTGAACACTTGCACTCCTATAATACTTCCATTCTCTTCAGTGGTCAGCAAAAGATCCAGTCAATCCCTGTTGGTGTCTTCTTGCTGTGCTTCAATGGCTCTGGCAAGAACATGCTTGCCTTCATTTTGAAAAAAGAGCCAGGTGTGGCTGCTGCTGTTGCCACTGTTTTGAGATCCCCACAGCTGCTGTGCCCTGTTCTCTTTTCTTTCCCCTCCACAGCTGGTGCCTTCTGCCCCCTCCACAGATGCTGTGCCCTATACTCTTTTTGCTGCTGCAGCTTCCCCCCTCATTGCTGCCATTCCTTTGCCTGTTGCTAACCCCTCTTTTTGAGCCCATGCTCACATTTTGCTGACAATCTTCACTGGAGAAACCTCCTTTATTGTAGTGAAAATGCTTCCTACAGAACGCTGTGAGTAGATTTCCATTGCATTTAGGTAGAACTTACTTTGTGCCACACGCAGGGGGAGTTGGCATGACTCATGGACGTCAAGAACTAGTCCCAGAGGAAGGACTTTCATTTGCAACCCTAAGCAAATGAGTTTGATGAATGGGAGTTGGGGGCTTTAGATGGGGTTGTGGACCACAGTTATAAAGAACTATAAGTGGAAGATTGGAATACTGGGCCCTGCTGGTTGGCACCCTTTGGGAGCAAACCCAATAGAAGGGGGGTGGGGGCTGTGTGCGTCACTCAGAGTGAACGCCATTCCGCATGAGGATGGACGGAAAGTGTAGAAAGTTTCCTCACATAGGATTTGGATGTAAGAATGGCAGGAAGTAAATGGAAGTAAATGGAAGTAAATGGCAGGAAGTGAACAGAAGTGATTGGCAGTGAATGGCAGGAAGTAAATGGCAGGAAGTGAATGGCAGTGAATGAATGGTCGCATACAAGGCACTTCATTTGCAATCCACGCATGAGGGTGTGGTTACCAGATTTTGCCTGATAGCTTGCCAATAAGATTCCTTTTGTACAATCCTGATATGCAAATGGAAGCTGAATCTTGTAGAGTAGCGTTTGTCCTGTTTGGGATGGGGGCATGGGAAGTTCTGAGCAGAAGCAGTAGGCCCCCCGCCCCAAGGGAGGGTGTAATATATATATACAATTTTTACTTGCCCTCCTTTATGTCAAATGCAACACTGGCCAGACAAACATTGCATATTTACATGCCTGACTCATGCACAGTGCATGAAGTGGAATTAAAAAATGCAGGTCCCTTTGCCTATGTACATGATACATCTATACATGTACCAGGGTTGACGAGTTGGCCGGTTTGACAAAATAAGTTCGCCAACAGTTCGAAAAAGTTTGAGGTTCGACGAAAAGTTTGAACGCACGTTTGCCTGTAGGCAAGGGGCTGGGAAGGGGGTATCAACTGCCCCCCAACCACCCTTCTCTCCCTTTCCCCCAGGCTATATAAACATTTTATTGGGGAAGAATAGAAGTCCTGAGTGGAACCTGGAAAATGGAGAAAGGAATGGGGGATGTTTGGGGGGTGACTGAGGGGTGTTTGGGGGGTCTTCTGCATCATTTTTGGCACAGGGCATAAAGTTCTATGAACTGGCAATTTAAAGTTCGCCAACAGCTCGAAAAAGTTCGAGTTCTAGAACAGTTCTAAGTTGGCGAACTCGTCAACCCTGACATGTACCCACATATAATGTGTGTGTGTAAATGCATGGCATAAAAACCTATTTCTATATAAGCCGCATAGTTGCAAGTGTGTCAAATTTACAATCCCCTGACATACACCAAACTCTGGTATCAACCCACCTCTTCCTCATCCTTAGAGAGGCGCCTCTGTAGGACTAACCTCACATCTGACAGGTGCAGACTGTTTGCACTAGGAAACATGTGGCGTACATACTCCCGGAGCGCAGGACGCGGCTTATCACACCAATACCTGCAATGTTCAATAAAAAAAACAATAAGAATACACAAGGAGTCATCTGGTGCACATGCTTCTCGAAGTAAGTTCAAAAGTAAAACAAAAGTGCTAAGTGCAGGATAGCTCATCACTCCAATGAGGGTGAGGATGTCCACGTATTCAAATGGAAGACATACTCCCAAAGCGCAGGATGGATTTATTACTCCAGTACCTGCAACCTTAAAAATTTTTCAATGAAAAACAAAAAAAATACCCTGAACAGCCAACAAGTTACATAAGGCATGAACCTGGGTCACTTTTCAGCCTGCTTAGCAATCAATTGAGGCCTTGACCCTTTTTGGCTTACTGGGTGAAAGAACTGATGTCTTGGTCCCTCCCAGTCAGAAAGCAAAGCAAAGCAAATACACAGCACCATGAAAAGAGTGATGCGTACAGACCAGAGTGGCGAGAACCCTAATTTTGCTTGGCAAAAATCTAGACAAGGCAAGAAAAACACAAAGTCACAGACGCAGCATGATACTTGACGCGATTTTTAAGTAAGAGATAACGTGCCAGGTTTTTATTTGGGGAGGCCTGCTCTCGTAGAAATCATGTACATCTTAATGGATGTCCTGCTTGTAAAACGCTACTTACGGCCCTTCTGAGTTCCTGAGACATCCCCAATCTGACTTTTTGTGCAAGGGTGCATGGGTTTGGCATTCAGAATTGTAATTTCCCTATTACCCTGCAAAATGTGCGCAGACAAATTGCAAGGAGAGCACCTCTCGAGCTTGTTTGCATAGAAAAATCCCCAGCCTTTCATAATTACTGCCTGAATTCCACAGAGAAACAATGATTGTTGCATTCTACCATCGGCCATGGCACTTACAAAGAGAGGAACTGAATGCAGACGACCCAACGCTTGCCAAAGGGATTACCTTTTGTAAGGTACGGTTGAAATCAGCTTCTGGTGCAAACAGCAGTATGCAAAAGGGCTTGCCAATACAGTTAAGCAGACTGCAAATAGGCTTACCTAAAGGCCTACCTGAGTGCGCGATTGAAAGCAACTCCTGATGCAAAATAGCAGACTGCGAATGGGAGCTTTGACCGGGGATAAACCTGCAGTCCGTGTGTCACATGCATGCAATATCTTTGTTGGATGACACAGCTTAGGAAAGAGAGGTGAAATGGTGGCACAATGGCAGATTCAAGGCTGCAGAAACATAAAAAATGCAGCAAAGCTTTCTTTCTTGGCATCTTCAGCTATGCTGTAGGAGCTGGTATGAGGAAGGACCGCAGCATTTTGGGTCCAGTTTTAGGTAAACCCGAAAGGCTCTTAAATTGTGAAGCTTCCTGATGGCAATCACATTGAATCTACCACATGTCCTCTGTTGCTGCTTTGCTATCTGTGAGAGGAATTGACACATAATTACGTCTGTACAGTCATGCCCAACAGGCTATCTCCAGCGATTCTGTTGCCATACATTTCCCCTGTAATGTGTATCCTAAATCAGCTTTGTTAATGCTCATCTAGCAATATATAACATGGAAATGATGATGTTTCTTTGCCATATAAGGTTACAATGCAGGGGTTTGAAAGCCAAAGAGCAGGCTGGGAAAGAGAAAGCACACACACACAAGCACATAACCAGAGCTTACCTTGATGTCGATGCGGAAAAAATGGTCTATGTCAACTGGGCCATGAGGGGACCACACTCCCATGAAAGTTACATGCTCCTCTATGTCGACTGCATACAAAATGTTTTGGAAAAGAGCATGGAACACGTGCAGAGCCAATGGCAGCAAGAAAACGCGAAGCTTGATCAAAACAGGGTTAAATGTGTTTAAGGGCAGCAAAATCCTTCACACTTCTTATATCAACCTAACCCTTCTTTTCCTTAAAATAAGCAGCAAATCAACACAAATGCATCAAAGGGCTGAACACCTGGCCCTGATATTCTCCCAAGCATAGGGCGGGACTTAGATTAGGCACTCTCTCTCTCTCTTTCTCTCTACTCATATCCCTCTATATATACTCACATGCCACCTGTGATGCATGGATGTGTCATTATGGACCCTGAAAAGGGACGTGCTGCTGCTGGCCTTAAAGTTTGATAAAGATCAAAATGCCCATGCGCTTCACATTCTGTGCAGGGTAGTGCGTACGCCCCAGAGTGGCGTATTCATACCATGGAAAGTATAGTGCGGGTTCACCTGAGGAGCATGTCTAGCCTGTAATGTTTGCGCAATTTGAGGTGGAACAGGAAAGAGGAAGCACACCAGCTTCATGTCAAGGAAAAGGAAACTCACAGGTGTGGTGATTGATGGTGTCTTCTACTCCACACGCCAGCGCTTTGATGGCATACAGTTGCTGCAGTAACTCTGCCATCAGCAGGCCATGGTCAGGCAGACTGGTATGGCCCCCCAGTTCTCTCACGGCCTGCATAGGGAAATGCAAACGTGTCCATATCTCATGCAATAATTACGTTTCAAGGCAACCTGACCTTCAACTGCTTGCTGTGAACCAGCATGCTTCTGTAATGGTAAGTTTGCAAAGGATGCATGGAAGTTCCTGAATGCAACTGGCAGGTAAGTTGACAACCTGCATAAGCATTTCAAGCCTGCTGTCCAAAATAAGCCCAGCATTGCTTCTTAGTAAAGCATGCTTTGCAGAAGGCATGTAGGCAGCTGGACAGGTGCCTATCAGTCAGTGCTACATGCCAAAAGAATAAAAGGGCGTAGCCACGGATCTGCCGGGGCTGCCCCAAAAAATGAAATAATATTTATAACTCGTTGTAATTGTTGTCCTCCGAAGCATCATCCTTTTTCACAGGATTGGCATCCTTTCACAGGATTGGCTTGTCACTGCTGGGACCTAATGTGCAATGTCCATTAAACTGCCCTTTGTAACATGCTACTTCCTGCCACATTTTCCCCCAGCATTTGCATTTTCCTGTCCCAAATCTCAGGATCACCTGCTCATCGGTGACAATGCATGGGGGGGCAACTATGAAGTCCACATCATTGAAGACGTTTGCACCGCGGATGTAGGATCCCTGAGATTGCAGAGCAAGCAAAGCAGGCTGTGTTGCTTCCATGACAATACAGCTATCCTATGATGCAAGACCCCTGAGGCCTTAGAGCAAGCAAATCAGGCTGTGTTGCTTCCATGACAATACAGCTATCCAAAATCATCCCTTTGATGCAAGATCCCTGAGGCCTAAGAGCAAGCAGAGGTATTTGTTGCTTTGGTGAAAAAACAAGCATTTCAGGAACAATGCACTGCTCCATTGCTCCAGAAGGATCCTTAAGGCAGCAGCACTTTGTCTGCAGGCATTTATCACACGAAATAGAAACAACTTAGATACTAAATGCATACTCCAAATTGAGTGCACAGAAAGGACAAGAATGCAGTGCCCATGCGGCTTGTCTTAATTGCATGAGGATGTTTTAATTTGTTCCACACACACAAACACACACACAGATACACACAGATACACACACAGGTTTCCATGTATGTGCACATGGTGCATGCATGATTTTGCACAACTCCTGTCATCGTGGGGCAAAAGCAAGGGCTCTCAAGGGAAGCCCTGGTCTGGCACAGCACACACTCAACAACAAAAGAATGCATGGATTTGGAGCACACCATGGCCCGGACGTGTAGCCCACCACTTTTGCGGTCATCCATCAAAATCTCCTTGGACAAGCCTGTCGCGCAAATGTAGACACACACACAAAACATACTATTTTGGGCTGAAGCTACAGGTATGTCCAAAGTGCACGTATGCTTGCCAGTATGCCAGGCAAAAAAGTGGTGTTTGGTGGCTCTGCAAGTAGCAGTAAAGCAAGGTAAGGAGCTTGTACCTAGAAATAACATAGCCGAGAAGATCAATGACAACGACAGCACAATAGCCAACGACAGTATAACATCCAGTGCAAGCAAGACAAGCAAAGACTTCCAATTCCTAGGTGTCCACACACGCGCATATGCACACCCGCCCACACACTCACCCACACCCACACTTGACAGCATATGCCGCCGTACCTGTTACTTTGTTTAGTGCTGCAACAACGCTGCTCTTAACCACAGCCTCCACATGCTCAATCTGGAGGACAAGTACAGGGCATCAGAAAAGCGTCACATCAAAATTATAGCCTCCATATGCGCTATTTGGAGGACAAGCGAAGGCCATCTTTAAGAGAATTTCCATCACATATAAACGGGAAAAATATTAAGCAATTGAAGGCCAGTCAGGAATGGCTTCAGAGGAGCTATGGAAGTAAACCGTAAGATTCATACTCTATACCACTCCTTTTGTGCTTTCGTGACCTTGTCTTCTGTCATCAATATTGTGTGTGTATGTGTGCGTGCGTGTGTGTAAACATGCTAGTACAAGTACAGAAACACTGTTATCATTTAGATCACATTCTGAGGCAAGCTGGAAACGGTTGAAGGGAGAAATTTCTGATTCAATGCTGGTCCTCTGGACCTACCTGCTGTCTGGTGATGGGCTTGATAAAGTCCTCTGCATACTGCAATCCAATCTGCTGCTGTGCTGTGAGCTTGAAGCAGCTCTTATGGCTTGATCCTGTGGGCAAGAGCACAGGAAGGCAGCTTATGCTATAGCATCTGTTTCTGCCAAAGAAACCCAGGCGGTTACTGAAGCATATTGCTAACAAGGGCAGAAGCTCATTTAGACAAATGCAAGTGCCGGGGGAGATGATATAAATTGGGCCTTCGACTGCAACTTTTAGTGGAGACCATTTCAAACCGCCCATTAGGGGTGAAGGGTCGGGAGGCCCGAAGACAGTGGGTGCAAAGGAGAGATGCCTGATGCTACAAATTGTTGTGAAAAGTCAGCGTTGCAAAAGGATTGAGTTGCAGGACCTAGCTATGCTTTGGGTGTTGAATTTGTTCAAATACTTTCAGACAAGAGAAGCAAGGCAAACAGCATGAACAACATAACCACTCCTTAAATCAACAAAGCAAAAGAGTAATGCATAATGAGGCTCAGCCAATCAGTGTTCTCCAGTTTTTTTTGTGTGTATATCCAAGCTCACCTCACATCAGAGTACGACACCCTTTACTTTCTTGGGGAAACCATGCCTCACTAGCCAGAATTGCAGAGGAGATCAGCTGGCATAAATTGCCAGACATGCTCTCTCTTGTGTCTCTTCCTCAAATCTAACCATGCCAATTGCAATTTTCCATAAATCATGTTTTACAAAAAAACGATGAAATTGGGAGGACCCCAGATCACGCTCCTGGCCTCAGATCGTTCAAAAACGGCCCAGAGCTCCACTCTGGGACCAGTTTTCATCCAACCACGCCGTGGCTAATTGAACATGTGTCCCATAACAAGAAGGTTTCAAGATCTATTGCTACAGCAACAGTTGTTGATGGGTCCCAAGCTTGAAAGCTTGCTATTGGGGCGCACCTATGCAGGGAGCATGCAAGAATACCTGTTTTGAGGCCTCAGGTAACCCCTTTTGCCGGATTAGAACGAAGCTCACCTGATGCTTTGTACTCCTGCACACGAGCCTTCACATCATCCAGTGTACGGCACCCCGCATCAGCCCATGCGCGCGCAGTGGTTTGACCTGTGGACATGCAAAAACCACGTATGCAGATGTCAAGTAGCGTCAACAGAAGTGCTGGAAAAACTTCTGCATGGCTTGCTCTCCTTTGATGAAGCACTTGATGAAGGGGTTTCACGCTGCTTGGGCATTGGTGCCTTTTCCCAATCTTTACACAGAGTATGGCTTTCTACCTATCTACTTTTTTTATCACCTGAGTGCACTAATTTATAATACCCCAGCACATTCTTTTTCTTTCTTGCCTTTTTGCTACAGGAATGGCAACCACATAGCATGCTTACCCCAACTCTGGCAGACAACAATGCAGAAACAGCCATTAAGCATGTGTAACAGGACACAAGGCAAGGTTAACGTTGTTGTACAAATTGTGGTACCATCATGCTTCATATTATAATAGAGGACTGTGCAGACATTTTTTCATAAAAATGTTAAAAGCTTCCAAGACGACCTGATGCAATCATTTTACATGCATTCTCAACGAAATTTTTGTACATCCAGCAGAAGCTGGATCGCATGCAAAGTTCCATGCTCAAATTAGCACACGCAAATGCAATTGCACATAAAGGTTGAAATTGGCAAGCAGTGCTGTACAACAAATACAAGCATTGACAGCCGCAATATGGTGCTATTGTAGCAAAGTGCTATTCTGATTCCTAGAAATCATTTCATAGAGCTTAATTGAGTTTTGCCTTGTGGTACGAGAGCTACAGGCAAAAAATAAAAGCTTTGTGGAAACACATAGACATGCTCGTGCACAGACTTACCAACACCCCAGACGTCATCAAATACTTGCATGGCAGCATTCATGGGATCACTCTTCCAGACCTGTGTATATACAAAAGCAGGCACGTAAATGAGCAATTCTGAAACAAGGGGTTATCAGGCCTTCTTATTAATGTGTCTTGGACATTAAAACAGCTGGCATCACCAACAACAAATACACTTTGACAAGCTTGCTGCTTGCCCTTTGCACATGCATGTCTGGCCTTGAAGACTGCAAGCAAGGAGTTCAGAAGCGCTTGTAGAGTCTGGGATGCTTGCGTGCATTCTAGCAAGTGCCAAGAAGAACAACAAATGCAAGAAGTCTGATAACATTGGCTAGAACTTAGAATAATGTCGTACAGCTAGAGAGGAGTAAAATTGAAACTGCACATAAAATGCAATTAAGTTTTTCCGTACCTCACTCCTCAAAAGCTGACCAGTCTGGAGAATCTCTATGACCTTGCTCTGTGTTTTCCCAGTCAGTCCTGCAGACAAGTTTCTAAAAGCACCTCCTTTCACCAAGCATAGCCAATTGACACATTAAGACTCTGCAGGCCTGCTTTCAAAGGCAGCTTGCCATTTTCCGAGAAGAGCATGATACAGAGAGATGATCAACAAGAGTCCGCAGATGCGTGAACAATTGAACCAAGGACCGACTAAAGCACTTTGTGGCACTCTGCGTTGCTGCATAGAATTATGCATCTCTTTTTTTTCTCTCAAGTTGCCCATTTTTTTGTCATTGTCGCTAAGGTCAGTGCTGGTGACCTTTGGCAAATACACCACTTCCACTGTAAGACATCATCACGGCTGCTGATTGTTGAGTTACTGGTTGTTGAAGTCAGCTGCAAGCAGTGGCATGAACTGTGCCCTGAAGGCACATTCCCTTTAGGACAACATGCACGAACCTTTTGGACAACACCCTTTTGGACAAAACGCATGAACCTTTTGGCGAAGGCACATTCCCTTTAGGACAACATGCATGAACCTTTTGGACAACACCCTTCTGGACAAAACGCATGAACCTTTTGGCGAAGGCACATTTCCTTTTGGACAACATGCATGAACCTTTTGGACAACACCCTTTTAGACAATGCGCATGAACCTTTTGGCGAAGGCACACTTCCCTTTCGGACAACACGCACGAACCTTTTGGCAAAGGCGCATTCCCTTTTGGACAACACGCATGAACTTTTTGGACAAAACGCATGAACCTTTCGGACAAGAACCTTTTGGGCAACACGCATGAATCCTTTGGCAAAGGCGCATTCCCTTTTGGACAACACGCATTGTCCTTTTGGACAAGACCCTCTTGGAAAACACGCACAAACCTTTTGGCAAAGGCGCATTCCCTTTTGGACAACATGCATGAACACCCTGAAGGCGCATTCCCTCTTGGACAGCAAAAGCTCAAAGAGACTGCTTATCTTGAGTCCTACCTGTGGCCTTCACATCTTCTATGCAGGTGAGAGGGTGCTCAAGCTCAGAGAGCTTGTGTAGGGCGTTGAGGATAGCCTTGCGCTGCATGAAAGTGTAGGGAGAAGAAGGGGGCTCTGAGGCATGACTTCAAAAGTAGAGGGGAATTGTGCAACACATGCTGTGTGGGCATCGCACCTTGAGCACCAAGAGGTAGGCACTCTTCAAACCTGACCTAGTTTGCAGATTCTCACTTGAGGCCATGGAATGAATAAGAGCTGTTTTTGTCCTTAATTTCTAAGGGCATGAAGGGAACACAACACAGGAAGTCCTGTCTCTGAGCTTATAGGTGTGGCCTTACCAAAGTGTGTTGCTATGGACTTGGACTCATTACAATGCTGCTGGCTTCCTCACGATACACAATACAATTCAATAACAAGGCATACCTTGAAGCTACCAGGATCATTGGCTTCGTTGTATAGGCCCTGAGCAACCTGTGTCCACAAACACAGAAGGAAGGTTGTTCAGCAAAAAACATAATACGGCAGATTTTTTTTAAAGGGCAAGAGCACTGTCTCCCTGCTGGCAGAGGCCGACAGACGAGTAATTAAGTTGACCTTGCCCATCTTTGCTGACCACACTTTATAAGCTGAGTGCCAGGATTTTCATGTAGCTGGAAAGAAGAGTTGCATTTGGATTGGTGGAGAGGTGCACCTGGCTGTGGGCCGGATCAAACCTAGCCTCACTGATCCAGGCTTTCTCAGATGCTAAACATTCCATCAATTGCGCACCATGCCTCACAATTTGTGATGTACACAACTCTTCATCCAGCCATACAGCCCTCAGCAATGTTCTTTTTGTTCATAGGAGGAAAATAATTAGCAACTCGAGATCCAATTTTCCAAGGTCCCTGCTCATCAGCCTAACTCTACTCCAGAATCTCAAGCTTCAGACTCCAGCCTTGATCCCTCAAAGCTATCCATTATGCGCATGAGTACCAACCAGTCCTGGGCAAGCGTGTGTTTTCAGCATTGCTGCTGCCAAACAACTTATCTGTAGGATCGTCTAAAAACGTTTATTCCGTATTCATTCAAGTGGCATAGATGCAATGCATGGAACCCTGAAAACAAGCTGTATGATACATTTAAACAAATGGAATTGGCCAGCTCTATTTGTCAAAGGAAGGACTTTGCTGAAATCTGATATGGCTCCCCATGTGCTTTGTAATCTCTTGATATTTTACAATTTACATGCTGCACTTACCTTTAGCTCATCAAGGATGCAAAAGGGCCTCGCTTGGCAGCACACATGCTCACACACTCGATTTGCAACTTCACTTGAGCTGTCGTACTCCTCTTGCCACCGCCCTTGCTGCTCTTGCTGCTGCTCCTGCAGCTGCTGCCCAACTCCTTGGGAATCTTGTTCTGTGCCTCCCACTGCTGCGCTGCTTGGGGCTGGCGAAAGTCCATGATTTCTGGGCCTAGTGTAGGGGGTTGGCCGAAAGTGAGCTTGGTGCATGCTTGGGCCGGCAGGAGTGGTTGAGTATGCCGAGGAGGGGCCTGGTTTTGGTGCAGGCTGGGCTTTCAAAAGTGCTGCCTCTTGTAGGGTATCTGCTGGTCAAACAAAGTGCACAAACTGTTTTGCAATGCTGATGGTATTTCAGGAAATCTGCATGCTTTGAAGCAGTGCTGCCTCCTGTTGGGTACCAGCTGTTCAAGGAGTGCGCAGGAACTGATTTGCAGTACTGCATACGTCCTCAGTATTGCAAGACAGGCCTGAAAAGTTTGGCACTTTGCCTGACACCTTTTGTGCAGAGAGGGCTGACACGTTGCCCTTGAATAAGTGAACAGGAAATGCAGAGCATGGCACATCCTTCTGGGAAGGACAGGAGTAAACTTTGCGTGCTTTGCCTGACACATTTTGTGCAGAGAGGGCTCACACATTGCCCTTAAATAAGAGAACAGAAAATGCAGTGTATGGGACCCTATGAACAGGGCAGAAGTCAATTAAATAATCAGCTAAAATGATTGGATTCCATGGTCAGCATGGAAAAATCTTGTCACTGAGGTGTAAAATAAGAACCAGAGGCTCGCAGTGCAGGCACATTGTATTGTTTTTTTTACAAAACCTTCAGCTCCTCCTGCAGGAGCCTCTGCAAAAAGTGCTCACAAGGAAACATTGAAGAGCCCTCTGTGGTCCATTTGCCTGTTTGCTTTCTGGCCTATCTGTGTACCTAAAATGGAAGCGCACTTCTGCAACCTTTAGGTGCCCATAGTTGAGGTGATGATTTTGTGGACATCCATGGGGCATGCCTGGAAATCATGGCATCTCTACCATTACCAATGAGAGAGGGGGGGGAGGAGGCACAGCCATCAACTCACACAGCTTCTATGCACACAGGTCCACACCAGGACCTGTGTGCAGTGCCTACGAGCAAAACCTGCCTCAGACTCACTTTCTGAGCCCTGCCCACACCCATGTTTCCAAAGCAATGTTACTTGATGCGAGCAACACTTTTGCCTTTGCTTTGCCTCCTGAAAGTCCTGTCAAAACCCATGTTTCCAAAGTAATGTTTCTTGATGCGAACAAGACCTGCCTTCAAATCACTTTCTGAGTCCTGCCAAAGCCCATGTTTCCAAAGCGACGTTACTTGATGCGAGCAACACTTTTGCCTTTGCCTGACCTCCTGATAGTCCTGCCAAAGCCCATGTTGCTTAAGTTATGTTACTTGATGCAAGCAACACTTTTGCCTTTGCCTTACCTCTCGAGTCCTGTCGGAACCACCGCCTTCGCAGCAACTGGATGGTCTGCAGTGCTGCGGCTTCATCATACGGCTCTATCCAATTGCCTCCTACTCCCCAATTCTCTTGAGGGTCAGTGCAGATCTCCTCTGGCGAGGGCAATGTGTACCTGTCGGCATGCCAGTGAGAGTGACAAGTTTTCCTGCTCCTGCAGTTCACAGCTTGGAGCCAAGCTTTGGCAGGGGATGACACCTGTCGATGCACGAGTCAAGATACAAAAGACAATGCAGGTGCTCGCTGGAGGCCAACTAAACAGAGTCATGGTGTCCAAGTAAGAGACAGCTTCCTGAGGTCTTCCTTTCCCCTCAGCACAATACAGAGGAGCACAGCGCCACAGCTGTTGAAACTGTCCTGAGAGTGGAGTTTCAGGGTGCCCGCGTGAGAGGGGGTATTACCTTTGCTTTGTCTGTAGGTAAAAGAATTTGGCCAGCACCCCCCAATTGATTTTCACCGGACACAACTGCCAAAGTATTTGAGCACTGACCTCGAAGGGGAAGGAGTAGCAGGAGGTGAGGCAGGTGAGGCTGATGGAGTAGACGAGGCAACTGCTGCCACTGCGAGTGGCCTGTGTGGAGATGGTTGTACTCCTTGAGGGCTGAGAGATGCTGCCTCTTCCTCACCGCCTCTGTTTGGTGGCCTTTTTGCAATTTCTGGCGGAGTCAATGGTGCAGACGGGGATGACTGGAGCATGAGTGTGCGGCACTGCTGCTGGAACTCCTTGACTGCTAGGGGGGTGTGCAGGGCCTCGTCCTCGCGCTTGCCTGACAGGATGCTGCGGCCCACAAAATCTTGGGTCACAAAGTGGAAGGGCAGGCCGGGCAGGGTTGCTCCTGGTGATGAGCCTTGGGGGCTGGGCTGGGGAGGGGTTATGCCATGTGCTTGCAGCTTCTCCTGAAGTCTCCGAAGAGGCATGTCAGGTCTATGCAGAGGGCAATTAAGACGAGGGAGGCATCTAAGGTGAGGGAGATGATTAGGCTGAGGAAGGGGGAGCGATTGAGATGAGGGGCCAAAGAGGATCAGTTAGATGCGAGGCTTTGATGCTGCAAGAGGTGAAGAAGGTGACTCCGGATGGACGTCAAGCCAAAAAAAAGGAACACTCTGGCAAACTTTGCTTCTGGCTGGCGGAGAGACACAGACGCACACTGGATCCCAAAACCATGCAAGAGATGTCTTGTACAAGCAGAATATAGAGATAGATAGGTAGATAGACAGAGTGACGGAGAGAGAGTGTGTATACGCGTTTTTGTTATAACAACCTTGACAACAAAACCCTCGCCCTCCTCTTTCCACCCATCCACCCACACTGCCCTGCGTAACCCCCCCCACCCCCGACCCCAACACAAGTTTCTCACCTGCACACACCCACACACTGCTTGCCAAGCGCAAAACCCACATCTACCTGGAAATGACATGTGTTGTACTCGTTGCACTTAGGGCTTTGTCAATGGTGCCTTTCCTCTCCCGGATCTGCAGCAGCACATAAAGCAAGCCCCACGCATGGCTTGTAGCTCTCTTTCAAATTTGTTTTTGAGTTCAAGGCTGCCTCATGTGATACAACAGCTGTAGTGGCATCAGCAAAAGCAAACTGGAGTACCACTGCTACTCGGATCTTGGACAAGATTTCCAAGGACGTGCTGCCCAGATGTACACAAGGAAACTTAAGAAGAAGGATTGAGTTTCAAATCAACAAGCACCTTCTGGAATTGAGTTTGCATGTGCGTGGGAATGAAGGAGAAAAAGTGGCAACCACGAAATATCTGGCCATGAGCTGGAGCATGCTGCCTCGGGCTGGATTCTGGAGAGTCCTTGCGATGAGCTTTGGCAGCGGAACCTGTGATGGTACGATCAAAAAGTCATTTTGCTTGCCTCATGATATAGGAATGGTAGAGAAACAGTGAGCTTTGTTGAGTTTGTCCAACAGGTCTGTTGGATGATGTGCACCTCACAGCACAAACCTAAGCCTGGCAGGTTCCAGCATAGGCTTGATACACACCTGAGGAAAAACTAAATGGTGTGGAAGGTGTCTCGTGTTTGGGGGTGCGGGTGCTGGCGTCCTCAATTAATTCTGGTGGAACTTGACTGCGCTTCCTTGACTGCCCCTCACCCCCCTCCCTCCTAGGAAACAAGACATCAGGGTCTGTGCTCATTGCATGGAATGTAGTCCTTTACTTCAATTCCGTGTCCAGGTCAAGTGCCACAGTATGAACAGTGAAATGTTGAATGATCAACCAAACAAAAATGATTGAAAATACAATACATGATAATATGGTAATTGACAAAGTGATTTACCAAGGCTGCCCGTTTCATGGGCCGTTGATATTCCGCAGTTTTGTTGAACTTATATTATATGCCTTAAATATTGATATTAATAACATGAAGACATGTGAGGAAGCGCACACGCCCCCCTCTGCGGCAGACTACCTGATAATTGATGGTCTGAGGCTGGTGGGTCTCCTGCTGTGCTGCTGATTGGTTACCTGGTTGTTGTATCACTAACACAGAGCTTGGTTATTTACACTGTATGCCTGCGCTTGTTAAACGCCAACAGGTTGCGCCATACTTCTTTGACTTCAAATGCTTTGTGAAAGAAAGGTGAGGTTTGATGTCCAGGTTTTAGTGAATAAATCATGGCCCTCATCTCTGCATGCTTGCTTGCAACCTGCTGAGCATGCGTCCCTTTGCTGCACCATGCTGTGCAGCAGCCCCATCTGCCACATTACAGGGGCAAGTTCATGCATTCTGAGAGGCCTGGTGGCTTTGCTATCCTCACACACACACACACACACACACAGAATTTGTAAGGCCTGCGAAGTCCTCTGGGCTCCACCCACATGCAATGCACGCACCCACAAACCTTTAGCTATACAAACCCATTACTATGTATATAACCTCCCTGGGGGGGCCTGTCCCATGCCGCAGGTGGCAAGGCAAGCGTTTGGTGGACCTGTTCACCCAGGAGTTCCCTGTCCTGAGCCGCTCCTACTATGAGCGTGCTGCTGCATCAGGCCGCCTGCGCATCGAGGCACCCTCCAAGGGGCGCAACGCGGGCCAGGCCCCCCCCAATGACACACCCCTGAGCTCGGGTATGTGTGTGCGCCACCTGGTGCACCGCCATGAGCCGCCGGTGCTGGCAGGGAAGGTGGAGGTGAGTGTGAGCCAAGCAAGGTTAAATGGCCTAGGAGAGGGAAGGCACTGTCTTGCAAGGGGAGATGCCAGGAGGCTACAAGGGAAGAGGCCAAAAGGGGTGAGGCCACAAGACCACAAGTGGGAGGACTACAGGGGGCTTGGAGGATGGAGGCATGTCTGAAGGTTCAAGCAGAAAAGGGGGCATTGAGCAGAGGTGCAGGCTTTGTCCTCCTCTGCTGTTTGCCACTATCACTTTCATTGATGCCTATTTTTGTTTGCCTAGGGCAACTTGTGGTGGTCAACATCATCTGGCAATTAGCACAGTCTGAATGTGATGCGGAGTTCTTGTATTGCATGCTGAACCCTCCTTATTTTCTCTGCCTTTGTTATTTAGAGACGCCATGAACCAGGCTGATATCCTAGGAATAGTT
Organism: Dunaliella primolecta; assembly: GCA_914767535.2. Classification (NCBI taxonomy): domain Eukaryota; kingdom Viridiplantae; phylum Chlorophyta; class Chlorophyceae; order Chlamydomonadales; family Dunaliellaceae; genus Dunaliella; species Dunaliella primolecta. The sequence continues at coordinate 10,531,452 of OU611756.1, read as the reverse complement.
AATTTTGTATCAGCATGCCTGAAATGCTGTGATTGAGTTACAAGTGTTTTTTGCTCTCGTTCTCCAGGTCTGACAGGTTTGGTTTACAGCACCTTTTATGATTCAGTTTAGCTGCCCTCGTAAGCAGTAGAGCTATATAATCAAGAAAAAATCCTTTCCTTTCCTTAGCTCTCTCTTGCCAGGCCTGCCTACCTGCTTGAATTGGGTTTTTTGCCTCAAGATCCCTGCTGATTTTTTGACTCAAGACTTTTTGCCTCGGGATCCCTGATTTCTTGGGCCAGGAGTCTGTGCCGCAGAACCCTGCTGTTTCTGGGCAAGAGAACATTTTGCCTCAGGATCACAGCTCTGTTCTTTTGCTTCAGAACCCCTGCGTGCTTTAATTTCTTGCATTGGGATCCCTGCTGGTGTTGTCAATGCACTTTCAAGGGCGGTCACCACTTGTTGCCCCCAGGTGCTGGCTGTAACCCCGGACTTCGTTGCTGTTGCCAAGCCTGCATGCATGCCCGTGCACACGGTGAGCATCTGAGCCTTCTTCCTCGCCCTCATTCATTCTGAATCATTTAGCTAGGAAGGCAATGGGTAATTTGTGTGCACAATAAAAGCTTGCAATTGCAATCATGCAATCAGTAACATGAGGTCATCTTGCCGTGATTGTGTATGTGATTCTTTATGAGCTGGTTTTCAACGAGGGCAGCAGATCAGAGCTGTGTCGACCATAGGTTATCACAGAGGGAAAAGCTGGTGACTAGTAGGAACCACCAGCATAAGAAAAATTTAAAGGCACTTGAAGGTATCTACTTCCAGGTCAGAAAAACTCCTGAAAATTTTCCCACTTGGTTGTGTTACATGCAGGTGGGCCAGTACAGGAAAAACACAGTGCTGGGCGTGCTGCAGGCGGAGCACCCAGAGCTTGGACAGCTGATGCCCACTTACAGGTGCACCTGAACCCACAGTCTACACAACCTACCTAAATAGGTTTTCAGTTTTCTGGCCTGCCTCAGCACAGGCAAGCATGCATGCGTGCTAGCCCACTGGTTGGACAAACGGGGGGACCTTTGACCGGGGGGACCTGAACCCTAGTTTAATTTTAGGGCCTTCCCCCCACTTTTAGGGCCCCCCCCCCGACGTTTAGGGCTAGGGTTAGGGATAGATTTAGGTTTAGGGTAGGGGTTAGGGCTAGGATTAGGGTTAGGTTTAGGGAGGTCCCCCCGGTCAAGGTCCCCCCGATTGTCCAGGCAGTTGCTAGCCCACCTACAGGCAAACATATTTGTGATGCAATTTGTGATCATGACTCGTGATGGTGGGTTGACTTGTAGGAGGTAGCCTGAGGCCCAGGATCGCCTGTTTTTTTGCATGCTCAGGTGCCCATAAGAGGCATCTTCAAGCATGGTTACATTGTTGTGTAGCACTAGGGCTTGTGGCGCTTTGTTAAAGTGGCCAGTCATTGGAATTAGAAGCACTCACTCCTCCATGTAGCCTTAAAAAGCTGCCCATCACGAGCAACATGCCTAATCAGCCATGGCATAAACCCTACTTTCACCACCAATCTCCATTCCAGATCAACCACTCTATTAAAATGATTGTTTTTTGGTGATGAGGAGTCCTTGATTCAAAAGAATATCATTGCAGAAGGATTGGAGTGGGAAGATCAAGTAGTAGTCAGGTCCAGGATTTTAGCTATTTCTCTTATTAGAAATGAGTTCTATTTGCAAGGAGGGCCAAAAATGGACCTCCACCAACCCTTTTCTTGAGCATGCAGGACATTTTGAGGACATAAATATGAAGTTTTTTATGGTGTAATATGGTCCCAGGGTGGAGCTGTGGGCCTCCTTTTGTTGATCAGGCATAGAGGAGTGATCAGGGTTATCCACTTTTCATCATGTATGGTAAAAAATGGGATTTATGAAGGAAGATGACTTGAAATAAGATGAATGGTATGGTGATTAATGGGGAGAGAATGCAGGAGGAGCATGTCCGTTAATGTAGCCCAATTGCACCCCTGAGGAGTTTGACATCGCTTGTGAGGCTCTTCCCCTCTTTTCACAGCCCAAGAATGAAACAAGTAAAATGGCCACTGGAATGAAGGAAACGTTCGCCATGGTGGAATGCAAGGGCATGACAGTATGAATGGGTGCTGAGTTTGAGGCCAAAGATGAGCAGGCGCTCACAGGCGCCTCCTTTTCTGGGAATAAGTGCTGGTCTGGAGCATGGTGTGATGTGCTTTTGAATGCTGGAATGCAATCACATGATGGAGGAGTTAAGCCCTGTTTTGTGCAATATTTTATCAGTGTACAAACCGCCTATATCGCTGAAAATGTACTTCCCGGTTTCTTCCTTTAATCTGACCATGCATTCCAACTTCCTTCACAAGGTATCACATTTACTAAAATGGTGAAAACCGGAGAACCCCAGATCACTCTCCTCAGATCATCAAATAACGGCCCACAGCTCCATCCTGATACCATTCTTTGGTTCTCAAAACTGGGTATTGTTATTTTTCATGCACCATGCCAACATCCTGCTTATTTAGAAAAAGGAAAAGAGGCGCTTATTATTGACCTCGTTGGCACCCCTTGCGCTGGATTTCTATTACTTAAAATTTCTAGAAGGAAAATGGCTGGATTTCTGTATCGTGCCAGCTGCTGGGTCTTTCCACCCCTTTTTTGCAATGATATTCTTTTGGAAAGGAAAAGAGAAACCATGTAGGCAGAGGAAATTTCTTCCTGCATCTCCTTACATTTG
>OU611756.1:10506210-10523710 GCA_914767535.2 Dunaliella primolecta | reverse complement strand
CCTCATGCAAGTGTAGACAGGACACTGAATCAAAGCAAAGCCCCACCTGCGCATCTCCATCCAGCAGAACCCAGCAGAGCAAAAGAGTCATGTCCACTTGGGCAATTGGAAGGGGTAGCAGGGACAGGCAGCTCGTTCGCCGCAGCAATCCACCCCACACCCTCGTCAAGGGTGGTGGCAGGTGGGCCATTGGCAGGTGCAGCCCGGTTGGCAGATGTGGCTGCGCCTAAAGACGCGCAGCCAACGGAAGTGGCAGCGCAGCCGACAGCTCTGGCAGCGCCTATGGGCACGCAGGCAACACATGTGGCAGCGCAGCCGACGGCACTTGCAGCGCCTCTGGGCATGCAGACAACAAATGTGGCGGCACAGCCGACAGATGTGGCAGCACAGCCAACAGATGTGACAGCGCCTGTGGATGCACAGCTCGCGCTGTTCCCCAAGCTGCGGGTGTTGTACACAGACCCGCGTTTCCGGGTGGAGCCAGGACATGAGGAAGCTGTGTGCCCGCACTGCCCAGGCCTGGTGCCCCGTGGCTATCCCATTGATTTGGAGCCGCTGTGGCTGCATGCTTTGAGGTGAGGTTGATTTCCTGCTTTTGTAAGCGTGCTGGTTGAGGGGGGAGTTTGTGACACAAAGCACAATGGGTGTGGCACTGTGTGGGAACTGAAAAGCTGGTGAATGTGGTAGATGAAATTGGGGTGAGGTGTATTTGAGCGGATTCTGCTTTAGCTCTGGGGGCGAGGGAACATCACTGCTCATCACAGTGTGCGCCCTTTTCAGGTGCCGTGAATGCTGCTGGGTAATTAAAAGGGAAGCACCCAATGCTCATGAGCACGGAAGCCGAAGTTAGATGTATTTTGAGTTGCGTGCATGACGATTCCGATAAGGATGCAAGCATTGTGTGGTGTGGGGTGCCTGGTCAGTTTCAGTTTCCTTATTTTTTGCGTTGCTTGGGACCAGTGCTGCACTTAACTTGCAGTGTCTTTGCTATGTTGCAGTAAAAAAGAAAAGTATTTTACACAAGCCAGATGGCCACGTGCAATAAGGAAAGGTTTCCTATTTGCAAGCAAGCAGGGGTTTTACCAAAAACATGCTGCATGCTCCGCTCCCCCCACCCCCAGAAAAAGTTCGATGCCTGCCCCCAATTTGTTTTGCAAATTGAATGCTGCTGGGAAAGGCATGCCTTAACCTTGAACTCTTCTAGTGCACCCTTTTAAAATGTGGTTTGCCATGCGCCGTACATACCAACACTTACTGCCTATCCGCTCATTTTTCCTGCGCTCACAGGTACAGCAGCCCTCACTGGGCATTTGAAGCGCCAAAGCCTATCCGCTTATTTTTTCCGCCTATCCGCTTATTTTTCCTGCGCTCACAGGTACAGCAGCCCTCACTGGGCATTCGAAGCGCCAAAGCCTGCCTGGGCTGATGCTGGATTTGTGCCTGGGCTGATGCTGGATGCACTGGGCTGAAATTGGATTTCCTGTGCTGATGCTGGATTTGTGCCGGAAAGAATAAAGGTTCCATTGCTGTACCTGCCTGCAAGGGCAGCATAGCTGGAGCAAAAAAGGTGCCTGTAAGCAAGCCAGTCACTCGTGCCTCAAGTTTCCTGCAATGGATGGTAGACGAAGGGTTCCTTTCAACTATTTTTGATGTATAGATTTTGGATAATTGCAGCATAGGTGGACGACCCCCTCCCCTCTAAAAAGACAGTAGCCGCGGCGTAAGCCCTACTTTTCACCACCAAGTCTCATGCCAGACCACCACTGCACCAAATTGATTAATTTTGGTGACTGGACCCTTTGTATCAAGGAAACACCAATGTAAAAAAAGGGAGTGAAAAGACCTGGTTATTGGCCAAATACAGAACTTCAGGCATTCCCTTAAAAATTATAGCACAAGGGGTACCAAAAAGGTGGATTTTAGACCAAAAACGTTCGTTTTTTGAATTTTCAGGATGTTAATTATGTATGTAGAGGTCACAAATATGAAATTTTGGGAGTGGAAAGTGGTCCCAGGGTGGAGCTGTGGGCCTTTTTTGAGTGATCTGGGGCCCTCCAACTTTCATTGTTCTAGTGAATTTAAGAAAATAAAAATGGTTGGCATGGATAGATTCGAGAAAGGAGGCCGGGAAAGAGCATTTTCAGCGATATACAGGAGTCAACCACCTCTGCTGCCCCGGTTCTGTGCACATAAGGCAAGGACTTAAGCTGCCAATAAGTGGTATATCCCGACCCAGGGTTGCACGCGCGTCCTGTGCCCAGCAGCACCCGTCCTCAAACCGCTAATGTGTTCCTATCTTGCGCCCCATTCCAGCAGCTGTACTACACATAACTAGGTTGTCACAACCGTTTTTGTTAAAAGAGATCAGGAAGTAAAACACGCAGGCAATGAGGACACTGATAACATCAATTAAGGAAGAGGAGACACATAGGCTCAGAGAGTCGTGAGTCTCCCTCACCTTAGGATGTAAAGGAGGCTGATATAGATCTGGGAGGGATCCTGGCAGCACGCGGCCCAAGGGCACCAGAATTACAATGCTTATGTTTGTTTTCAAGAGCGCGTCCAGAACCGAACATGCCATCCAATTTAGCAATCTAAACAATGTAGGATTGGGGGGGTAGGCTACTGGACGGGCTGTTTTCAGGAGGGCAAGACACAAGCCTGGAAGGATAACGGACAACCCGCCGGATCCGCATTAGTTTGGTTTGCTCGCTAGCTGTGCTTCTAGCTGGTGAAATTCACTGTTAGTATCAGCGCTGACTGTTGGGCCTTTCCTTAATGCACGCTGGCTGTTGCCCAGCGTACAATGGCACACCTGGTTGAGGTAAGTTTGTGCGCACATTGCACAGAGTGGGCATGGAGCTTTCATGCAAGCTTGGTAGACTTTTGCGTGTCAATCCCTAGTTTATATACTGATCCAGGTCATAGGCAGCATAGATAGTCCAACCCGTTTTGTTCTTTTCCCACCCACACCCAGGAGGATTGTATGGAGGGAGGGTTACAAGAAGGGTTGGCCTACAGCCCAAGAATCTGGCTGATTGGCTGCTGGTGAAACGTTCTCATCCAGCATCAAAAGTTGAAACCAGTCCAGAAAAAAATCTTGAAAGTCTGTGCGAGTCTTGATTTAGGAAAGCATTAACCTCGAAATCAGTCAAAATTTGAAAGCTCGCCAAGGAAATTTTTCTTTAAAGCAATAAAATCAGTGTTTGGAAGCTGGTCAAAAGTATGTAATGATTTAAAAAGATCAATGAACAGGTCCTTGTATTTTCTGCGCAGCTCACACAACTCACAGCAATTGCAATAAAAAAGAACATGTTTCTCGTCCTGGACTTCAGCACATCCACACTAATCACAAATGTTGGAACCACCCAACCATTTACAGGACTCGACCTTCAAGCAGTGGGCACGAAGCCTAAAGCTACTCACATTCCTCGTGACTTTTTTATCCAGATCCTTTGATCAATATGATGGGATACAGAAGGGTGTGCGTGCTGTTTGATTCAAAGGTTTTCCACACCAATGATGGTAAGTCACTGCTTTCCTGTTCACCTCTCGGGGACTTAGGGCGTCCGCTTCCCTTCAAACCTTCTGCTGTCCGTACCTCAAATCCTCTAAAAATCCTGCATGGGTATCCTGGAAGCACTCAGCAATTTCTGTTTAAACACCTCCTCATTGCGCATGCCATTAAATGACTTAGACACATGTGCAGAACAACAGGACTCATCCCTATCAGCTAGGTGTAAATCTGCCTTAAGCACTTGGCGTTGTGTTTCACTGTTAAAAACAAGCATATTGTTGAAAAATTTAACAGTGGCCCTAAACCAATAAAACTGTAAGGGCTCTTGGCCACACTCTCTCAATACTGGCCAGTTTGTGGCAGTATCCTTCACGCCTAGAAAACGCCTTCAAGAGCATAGTTGCATTTTTTGTAATTGGCTTTTGAACTCACTGCCTTCTCGTAAGAACTCTGTACTCCACACTTGGCACGCGTACATCCCAGCCGAAATGCCATACACCTTAGAGAGCCAAATCAGAGCATGTGGCCTATTCCTTAGATCATGTTCATGCACAAACTCCTTAATCCTCTGCTGGGCAGCCATGTAAGGCCGTACTGCATGCTCCTCAGACACCTTAAGATTCATGTGCTTGTCCACAAGCATACCGAGGTGTCTAAACTGCTCTTTCTCTGGAAGAGCCACGTCTCCGTACATGAAAGTAGGGAGAGGAGAACACGACCTATGGAGGATTGTGTGGAGGGAGATCTTGGCACCTGAGATTTTTTGCAATGTTCACTGTCACAGTGTTGTTGCTGTGAAGCTTCGAGCTGGGCACCAGGCCTCGTATCTTCACAGTATTTGATTTCTATTTAGTGGATATGGCGGTTGTGCTTAATTAGTGAAGTTACCTGGCTGGAGTTGTACTGTTCCTTACCTATCCGTTACCTCTCATACTGCTGTTGTGTGTTGAGAGAAGGAGAAAAAGAGGAGAGAGGAGAGTTTTGTATGCTGTCGCGCACAGCGGAAGGCGGGTTTGGCCGGAGCTTACGTAAGCTTACGTAAGTATACTGACAGGTGTGGCACAGGTTCTAGAATGTCGGCCTGGCACTTGCTTGGGCCAGGGAAATGCTGTTGACAACCAGGTTGAAATTAGTGTTCTGCCTGCACGGCTACTGTACTGATGCACTTAACTGGCGTTGCACCGCTGGCTTCCTCCTCCAAGGGCGGGTGAGCTTACACATGTAGTACATGGGGGTCTTTACTAGCGGGCTTGACTGGGCTTACACAAGGATAACAAAAAGATGGAAGGATAACAATGAGATGGATGGGCTTACACAAGGATAACAATAAGATCATCTTATCATGATGCGACCCAAGTTTCCGCCACCTCGAGGATCGTCCTTGGACTTCCTGCACATGTACCTCAGCAAATGAAAACCGTCAGAATGCCTACACAACCAGCCGCATTGACGATATATTGCTCCCAGCCGACTTCCAACATCATCCACACCTCTCCTGCTCCCCTCATGATAGAGGATACAAACACAGTGATCATGATCACCTGCCCTTAATTGCTAACATCCCTGTCAGCATCCTCCGCACAACTATTATGAGCCTGCCTCCAAGTCTAAGCAAATCTAAGCCGGAGAAAATCCTCATTCGCCCGATCTCTAACCAGGACCAAGAAAAACTGCAGCAAGCCTTGCTAGACCCCACCTACCCTGTCTACAGCATGCTCTCTCACACTCTCAACACAATGAATCCCGCATACCAAGAAGCCTTAAACCATCTCAACCATCTAGAAAGTGCTTGCGCCAAATCTCCAAACAGGCTCAATCACCTTTGTGGTAAATCAGCCAGAACAGTCGTAGAAGACCTTGCAGCAGATGTTGTTAATTTACTTCATGAATGCCATAACACTGCACTGAATGTCTGTAGTACCAAAACTAAAACACCAAACAACACACATTTCAAACCCAGGCAAGTTAATAAGCGTCGCAGGTATCTCTGTCACTTACTTAAACAATTGCGCTACTTACAACGGCATTGGCCGCTTCTTCAAAGCGCCCAAAATCTGCAAGAACCCCTCCTACAAACAGAAACCAACACACACCTGCGCCAAGCCTTGCAACAAGTGAACAATTTCCTTGAAAAAAAAAGACAAAACAAACACCCTTCAAACCCTGCCCCAATGGAACAGATCAAGACCATATATAACGATATCAAACGCCAAATCAATAACATAGATGTACAGCACAATGGTCAGTCTCAAAAGCGGGTAAAGAACAAACAGCAAAAAACCATTGCAAAGCACCCTTCCTGCGCTAACCAAGAGATTTTCAAGGCCGCCAAGAACCAACCCTCCAACCTCATGGCACTGGAAGATCCGCATACTAAGACAATCCAAACAGAACCCAACAAGCTTGCAAATATCATTGAAGACTTTTTCACAAGAAGCATGACTTCCCCCAGTATAAAAACAGAGTGTTACTTGCCCACAGACTCCCAGGCAAAACGAGACTATCCCTGGTCCAGCAGCCATAACTATGACTCCTTCAAGCTTGAAACACCGATCACCAGAGCAGAATCAAGGGACAATAGCAAACGCAGCTGGCTTCATAATTCTATCCTGGATAACTACAGCTTCCACACCTGCATCAAATCCTTAACAAACAACAAATCACCTGGTCCGGACAAAATTGCCAATAAGCTCCTCAAAGCCCTGCCCCTCCATTACAAAGAAATAATCCACCACCTTTTCATCACCATGTGGGCGATAGGAATCACTCCTAAAGCCTGGAAAGTGAGCGACACAATTCTTATCCACAAACAGAAAGGACCTGAGACTGACATTGCTTCATACAGGCCAATTGGCCTCGCAAACACTTTGTACAAACTATGGACACGTCTAATTACCAACACACTACACGAGTACGCAGAAGAACACTCCATCCTCAGTGACATGCAAGCTGGCTTTCGGAAGAAAAAGGACACAATACAGCAGCTGCAAAATGTTATTATGGCTCTGGAGGATGCTAAAACATTTAAACAAGATATTTGTGCCTTAATTGTTGACTTCACCTCTGCTTTCAACACCACTGACCACGATAAATTACTCATTATCATGTATGACCTTGGATTCCCCACGGATGCCATTGATGTCGTCAAAAACCTGTACCACCAAGCACGCACACGAGTCAGACTCCCCTCCGGAGACTTCACCTCTGAAATCCCTGTGGAAAGGGGAACCATTCAAGGAGATACACTTTCTCCTTTCCTTTTCCTCATTTCCATTGAGCCCCTGCTCCGCTGGCTGCACGTTGGAAACCGAGGCTATACTCACGCCTGCACCCCTTCTGCATCCCCACTCCAAGAAAAAGTCAAGAATACTACTAGCAGTGGAGCCTTTGCGGATGATCTCATCTGCCTTGTCAACACTTTTCAAAATCTTCAATTTCAAGCCAAAAAGCTCACGCTCTATGCAGACTGGGCACATCTTATTATTTCTGGAAACAAAACCAAAGTAACATGCAACCTGCACAGCAAAGAGAGCTCACAACTGCGCGGCAACACAAATATACCAGATTTTGCCCAGCACTTGCTTGCTGGAAGAATCTTGGTACAAGGCCAACCTGCTCAATTCATGCGCCCAGATGAACCTTTTCGCTACCTGGGCGTCCAACTAACCATGGACCTGAACTGGTCACACCAGCTGCAGTGTATGACCCAAAAACTCTCAGATAAATTACAGCGGCTTGAAAAATCATATGCCAGCCCCAAACAAACGCTAGATATACTACGTACAGCTGTCATCCCTAGCATAGCATACGCATTTCCTGTTACACCCTGCTCGCCAGCCGACTTACAAAAATGGGACACTACGATCCTCACAACAGTCAAAAAAAATTTTGGCCTATGCGACAAAACCTGCTCTGCGCTCCTTCATGAAGATAAACTCAAACTCAAATTTGGCCTTGGATGCACCTCCATGACAGTGGAATATCATTATAGGAACGCTGCCGCACTTACACATAGCCTTAATGATACATCAAGACATGGCAGAATCACCAATCTGCTACTACATCACCAAAGCGCCCAGCTACAAAACATTGCCCAAGGCCACCTGGGCCCTGCCTACCAAACACCTAGATACTTACATCAACTGCTCAAACACCCTACGCGCTCGGCAATACATCAGTATACACACAAGCGGACTGCAAGTCATCCATGAAGGCCAATTACCATACGCTAGCACCTTTCACTTAATAGTGAAAACTCTCTGGTCTCCTAAAGCAACTACACTCCAGGGTTTGGTTGCTTGCGTCATCTACCCCCTTATGGAAGCTGGCATTTCACATTTCCACTCCATCCTCTCGGACAAACACACACATATCATGGATGTCAACACTTTCAATTTCTGCCATCACACAACCCTAAACGAAAAACAGACTATCGCCCTCAACAGACTGGCTTCTCTCGTAAACTACCACAACTTAGGTCAGGAAGCCATTGAACACATTAATGCAGCCACTGACACCACGCCCAACAAAGCAGCAGAACTCAGAAAAATAAATCATGACATTTTAGCCACACTCACCCAGTACACACCCCTCAGGTGGTCATGGTCCAGCCAGCACAGTACGTCAAATTCACCCTCTTGCAAAGATCGCAGTAACAAACGACGTTCTGCCTCCCAAAACCCTCTTTGCATGAATGCAGGAACACATGCACCAAAAAGGCAAAAAAACAACTCCAGCTTCCTATCATTCCCCAATGAGTCCTCGGAGACCAACGCATTGCCTGAAAATTTAAATCCAGTTACTGCAGAAAACTTATGGAACCATAAAAAATGGCATGCTCAACAACAAGGTTCTTACGCCATCAATACCGTTTTCAAGCATGAATTTCAAATTCAAGCAATGTTGGAATGGCAAAAGCTCCACAAAAGAAAGCGAGGCCCTTCACCTGCACATTCACAAGAACAATACAAAGTTGAATGGCAGCCCATGCCACTTGAAAAATGGGCTCTGCCTATTCTAAAACAGGCAGGCCTTAAGGTTGCCCGCACTGAGCCCTTTGCCAGAAGCCAAAGTACAGATGATACTTGCCAAATTTGTTGGCCTCTACCAACTTTGAATACACCTTTGACGAAGACGACTACAATGACATGCCTCAGTGTGACACATGCTTACGAACATACCATTGGAAATGCCTGCTTCACCACCATCTCTGCACACTGTCACAGCGTATCCAGGCAGAACAAAGCTCAACTTGGGACTGTCCCTCATGTGCCAATCTTTCAAATTCTCAAAAAACTGAGCGGACCATCTTTGCAGAAGAAGCAGAAATGGTGAACGTCATCTGGCACCCCACGTGGGAAGCAGCTGATATGCTTTTAGAAAATCCGGATTACAAACCACACGTACAAAGTTTCGAACAATCCCACAAACAAAATACACTATCCCACCTACGCCTCAAATCAAATGCCGCACAGGGACAGTCTACACACAAAAGCATGCCATCAGATTCAATAGGTCTTCCACCGATGGAAGATGCCCGCTGTGTGATGATATGGACAGCATTAATCATGTTGTCCTCAGATGTCCAAATCCAACTATGAGTGGTATGCACACTAACAGACACCATGTTGGCCTTAGCTTCTGTGTTAAAGCCCTTAGCAAAGGCAGGTTTGGCTCATCCCTTATTGGTATGGATGCCTGCCGTAATGAGAGACTCTTGGATCAGGGGATACAAGTCCCAGAAAACATCTCACGAGCCATTCCAGACTGGGTTTTTCCTAATGGTACTGGGTCCTCTGCCCGGCACCAGAGCCGCCCTGATGTTATCTTTGTGAGATCTATCCCAGGTAGACAAGCTCACCTTGATCCTTCTAAGATCCCTCCTCAAGACAGAGACATTCACCTCGTTGAACTGAAATTTTGTCCAGACACCAACCCTTTCATCACTTTCGAAACTGCAGCAACTCAGCATGCTCACACTATATATAACCAGACTTAAAACCCGCAGCTCAAGGAATCCAAACAGGAACAAAGTGACTCTACACATCATCCTGATTGGTGTGGCTGGCACTATTTACAATGAGTACACGATCAAACCTCTTGTCAATTTGGGCCTATCCGAACACAAAGCAAAATCCCTAGCTTCCAAGCTGAGCTGTCATGCCATACAGAGACTAACCACTATCATTAACGCCAGACATGCTCTTTGCTTACTGGGGGCTTCGGGAGGGGGGGGGGGGGTCGCTGGGCGCGCGGAGGTGGATACAAGGAGAAGGAGAGTCCGGGCGTCTCGGGGCATGGCTGACAACCCGCCCGATCCTCATTAGTTCAGTCTCTTTCCCTCTCCTAGGCTAACTGTAGCTAGTGTAGTTCTGAGGGACCTCTGGTGGGGCCCTTGCTAGCTTGCTAGTTAAGGGACCTTTCCTTAATGCACGCGGCCTGCGTTGACTTTTCTTTTCTTTTCTTTTCCCACCTACGCCTACCTGCTGCTGACGCTAGTATAGACAACCTCACCCGTCAAGGCTATGAGGGTTCCACAGAGCTTCTCCAGAGCCACTGGCTCACCACCCAAGGTCACCCACTGCGCAACAAAGCACTTTGACCCAGAAAGTACCAACCCCCAAGCAGATATCCTACCCACGTACAATTGTGAAATTTGGCTCCGAAACATAGACCTCACGGTACCAGGATCCAACAGGAATTCTGATGGCCTGGCAAAAATTCCCCTAGGCCTTGCATTCACCGCCAATGCAGCATGCATTTATGACACCAAAGGAAAATGTGCAGGCATTATTACCCTCAACCGTCTGCAAATCCTACTTCAAGCATACAGCGCAGCCAGACAAGCTAGCCTCCACGACTCCATACAGCCTCCTGTCCAAGATGAAGCTACAGAAATTATGGGTCTCCTGCATAGATACACGTATCATCTTAGAAGAGGCCATCAGGAAACCATCGAATCCAACACTATGCGCACACCACAGCACATCCTTACAGCCCTCATGCGCTTTGCCCAAGTCACGCAAGAAAAACCCGCAAGCCCTCTTGACTATGATACTCACTTCAAAGCATACTGGAGCCCTCATGCTCGTGACAGGGTATTTGGAGCCAATACTGACGTGTTTGCTACCAAATTCACAGGTTTCTCCTTTTGTCATCCTGCCCATGACGATGAATTTATCGACCATCTGATCCTGCATGCCCTGTCCTCTGTCAAAACCACAGATATCCCGACTGCAGCTTTCATGCTCCTCCCTAGTCAAATAGGTTGGACAAAAAAAGGCTACATGCGCTGGCTGTCAAGCTATCCTGACCACGCCACAGTCCTTGCAAAATTTCCCGCAGAAAGCCTAACCTTTCAACCACCTCAAATCTATCTTCCCTGACCCCATGGTGGCCACCAGAAAAAAATAAGAGACACATGCAACTCATTGCCGTTTGGAACAATGAAGCAAAAGAGCAACTCTTCCAAAACAACCCACGCTGGTTTGAGTGCTTGAAAAATACAACTCCAGGCATTTGGTGTCAAAGGAGCAGCCAACAGCTTGCATACAAACATAACACCTCCCTCCCCTTTAAAACACCTAGTAATTGGAGAAAGAGATTTGCACTTCTGCACCAGGACACACACGATCTTTTTGAAGTCTGTGTTCAACAAAAAAAATTTACAATCAACATGAACTCGTACATGAAGCCCCTGCGACCCAAAATCCCTGACTGGCGACACTTGACATACACAGATGGCAGTATCATCACTTCTGCAAATAGAGAAACACAGCAAGCAGGAGCTTCTTTCTTCATCCCCAAAAGCATTACTTGTGGCCAAGCTCTCACTTGCAAAATAAACCCTAGGGGGTATGGCCCAACTTACACAATTAACAGAGCAGAGCTAGCTGCAATCCTGGTCGCCCTTCAGCAAGGACACACTTCCATTGCAACTGACAGCTCTTCAGCAATAAACCAGATCAGAAACCAGATCCTCAAACCCATGAGCATGATCACTCACTTACATGCACAAATCCTGCTCGACATCATAAATCATATCAATTCGTCAGAAGCTCCTGTGAATTTTTACAAAGTCAAGTCACACTGTGGCATCCTTGGCAATGAAGGTGCTGATGCACTTGCTTTTCAGGCAGCAACGTCATCTGATGAAGTTGATATTGCGCTTAACCAGGCAGAAAATCCCTCCTTCCATCTGTATTGGCTTGCCAAACCTACTCCCACATCTGGCTCTCACACGGAATCAAGAGCCCTTCCAAACCTCTAAGACAAATTAAAAGAAGTCATGCATGACAAGCACAAACTGGGGCAAGCGGATGTCAACACTTACTATTATGCAAATTGGCAAAACTTACAGAAACAAAACCATCACCAACCCAAAGTCAACTCCAGAATTAGCAATGCTTTCTGGCATATGAAAGCTGTCACCCTTAAAGAACAGACAAGTATTATGAAATATAGAACAGGCACACTCTACAACAGCAGGCATACCGCACGATTCAATAACCATTCTGGACCTGCTCTGTGCCCTCTCTGTGGTGCTCCTGATTTCCCATACTCTTCTCAGATGCGCCCACCCACAAATCAACAGAATGAATATAAATTGCCATCATCAAGCTCTCAGCATCTGTGGTGAAGCACTGAGCAAAGGTGACTTTGGACCATTCATTTTCTCATTTGATGCATGTAAGTCAGAGAGACAACGCTCATTAGGCATGGAAATTCCGGACAACATCCACAGAATCATTCCAAATTGGATTTTCCCATCTCGACAACCGCCAACCACACACCTTAGTCGCCCTGACGGCATCATTGTACTGCCCCTGGAAGGCAGAGATTCCTCCCACCATCCAAAAAATATGAATCCCAGAGACAGGGACATCCGCCTTATAGAATTGAAATTCTGCTCAGATACTAACCCTGAACAAACACTCTTTACTGCACAAAATCAACATAAACACACCATTGAGAACTTACGTACAAGGACACTTAGAGGCTCACACCGTAACAACAGAGTCACTCTACACACTATTCTTATTGGAGTAGCTGGAACTATATACAATCCCTACACAATTGCACCTCTCTGCAACTTAGGCTTAACCAAAGATAAGGCTCAAAAAACTGCTACCAAACTCCACTTCCATGCTGTTAAATCCCTAACAAAAATTGACAGCACCAAACATGCCATCCGTTTCAGCAACTCTGACAACACAGAACCGGTGTTGGCGGCTGTCGGACGGGCTGGTTACAGGAGAGTGAGGCGCGCGCCTGGACGGATGGCCGACAACCCTCCGGATCCGCACTAGTCCATTAGTTTTTTCTTAGTTTAGATACTGGTGAGACTCATGGTCAGTGACAGCGCTGACTGTGGGATCTTTCCTTAATGCACGCTGGTTACGTCCAGCGTAGGCTTTCTTTCTTTCTTTCTTTCTTTCCCAAACTTGCAATTGCGCTTTTTATGGGTAAAAGTTTGGAAGTGTGCCTGTCCAATTTGGAAGTTCCAAATTTGGAGTTCCAAGTTTGAAGTTCCAGGTTTGAAGCTCCAAGTATGAAGTTCCAATTTGGAAGTGTGTCTCTTGTGGACAGTGGAAGACACAAAAGGATAAAGGGCTCAACTGGGCTTACAAATGCGACAAGAACAAGGTGGTGTTATAACGACTCCTGACATGAAAAAGAAAAAAGGAAAAGCTACGTAGGCAGAGAGAATTCTCCCTACGTCAATTAAGGAAATTTCTTTCAAGAAAGACACATTGGCTCAAAGAGCCGTGAGTCTCCCTCACTAGAAGATGAGAGGGGAGTTCATGTGGATTGGGTGGGTTTCTGGCAGCACGTTGCTCCAGGGCACCAGTGTTATGATGAGTGTCTAATTTCAATGGCACGTCTGGTAGAGGTAAGTTAGTGCGCAAACTGTACAGAATGGGCATGGAGTTTTCTAGCAAGTGTTTCAGATCTTTGAGAGCCTATTCCTAATTTTTTGAATTGATCAAGGGTATGGGCAGTGTAGATATTCCCACCTACACCCAGGAGGATTGAGTGGAAAGTAATCTCTGCACCTTGGAGTTGTTTGCACAGCTGTGCAAACAACTGCAGTTCACTATGCTGTGCAAACAACTGCAGTTCACTATGCTGTTGTTTGGAGGCCTCTAGTTGGACATCAAACCTGGTATCTTCACAGTATTTGACTTCTATTAAGTGAATATGGCTGTTTTGGCTTTTCAATCCATGGGGTTGCCTAGCCAGGGTTGTGGTACTCGTTAACTCTCTGCTACTCCCCATACTGCGCAGTATGCGGTGTGAGGGGGGAGAAGGTGGTCTGTTTAGGTCAGTTGGGTGAGGAGTGACCAATAATGCATCAGGGCGGCTGGAGTTGCATCTAGCTTGAATGGGAATCATGGGTTTGAAGAGGTGGGAAGGTACAGCACGGTTACTTTTTTAAAGGGGGCCACTTTGGTGCACAGACCGTATGACCTCCCCACCACAAAGTTCAGACTGAGAGGAACATGGCAGGCAGAGAAAGAATACAGGTCCAGCAGCGAGAAAGAGAGCAAGGTGATAGCTGGAAGACTGAAGTTCCAGGCCTTCAACAACATGTTGTACAAGCAGATTCTGACTCGGAGTCAGCACTGTCAACCTTGCAACCAAGGAATGCCATATAGCCATGCATACCCAGCAGCTATCTGCTGGACACAACTAAAGTCTGCATCGATGGATATCCTAGCAGACTAGCTAGACTAGCTGCTAGCAGCTGCTGACCACACTGTGGTGGCGGCAAGCAGAAGCCTGTGGAACAGCCCCCAGCTGAGTACTGCAGAGCACCAGTGCTGACGTCGACACATAAAATTTTTAAGTTTAAATTGAACTTTAAAGTTAATGTATGTAAGTATACTCAAATAAGTACACTCAAAAATACTCATCATAACTCTGGTGCACTGGGACTGCATGTTTCCAGAAACTCACGTGAGGTGCACCAGTTCTGGTCTAGACCCACACTAGCCTCCCTCTTACCCTCCGGTGAGGAAGACTCACAGCTCTTTGAGCCAATGTGTCTCCTTTTTCTTAATTGATGTAGGGAGAATTCTCACTGCCTACCTAGTTTTTCCTTATTCTTTTCTTTTATATATAGTTTCTTTTATATATAGTTATAACTATATAAATTTATATAAAAGTTTTTTTAGTTTAAGTTTGCAAATGCAAAAAAATCAGCCAGCAAATCCATGGATTGTGGCCACCCAATCCCCACAAAATGTTTGTGTCCCTTTGAAGTCAAATCTGTGCACAGGAGTGGCACTCGTGTGCACATGTACATCGTCCCCTGCAGGCCCTAGGGACCCCATGCATGTGGCCACTTAATTATCTTATAATTATAAGTCAAGCTTGCAATTGGCTGGCTCTGGGGAGCCCCAATTGGCCAGCATTGGGGACCACGTGCACGGACCCCACTGCCCATAGCATTTATTGCAATTTTCCCTGTCCTGCTGTCTAGTTACAATGGGAATCATGACCCTATTGGAGTCCCCCCCCTTTTAAGGAGGGTTTAGACCTCCTCAAATGAGATAAGGACCCCCGTTAATTTCCCTAACGGACCCTCCTTAAATACCTCCTTAATCTCTGCATGGCATTTTAAGGACCTCCTTATTTTCTGCAGGCATCCTTATTGACCTCCTTATTTTTGTGTAAGCCTCCTTATTTTTCTGCAACCCTCCTTATTGACCTCCTTATTTTTGTGTAAGCCTCCTTATTTTTCTGCAGGCCTCCTTATTGACCTCCTTATTTTTCTACAACCCTCCTCAATGGCCTCCTTATTTTTCAAGGAGGTCTGGAGGTTCCTTATCTTTGTATAGATGTATTATATATAATAAGCTTATCAATGTAAAAACCTATGCGTCTGTAAGGCCTCCAACTGTTAACAACTATTTCAGGTCAACCACCTCGAGGTGGTTGAGCTCAAATGGATATTCAAGTTCATGATCGAAGGACAGATTTGCAGCTAGAAGGCAATCAAACCAAAACCAAAATTATAGAGCAGGTAAACCTACAAATTTTCATGCAAACCCAAGAAAGAGAGAGGAGAAAGGGTAAACAGAAAATGGAACAACTGTGTATTATATAAATCAGCAAAACCTTGGGGTATTTTATCCTGCACAATAAAAACCTACATTGCCCTGCACATTAAAAACCTGCATCGCTCCTCGATGCTGACCCATCCTCTCAATTGTTGCAACAAACATGATATGCCGCAGCCTGCTAATTTGAAAACGTCAAGGCAAGACCTTACACCATATAAAAAATCATCTTATTGAGGCACGCGAAACCTTGGAAGAAGGTTGCTTTAGGTTGATGTCCATGCAGCGAGATGATACCTAGCATCATGATTTCAGCTGATTTCATGAAACACTCACTCACGACGTTGACTCCTACAGCCCAACCAGGTCCCTCGTTCATTCCATTGAAATTGTAATTGCTATAGCCGGATGGCGTGTCTTTGGGGCTAGCGCTGCCACAAGGGAAGGCCTGTGTGCTGGCGTGACATGATTTCCTCCGAAATTTTGTCTGACGGTTTCGGCATATACCTGGATAAATTGTAGGATTTTCAACGGTTTAGGGCCGCCACTATAACCCAGTAATAACCGTGGATATTCCGATCGGAATCATATGTCCTACAAATGAAGCCATCAATAACATCATCTGCATCATAATATTAATTCCATCCAACCCGAGAGTGGCTGCAGCGATGCGATCCGCCGCTTTCCTTGCACAACTGGTCATTTGCTTTGGGGTCGTTGCGCAGCAGGTGAGGTCTCGATGCTCCAAGAATCAAACGCAAGCAGGGCTTGGTGGCTAATGCAAATTTGTTGCAGCAAATGTGCGTGGCGCAGGCAGCTCACTGTCCCGAAGGGGGGTCGCTTTTGGTGCCAAAAGCGCGCTTTTGCAATGAAAAGCGTACGGGGGACCAATCAAAACTTACTCAAACACGGACAGGGACGCATCTATTACAAAGATTTTCAAATAAGGATTGTATATTGTACCTTGATTTGCACTCGCGGCGCCGAGAGAGACGAACTTGGGGCAGACGAAGATGAGCTTCATCAAAAGCGCGCTTTCCTTTCTCAAAAGCGCGCTTTTACAGCCAAAAGCGTAGCCCTGAAAGCGCGCTTTCGAATTTAGGACGTCGCAGGATTCATCGTTTTGGCTTGCCATTGAGGATAACAATAGTCTAGCATAAGCATGAAGACCTGGAGGGGTTGTCTATTCTACGTTTCTAGCCGAGCTTCAAAAGCGCGCTTTTCAATTCCAAAAGCGCGGTAAACGCGCGGTAAACGCGCGTGAAAGCGCGTGAAAATTGCCAATGTGAGCGTCAAGACATGACAGCCCAATGTAGAAGGTTACAGGGCTTTTTTAGCTTGAAAGAAAAGTTTTTTGCGATGGGCGTGCACAAATCAGCAGGAGGCATGTTGCACGCTGGCCCAACGCGCGCTTTTATTAAGCAAAAGCGCGCGTTTCAATTTCAAAAGCGCGGTAAAAGCGCGGTAAACGCGCATGAAAATTTTTTTGTGGGTGACAATGCACCCAAGCCCACGGACCCAATTGGCCATTGTATGAGAGTTGCAGGGCTGTGTAAGCATTTTTGCGATCACAATTCAGTTGTGAAGAGGCATATTGCATGCAGGTCCAACGCGCGCTTTTTCTTGATAAAAGCGCGCGTTTCAATTTCAAAAGCGCGGTAAAAGAGTGAAATCGGGCTAAAGCGCATGGAAAGCCTTGATGGACACCTACGCAAGGATGCTTGAATTTGCATGGTCGTGCTGTGCAAATGTAAAGCGGGAATCACATCGTGCGCGACGTAGGGGGAAATGAAATGTAATTTGCGACGTCGTTTGCCGACATAAACAATAATGTTGAGCCCTGCAAACACACACACTGCTCAGTACAGTAGGAATGGCAAAATGAAATGGGTTCTTGGTTTTGCGCCAGGCAGGATAC